>CP092863.1:25779243-26325377 GCA_030710605.1 Cordylochernes scorpioides
CACCCGAAGAAATCATCCTACATTACCCGTCCACAGACATCGATATTACGATATTAGCGGCAATGGAAGAACCTTTTCGGAGAATGAAGAAAATTTCAATACTGAAAACTATAGTATGATATTAGCGGCAATGGAAGAACCGTTTTTCGGAGAATGAAGAAACTCCCGCCGAATTTTGCGAAGATATCATCCTACATTCACCATCCTCAAACAACGATATTATGTTATCAGCGCCAATGGAAGAATTCCTTTCGGAGATTGAAGAAACACCCGAAGAAATCATCCTACATTACCCGTCCACAGACATCGATATTACGATATTAGCGGCAATGGAAGAACCCTTTTCGGAGAATGAAGAAAATTTCAATACTGAAAACTATAGTATGATATTAGCGGCAATGGAAGAACCGTTTTCGGAGAATGAAGAAACTCCCGCCGAATTTTGCGAAGATATCATCCTACATTCACCATCCTCAAACAACGATATTATGTTATCAGCGCCAATGGAAGAATTCCTTTCGGAGATTGAAGAAACACCCGAAGAAATCATCCTACATTACCCGTCCACAGACATCGATATTACGATATTAGCGCAATGGAAGAACCCTTTTCGGAGAATGAAGAAAATTTCAATACTGAAAACTATAGTATGATATTAGCGGCAATGGAAGAACCGTTTTCGGAGAATGAAGAAACTCCCGCCGAATTTTGCGAAGATATCATCCTACATTCACCATCCTCAAACAACGATATTATGTTATCAGCGCCAATGGAAGAATTCCTTTCGGAGATTGAAGAAACACCCGAAGAAATCATCCTACATTACCCGTCCACAGACATCGATATTACGATATTAGCGGCAATGGAAGAACCCTTTTCGGAGAATGAAGAAAATTTCAATACTGAAAACTATAGTATGATATTAGCGGCAATGGAAGAACCGTTTTCGGAGAATGAAGAAACTCCCGCCGAATTTTGCGAAGATATCATCCTACATTCACCATCCTCAAACAACGATATTATGTTATCAGCGCCAATGGAAGAATTCCTTTCGGAGATTGAAGAAACACCCGAAGAAATCATCCTACATTACCCGTCCACAGACATCGATATTACGATATTAGCGGCAATGGAAGAACCCTTTTCGGAGAATGAAGAAAATTTCAATACTGAAAACTATAGTATGATATTAGCGGCAATGGAAGAACCGTTTTCGGAGAATGAAGAAACTCCCGCCGAATTTTGCGAAGATATCATCCTACATTCACCATCCTCAAACAACGATATTATGTTATCAGCGCCAATGGAAGAATTCCTTTCGGAGATTGAAGAAACACCCGAAGAAATCATCCTACATTACCCGTCCACAGACATCGATATTACGATATTAGCGGCAATGGAAGAACCCTTTTCGGAGAATGAAGAAAATTTCAATACTGAAAACTATAGTATGATATTAGCGGCAATGGAAGAACCGTTTTCGGAGAATGAAGAAACTCCCGCCGAATTTTGCGAAGATATCATCCTACATTCACCATCCTCAAACAACGATATTATGTTATCAGCGCCAATGGAAGAATTCCTTTCGGAGATTGAAGAAACACCCGAAGAAATCATCCTACATTACCCGTCCACAGACATCGATATTACGATATTAGCGGCAATGGAAGAACCCTTTTCGGAGAATGAAGAAAATTTCAATACTGAAAACTATAGTATGATATTAGCGGCAATGGAAGAACCGTTTTCGGAGAATGAAGAAACTCCCGCCGAATTTTGCGAAGATATCATCCTACATTCACCATCCTCAAACAACGATATTATGTTATCAGCGCCAATGGAAGAATTCCTTTCGGAGATTGAAGAAACACCCGAAGAAATCATCCTACATTACCCGTCCACAGACATCGATATTACGATATTAGCGGCAATGGAAGAACCCTTTTCGGAGAATGAAGAAAATTTCAATACTGAAAACTATAGTATGATATTAGCGGCAATGGAAGAACCGTTTTCGGAGAATGAAGAAACTCCCGCCGAATTTTGCGAAGATATCATCCTACATTCACCATCCTCAAACAACGATATTATGTTATCAGCGCCAATGGAAGAATTCCTTTCGGAGATTGAAGAAACAACCCGAAGAAATCATCCTACATTACCCGTCCACAGACATCGATATTACGATATTAGCGGCAATGGAAGAACCCTTTTCGGAGAATGAAGAAAATTTCAATAGCTGAAAACTATAGTATGATATTAGCGGCAATGGAAGAACCGTTTTCGGAGAATGAAGAAACTCCCGCCGAATTTTGCGAAGATATCATCCTACATTCACCATCCTCAAACAACGATATTATGTTATCAGCGCCAATGGAAGAATTCCTTTCGGAGATTGAAGAAACACCCGAAGAAATCATCCTACATTACCCGTCCACAGACATCGATATTACGATATTAGCGGCAATGGAAGAACCCTTTTCGGAGAATGAAGAAAATTTCAATACTGAAAACTATAGTATGATATTAGCGGCAATGGAAGAACCGTTTTCGGAGAATGAAGAAACTCCCGCCGAATTTTGCGAAGATATCATCCTACATTCACCATCCTCAAACAACGATATTATGTTATCAGCGCCAATGGAAGAATTCCTTTCGGAGATTGAAGAAACACCCGAAGAAATCATCCTACATTACCCGTCCACAGACATCGATATTACGATATTAGCGGCAATGGAAGAACCCTTTTCGGAGAATGAAGAAAATTTCAATACTGAAAACTATAGTATGATATTAGCGGCAATGGAAGAACCGTTTTCGGAGAATGAAGAAACTCCCGCCGAATTTTGCGAAGATATCATCCTACATTCACCATCCTCAAACAACGATATTATGTTATCAGCGCCAATGGAAGAATTCCTTTCGGAGATTGAAGAAACACCCGAAGAAATCATCCTACATTACCCGTCCACAGACATCGATATTACGATATTAGCGGCAATGGAAGAACCCTTTTCGGAGAATGAAGAAAATTTCAATACTGAAAACTATAGTATGATATTAGCGGCAATGGAAGAACCGTTTTCGGAGAATGAAGAAACTCCCGCCGAATTTTGCGAAGATATCATCCTACATTCACCATCCTCAAACAACGATATTATGTTATCAGCGCCAATGGAAGAATTCCTTTCGGAGATTGAAGAAACACCCGAAGAAATCATCCTACATTACCCGTCCACAGACATCGATATTACGATATTAGCGGCAATGGAAGAACCCTTTTCGGAGAATGAAGAAAATTTCAATACTGAAAACTATAGTATGATATTAGCGGCAATGGAAGAACCGTTTTCGGAGAATGAAGAAACTCCCGCCGAATTTTGCGAAGATATCATCCTACATTCACCATCCTCAAACAACGATATTATGTTATCAGCGCCAATGGAAGAATTCCTTTCGGAGATTGAAGAAACACCCGAAGAAATCATCCTACATTACCCGTCCACAGACATCGATATTACGATATTAGCGGCAATGGAAGAACCCTTTTCGGAGAATGAAGAAAATTTCAATACTGAAAACTATAGTATGATATTAGCGGCAATGGAAGAACCGTTTTCGGAGAATGAAGAAACTCCCGCCGAATTTTGCGAAGATATCATCCTACATTCACCATCCTCAAACAACGATATTATGTTATCAGCGCCAATGGAAGAATTCCTTTCGGAGATTGAAGAAACACCCGAAGAAATCATCCTACATTACCCGTCCACAGACATCGATATTACGATATTAGCGGCAATGGAAGAACCCTTTTCGGAGAATGAAGAAAATTTCAATACTGAAAACTATAGTATGATATTAGCGGCAATGGAAGAACCGTTTTCGGAGAATGAAGAAACTCCCGCCGAATTTTGCGAAGATATCATCCTACATTCACCATCCTCAAACAACGATATTATGTTATCAGCGCCAATGGAAGAATTCCTTTCGGAGATTGAAGAAACACCCGAAGAAATCATCCTACATTACCCGTCCACAGACATCGATATTACGATATTAGCGGCAATGGAAGAACCCTTTTCGGAGAATGAAGAAAATTTCAATACTGAAAACTATAGTATGATATTAGCGGCAATGGAAGAACCGTTTTCGGAGAATGAAGAAACTCCCGCCGAATTTTGCGAAGATATCATCCTACATTCACCATCCTCAAACAACGATATTATGTTATCAGCGCCAATGGAAGAATTCCTTTCGGAGATTGAAGAAACACCCGAAGAAATCATCCTACATTACCCGTCCACAGACATCGATATTACGATATTAGCGGCAATGGAAGAACCCTTTTCGGAGAATGAAGAAAATTTCAATACTGAAAACTATAGTATGATATTAGCGGCAATGGAAGAACCGTTTTCGGAGAATGAAGAAACTCCCGCCGAATTTTGCGAAGATATCATCCTACATTCACCATCCTCAAACAACGATATTATGTTATCAGCGCCAATGGAAGAATTCCTTTCGGAGATTGAAGAAACACCCGAAGAAATCATCCTACATTACCCGTCCACAGACATCGATATTACGATATTAGCGGCAATGGAAGAACCCTTTTCGGAGAATGAAGAAAATTTCAATACTGAAAACTATAGTATGATATTAGCGGCAATGGAAGAACCGTTTTCGGAGAATGAAGAAACTCCCGCCGAATTTTGCGAAGATATCATCCTACATTCACCATCCTCAAACAACGATATTATGTTATCAGCGCCAATGGAAGAATTCCTTTCGGAGATTGAAGAAACACCCGAAGAAATCATCCTACATTACCCGTCCACAGACATCGATATTACGATATTAGCGGCAATGGAAGAACCCTTTTCGGAGAATGAAGAAAATTTCAATACTGAAAACTATAGTATGATATTAGCGGCAATGGAAGAACCGTTTTCGGAGAATGAAGAAACTCCCGCCGAATTTTGCGAAGATATCATCCTACATTCACCATCCTCAAACAACGATATTATGTTATCAGCGCCAATGGAAGAATTCCTTTCGGAGATTGAAGAAACACCCGAAGAAATCATCCTACATTACCCGTCCACAGACATCGATATTACGATATTAGCGGCAATGGAAGAACCCTTTTCGGAGAATGAAGAAAATTTCAATACTGAAAACTATAGTATGATATTAGCGGCAATGGAAGAACCGTTTTCGGAGAATGAAGAAACTCCCGCCGAATTTTGCGAAGATATCATCCTACATTCACCATCCTCAAACAACGATATTATGTTATCAGCGCCAATGGAAGAATTCCTTTCGGAGATTGAAGAAACACCCGAAGAAATCATCCTACATTACCCGTCCACAGACATCGATATTACGATATTAGCGGCAATGGAAGAACCCTTTTCGGAGAATGAAGAAAATTTCAATACTGAAAACTATAGTATGATATTAGCGGCAATGGAAGAACCGTTTTCGGAGAATGAAGAAACTCCCGCCGAATTTTGCGAAGATATCATCCTACATTCACCATCCTCAAACAACGATATTATGTTATCAGCGCCAATGGAAGAATTCCTTTCGGAGATTGAAGAAACACCCGAAGAAATCATCCTACATTACCCGTCCACAGACATCGATATTACGATATTAGCGGCAATGGAAGAACCCTTTTCGGAGAATGAAGAAAATTTCAATACTGAAAACTATAGTATGATATTAGCGGCAATGGAAGAACCGTTTTCGGAGAATGAAGAAACTCCCGCCGAATTTTGCGAAGATATCATCCTACATTCACCATCCTCAAACAACGATATTATGTTATCAGCGCCAATGGAAGAATTCCTTTCGGAGATTGAAGAAACACCCGAAGAAATCATCCTACATTACCCGTCCACAGACATCGATATTACGATATTAGCGGCAATGGAAGAACCCTTTTCGGAGAATGAAGAAAATTTCAATACTGAAAACTATAGTATGATATTAGCGGCAATGGAAGAACCGTTTTCGGAGAATGAAGAAACTCCCGCCGAATTTTGCGAAGATATCATCCTACATTCACCATCCTCAAACAACGATATTATGTTATCAGCGCCAATGGAAGAATTCCTTTCGGAGATTGAAGAAACACCCGAAGAAATCATCCTACATTACCCGTCCACAGACATCGATATTACGATATTAGCGGCAATGGAAGAACCCTTTTCGGAGAATGAAGAAAATTTCAATACTGAAAACTATAGTATGATATTAGCGGCAATGGAAGAACCGTTTTCGGAGAATGAAGAAACTCCCGCCGAATTTTGCGAAGATATCATCCTACATTCACCATCCTCAAACAACGATATTATGTTATCAGCGCCAATGGAAGAATTCCTTTCGGAGATTGAAGAAACACCCGAAGAAATCATCCTACATTACCCGTCCACAGACATCGATATTACGATATTAGCGGCAATGGAAGAACCCTTTTCGGAGAATGAAGAAAATTTCAATACTGAAAACTATAGTATGATATTAGCGGCAATGGAAGAACCGTTTTCGGAGAATGAAGAAACTCCCGCCGAATTTTGCGAAGATATCATCCTACATTCACCATCCTCAAACAACGATATTATGTTATCAGCGCCAATGGAAGAATTCCTTTCGGAGATTGAAGAAACACCCGAAGAAATCATCCTACATTACCCGTCCACAGACATCGATATTACGATATTAGCGGCAATGGAAGAACCCTTTTCGGAGAATGAAGAAAATTTCAATACTGAAAACTATAGTATGATATTAGCGGCAATGGAAGAACCGTTTTCGGAGAATGAAGAAACTCCCGCCGAATTTTGCGAAGATATCATCCTACATTCACCATCCTCAAACAACGATATTATGTTATCAGCGCCAATGGAAGAATTCCTTTCGGAGATTGAAGAAACACCCGAAGAAATCATCCTACATTACCCGTCCACAGACATCGATATTACGATATTAGCGGCAATGGAAGAACCCTTTTCGGAGAATGAAGAAAATTTCAATACTGAAAACTATAGTATGATATTAGCGGCAATGGAAGAACCGTTTTCGGAGAATGAAGAAACTCCCGCCGAATTTTGCGAAGATATCATCCTACATTCACCATCCTCAAACAACGATATTATGTTATCAGCGCCAATGGAAGAATTCCTTTCGGAGATTGAAGAAACACCCGAAGAAATCATCCTACATTACCCGTCCACAGACATCGATATTACGATATTAGCGGCAATGGAAGAACCCTTTTCGGAGAATGAAGAAAATTTCAATACTGAAAACTATAGTATGATATTAGCGGCAATGGAAGAACCGTTTTCGGAGAATGAAGAAACTCCCGCCGAATTTTGCGAAGATATCATCCTACATTCACCATCCTCAAACAACGATATTATGTTATCAGCGCCAATGGAAGAATTCCTTTCGGAGATTGAAGAAACACCCGAAGAAATCATCCTACATTACCCGTCCACAGACATCGATATTACGATATTAGCGGCAATGGAAGAACCCTTTTCGGAGAATGAAGAAAATTTCAATACTGAAAACTATAGTATGATATTAGCGGCAATGGAAGAACCGTTTTCGGAGAATGAAGAAACTCCCGCCGAATTTTGCGAAGATATCATCCTACATTCACCATCCTCAAACAACGATATTATGTTATCAGCGCCAATGGAAGAATTCCTTTCGGAGATTGAAGAAACACCCGAAGAAATCATCCTACATTACCCGTCCACAGACATCGATATTACGATATTAGCGGCAATGGAAGAACCCTTTTCGGAGAATGAAGAAAATTTCAATACTGAAAACTATAGTATGATATTAGCGGCAATGGAAGAACCGTTTTCGGAGAATGAAGAAACTCCCGCCGAATTTTGCGAAGATATCATCCTACATTCACCATCCTCAAACAACGATATTATGTTATCAGCGCCAATGGAAGAATTCCTTTCGGAGATTGAAGAAACACCCGAAGAAATCATCCTACATTACCCGTCCACAGACATCGATATTACGATATTAGCGGCAATGGAAGAACCCTTTTCGGAGAATGAAGAAAATTTCAATACTGAAAACTATAGTATGATATTAGCGGCAATGGAAGAACCGTTTTCGGAGAATGAAGAAACTCCCGCCGAATTTTGCGAAGATATCATCCTACATTCACCATCCTCAAACAACGATATTATGTTATCAGCGCCAATGGAAGAATTCCTTTCGGAGATTGAAGAAACACCCGAAGAAATCATCCTACATTACCCGTCCACAGACATCGATATTACGATATTAGCGGCAATGGAAGAACCCTTTTCGGAGAATGAAGAAAATTTCAATACTGAAAACTATAGTATGATATTAGCGGCAATGGAAGAACCGTTTTCGGAGAATGAAGAAACTCCCGCCGAATTTTGCGAAGATATCATCCTACATTCACCATCCTCAAACAACGATATTATGTTATCAGCGCCAATGGAAGAATTCCTTTCGGAGATTGAAGAAACACCCGAAGAAATCATCCTACATTACCCGTCCACAGACATCGATATTACGATATTAGCGGCAATGGAAGAACCCTTTTCGGAGAATGAAGAAAATTTCAATACTGAAAACTATAGTATGATATTAGCGGCAATGGAAGAACCGTTTTCGGAGAATGAAGAAACTCCCGCCGAATTTTGCGAAGATATCATCCTACATTCACCATCCTCAAACAACGATATTATGTTATCAGCGCCAATGGAAGAATTCCTTTCGGAGATTGAAGAAACACCCGAAGAAATCATCCTACATTACCCGTCCACAGACATCGATATTACGATATTAGCGGCAATGGAAGAACCCTTTTCGGAGAATGAAGAAAATTTCAATACTGAAAACTATAGTATGATATTAGCGGCAATGGAAGAACCGTTTTCGGAGAATGAAGAAACTCCCGCCGAATTTTGCGAAGATATCATCCTACATTCACCATCCTCAAACAACGATATTATGTTATCAGCGCCAATGGAAGAATTCCTTTCGGAGATTGAAGAAACACCCGAAGAAATCATCCTACATTACCCGTCCACAGACATCGATATTACGATATTAGCGGCAATGGAAGAACCCTTTTCGGAGAATGAAGAAAATTTCAATACTGAAAACTATAGTATGATATTAGCGGCAATGGAAGAACCGTTTTCGGAGAATGAAGAAACTCCCGCCGAATTTTGCGAAGATATCATCCTACATTCACCATCCTCAAACAACGATATTATGTTATCAGCGCCAATGGAAGAATTCCTTTCGGAGATTGAAGAAACACCCGAAGAAATCATCCTACATTACCCGTCCACAGACATCGATATTACGATATTAGCGGCAATGGAAGAACCCTTTTCGGAGAATGAAGAAAATTTCAATACTGAAAACTATAGTATGATATTAGCGGCAATGGAAGAACCGTTTTCGGAGAATGAAGAAACTCCCGCCGAATTTTGCGAAGATATCATCCTACATTCACCATCCTCAAACAACGATATTATGTTATCAGCGCCAATGGAAGAATTCCTTTCGGAGATTGAAGAAACACCCGAAGAAATCATCCTACATTACCCGTCCACAGACATCGATATTACGATATTAGCGGCAATGGAAGAACCCTTTTCGGAGAATGAAGAAAATTTCAATACTGAAAACTATAGTATGATATTAGCGGCAATGGAAGAACCGTTTTCGGAGAATGAAGAAACTCCCGCCGAATTTTGCGAAGATATCATCCTACATTCACCATCCTCAAACAACGATATTATGTTATCAGCGCCAATGGAAGAATTCCTTTCGGAGATTGAAGAAAACACCCGAAGAAATCATCCTACATTACCCGTCCACAGACATCGATATTACGATATTAGCGGCAATGGAAGAACCCTTTTCGGAGAATGAAGAAAATTTCAATACTGAAAACTATAGTATGATATTAGCGGCAATGGAAGAACCGTTTTCGGAGAATGAAGAAACTCCCGCCGAATTTTGCGAAGATATCATCCTACATTCACCATCCTCAAACAACGATATTATGTTATCAGCGCCAATGGAAGAATTCCTTTCGGAGATTGAAGAAACACCCGAAGAAATCATCCTACATTACCCGTCCACAGACATCGATATTACGATATTAGCGGCAATGGAAGAACCCTTTTCGGAGAATGAAGAAAATTTCAATACTGAAAACTATAGTATGATATTAGCGGCAATGGAAGAACCGATTTCGGAGAATGAAGAAACTCCCGCCGAATTTTGCGAAGATATCATCCTACATTCACCATCCTCAAACAACGATATTATGTTATCAGCGCCAATGGAAGAATTCCTTTCGGAGATTGAAGAAACACCCGAAGAAATCATCCTACATTACCCGTCCACAGACATCGATATTACGATATTAGCGGCAATGGAAGAACCCTTTTCGGAGAATGAAGAAAATTTCAATACTGAAAACTATAGTATGATATTAGCGGCAATGGAAGAACCGTTTTCGGAGAATGAAGAAACTCCCGCCGAATTTTGCGAAGATATCATCCTACATTCACCATCCTCAAACAACGATATTATGTTATCAGCGCCAATGGAAGAATTCCTTTCGGAGATTGAAGAAACACCCGAAGAAATCATCCTACATTACCCGTCCACAGACATCGATATTACGATATTAGCGGCAATGGAAGAACCCTTTTCGGAGAATGAAGAAAATTTCAATACTGAAAACTATAGTATGATATTAGCGGCAATGGAAGAACCGTTTTCGGAGAATGAAGAAACTCCCGCCGAATTTTGCGAAGATATCATCCTACATTCACCATCCTCAAACAACGATATTATGTTATCAGCGCCAATGGAAGAATTCCTTTCGGAGATTGAAGAAACACCCGAAGAAATCATCCTACATTACCCGTCCACAGACATCGATATTACGATATTAGCGGCAATGGAAGAACCCTTTTCGGAGAATGAAGAAAATTTCAATACTGAAAACTATAGTATGATATTAGCGGCAATGGAAGAACCGTTTTCGGAGAATGAAGAAACTCCCGCCGAATTTTGCGAAGATATCATCCTACATTCACCATCCTCAAACAACGATATTATGTTATCAGCGCCAATGGAAGAATTCCTTTCGGAGATTGAAGAAACACCCGAAGAAATCATCCTACATTACCCGTCCACAGACATCGATATTACGATATTAGCGGCAATGGAAGAACCCTTTTCGGAGAATGAAGAAAATTTCAATGCTGAAAACTATAGTATGATATTAGCGGCAATGGAAGAACCGTTTTCGGAGAATGAAGAAACTCCCGCCGAATTTTGCGAAGATATCATCCTACATTCACCATCCTCAAACAACGATATTATGTTATCAGCGCCAATGGAAGAATTCCTTTCGGAGATTGAAGAAACACCCGAAGAAATCATCCTACATTACCCGTCCACAGACATCGATATTACGATATTAGCGGCAATGGAAGAACCCTTTTCGGAGAATGAAGAAAATTTCAATACTGAAAACTATAGTATGATATTAGCGGCAATGGAAGAACCGTTTTCGGAGAATGAAGAAACTCCCGCCGAATTTTGCGAAGATATCATCCTACATTCACCATCCTCAAACAACGATATTATGTTATCAGCGCCAATGGAAGAATTCCTTTCGGAGATTGAAGAAACACCCGAAGAAATCATCCTACATTACCCGTCCACAGACATCGATATTACGATATTAGCGGCAATGGAAGAACCCTTTTCGGAGAATGAAGAAAATTTCAATACTGAAAACTATAGTATGATATTAGCGGCAATGGAAGAACCGTTTTCGGAGAATGAAGAAACTCCCGCCGAATTTTGCGAAGATATCATCCTACATTCACCATCCTCAAACAACGATATTATGTTATCAGCGCCAATGGAAGAATTCCTTTCGGAGATTGAAGAAACACCCGAAGAAATCATCCTACATTACCCGTCCACAGACATCGATATTACGATATTAGCGGCAATGGAAGAACCCTTTTCGGAGAATGAAGAAACTCCCGCCGATTTTTGCGAAGAAATCGTCCTACATTCACCATCCACAGAAATGCAGATAGCTAGCGGTTCGGATAAAGTTGAGGAATTTATTGACTTGACACTTGTCAGTGATTCAGAATAAAACTTATCTTTATTCTTCGCCTCCTGAGGTTCAACCTCCTTTCATCATTGTATATCTTTATTAATTGGTATATATTATAAATAATTCCTGTTGATCCAACAACTGAGGACCATGCCTGCTGATAAAGAGAATGCATGAGACGAAAGGACGTCATAAATTTGAGCCAAGGTACAGAGGACCATATGAGGTATTACAAAGGACGGGCGACACTGTTTACCTTTTGAAATAATTCCTGTTGATCCAACAACTGAGGACCATGCCTGCTGATAAAGAGAATGCATGAGACGAAAGGACGTCATAAATTTGAGCCAAGGTACAGAGGACCATATGAGGTATTACAAAGGACGGGCGACACTGTTTACCTTTTGAAGGATTTGGAGACGGGGAACTTAGATAAGATCCACATAGACAGAATGAAGGCCTATCATGCCCCGGTAAAGACTTACCCTACAGGGGACGAAAGCGTACAAGAACAAATAGATGGTGCCATTGATGATGAGGATCACTGGGTACACCCAACGTATCCAATATATTCCCATAGAACTGTAGAACCAGAGGAACCACGAGAGACAGCAATCTTAGGAAACCCGCTAGGGGTAGTGAATAGGACAATTGGTGGCAATGTTGGCGGCCCTGAAATACGCCGTTCGACCAGGGTCAAGAAGCCCACTGAGTGCAGATCGTGTCCAGGATGCCAATGATTAAACCTATAGAATGTGTACTAGAGTTTAGTTAAATTTTGATCATAGTATGGTGTGTTAGAACGTGAGTTAAAGGCCATAGACTGTGGTTTTTTTTTTAAGAGTTTCAGTTTTTTTTTTTTTTTACGCTACAACCTTGTGTTTGTGTTAAATGTTCATTGTACGGAGTTTCAGTTTTTTTTATTGAAGAGGCTATTCTGTATTAATAGCAGGTTGTGATTTAACACTTGAGTTCAACAGTATATTTTGTTTTGATTTTTTATTGAAGGTTCTGAACAGTGGTTCAACTTTAAAAAAAATTAAGGAACTTAGACGCATTAGATAACTGCTGTGCTTGTAATATATTCGCTATGGGTTAAAAACACAGCCCAAAGAGGATTTCTAATGAGAGTATGTAAGGCAGTTACAGTCTAAGAATTGATATGATAGAGAGTAACAAGTAACCTCTGTTGTTAAACTCCAGAACGAGCTGGGTACTGAAAGCCCTATAAGTCCAAAGAAAGAGTTTAGCTGAATAGCAGGGAAAGAAGAATGCCAATAATCTTATGGGAAGTAGGGTTGCAAAAACACTTGTAGATCTATCATATCTGACAATGAGGTAAATGCTTGAAGTTCAGTTCGCTCCATTTAAGTGCTAATTTTGATGATTCATCTTGTGTAGACACCAAGTGTCAAGATAGGAAGAAGATTTACAAACTATTAGACGCACAGTTTTAATGATAGGTTAGATTTCAGATTTTGATTGTTGACAATCAACATATTTTGACTTATTTATCTACTTGAATATAGATAATTTATATTAGGGTTTGCAAGAGGCACTTTAAGCTAGCCAGGCTAAGATAGAGACGTTTCCAAATGGAACGTAAGAAGAAACTTTACAGATTTGAAACAATACCTGAAATAAAGGAGAATACGAAGAATATTTTGAAAAGCCTGAAAGATGAGGATTTTCAGAGGTGTTTTGATATCTGTAAAAAAAAGATGGAACAAGTGTATGGATAGTGACAGTGATTATTTTGAGAAATTTAAAATAAAAATTTATTATACTTTTGTATTTCTTTAAATATTTAGCGTTCCTGGAAATTATTGATCACACTATGTATTTCAAATTCATTTATTTTTATAAAACAGAATATTATTATGAACAATCGAAAGCCATAGTTAGGTTGTTGATAACATCGAGACCAACAATAAGAATCCATAGTTAGGTCGTTGATATGATGTGGACCAACAATACATATATTTTAAATT
Organism: Cordylochernes scorpioides; assembly: GCA_030710605.1. NCBI lineage: Eukaryota > Metazoa > Arthropoda > Arachnida > Pseudoscorpiones > Chernetidae > Cordylochernes > Cordylochernes scorpioides. Next base: position 25,793,428 of record CP092863.1, read on the forward strand.
TAAAATTATATTTTATATTTATTTTATTAAACAGAATATATGTATTATAAACAGAATATATGTATTATAGAATCATCATTTGTATTTTGGTACACGTGTGACTTCACTGCTCTCTTTGATGTGAGAAATAAATAAATTATGCAGATAAATTAGCCAAGGCAGCAGCTGATTCAAACTTGCCCATATCCTACTCAACTCTATCCAAAAAGTTTGTTCGAGCCCGCAGCGAACAGTATTCACTCCAACTCTGGAAGGAATTATATGTCACAGATCACTCCACAAGAAACCTCAGGAGAATAGCTGCATTCCCAAACACTCTCATGGCGATCCTGCCCAAAATAAAATTTTGTGGCACCACCTCCACAATCCTCACAGGTCATGGCTTTGTCAAAGCCGATGCTTCAAAATTATCTAGAGACGATCCTACCTGCCAACACTGCCACGAGGAAGACCAAACTGTCGACCACCTTCTCTTCAGATGTCCCGCCTACCCCCTTCATAGGTCCCAAACAGCCACCCTCCTAGGAATAAATATATTTGCCCCTGAAGACCTGCAGAACATCCCCAAGCACAAGTCAGCCTGACGACACCTGATAAACTGGATGTCTGCTGCCACCATTAGACGTGAAGTCTAAAGACCAACCCGGATAGTTGGCGACTTTAGTATGCTCCAGGAATCCGGGTTACATAAATAAATAATAATAATAAATAATAATAAATAAATTATTCTGGAGGCTACTTAAAGTAGAGTTATCTCATTATTCGCTTATATAAATTTGTAGGATGGTTGAGACACGTTCTGGAAAGATGCAAGACGCGTCTGAGGAGAGAATCAAGACTGAAGAATCTACCAAACCGCAGCCTGGTGCAACAATTGGTCGAGATGCAAGTGCCGACCCAGTTGTCTTGAACCCCAACATAGACATCCCAAGTATGATGGAACAGAAGACCCTGGTCCTTGGATTGAGTCTCTTGAAGAAATTGGCTTCCTGTACCACTGGGCAGAATATATTATTTCTCGCTATGCAGCCATGAATATGATTGGTAGCGCCAAAACCTGGCTGGACCTACACAAGATAAGTTTCACCAGCTGGGAAAATTTCAAGAGCCGCCTAATTCAGGATTTTGCCTCAGACGCCAGCAAAGAAGAAATGAAGATGAACCTGCAATCAATCAGGTTCGCAGAGGATATCCTTGTACTGTGCAACAAGGTCGACCCCCAAATGGAAGAAGAGACTAAAATAAATTGGATTATTGGAGGGTTGAAGAAAGAATACTCTTTTGCCCTCCACTTAAACCCTCCTAAAAATACCAACTAACTTCTAGAATTGTGTAAAAAGATGGATTTGTTTGAAAATAATTATCAAGAACGGGTAGAAAAACCAAAGGCTCTACATAATGGACCACGCTCTCCTCGTCCCCATCATCAAGAGCAATGGAAGAACGCTCCGTCGTTCAGAAGACCATACCAGAACACCTCCAAGCCCCAGGTTCCTGCTCCCAGACAATACCATGCCAACCCCTCGCCCCAGGTCTCTGCCGCTAGACGACCCGCCGACGCAAAGCAAAGTTTCACGCAGAAACAGACCAACAAAAATAAATCCTACAATGAGAGTCCAGGTACAAACAAAAGCAGGACGTAGGACGGAAGACCTATATGCTTTAAGTGCAATAGGCCAGGACACGTTGCGCATTATTGTAGGGTCAAGTTTGTGAGGATCATAGAAGAGGACCCCTCAGTTTCCCAAGGCGTCAAGAAAATCTTCAAATGGAAGAAAGAAAAGATTATACACGGTCTCGGCTCTATGCGGATGTTTGTAATGACACACACCCAATAAGAAGCCCTTCGCCCTATAGAAATTGACACAGTTGACGAGTTTAGCAGACACTGTCGCAAGCTTGAGGCATTGAAGAAGAAAAGAATCTGAAGGCCACAATTTGAAAGACTTGCTAATGTGGCTCCGATCTCAGCGGACAGCGATATTAAAGCTCTCGTTCGCAGATTTGTGAAAGAGGAAATTATCAAATAAACCAATCTAGCTGTGAGGTCACAGCTCTCTACAAGAAAAGAGCAATATAACATTTAATTAATGTCTTGGGTCCGGTTGGCTCTCAATAAAACGTTTTGTTTTGTGTTACATGATGGCCAAGCTGGCGCGTTGAATTGTATCTAAAAGGGTGAATCAATAAAAAACGATAAAAGTTTAATAGAAAAAAAAAACAAAGAAGGAAACAAATGTATATAAGTATACACATTTAAATTGAAATCTGCTGTTATGAAAAAAATCTCAAGAAAAAAAAACATCTGGCAACATTTTTTTCCAATAAGAATGGCGACCAAAACAAACAGTTGAACGAAAAAACATTCAGTTTACTTTAATAGTAAAAGACGCAGCCTATTGTAATCAAATCAACAATCGGCCCAGCTGTCGAAAAGGTCAGTACAATCGAAACCAACATACTTTTGAAAATTCTTGAAAGATGTGGCATCGAGTACAAAGTAGAAGAAACTCCCTCAACAAAGAAACGAACTCGCGAATCCCCATCAGATTCAACATCACATAGCCAAAAGACACCGAGAATGGAATTTGTCTCACAGCATAATGAAAACGATGTTTCCATGAACGAGGTAACTGAAGTCCCTCAAAAAAAGTCTGAAGCTATCCCTCCTCAGGTTAACGAAGAAAACATTGATGTAGATGGTCCTTGGACAACAGTTACGCATGCAAAAGAAGCCAAAAATACCACCTGTAATAGCAGAAAATGTAACAGACTGGATGTTTCTCTGCCAAGAGCTGAAAGACCTGTGCACAGATAAATTCCAATGTACGATCTCAGGAAATAAGCACATTATCAAGGCCAAAAATATTTCAGACTTAAAAAAAATCAGGGAATACGTTCAAAAAAACAATAGCGGCTGCTCTTATAGACTCCAGGAAGAAAAACCGCTCAAAGTGGTATTAAAGGGCGTGACAACAGCCTACAAGACTGAAGATATAACAATAGAACTTGCAACAATGGGCTTTACTGAGACCTCTGTGAAGAGACTTCATAGACAATCAACTAAAAGGCCATTGAATATAGCACTGGTAGAATTACCTAGAAATGAACATAACAATAAATTTTACGGAATAACTGAACTTCTCTATCAGAAAATTGCAGTAGAATCTTTCAGAACAACAAACCGTGTGACTCAATGCTTCAACTGCCAGGGTTTCGGGCACGGTCAACTTAACTTCTTCCTGAAACCAAAGTGCGTCAAATGTGCCGAGGAGCACCATTCGAAGGACTGCCCCATTCTACGTGCACAATTTCAAACCCTCAGCAGTTATGGATTACATATAGAGATGGGATGGCAGGTGATATTCTTCATCGTTATCAGCTTCTAGATTCCTCCATCAGATATAATGATCTGATATATAATGAAACATTGTGTGACATTGAGGATCGTGTCGTATCTATATGTGGGAAGACGCTGCAGGAATTAGGCTTAGAAGCATCCAGGAGAAATGTGGTTACCAATTCTGACATTTTGAGAGAACTTGCGTATGATACGGCAGAACTTGAAGACAATGTTGCATCAATGATTCTTCTCTTGCCAGAACAAAGAAGAGTTTTTGATGCTGTTTTAGCAAGAATTAATTTGTCACAACCCATAATTATTTTTTAAGGTGCGCCGGGTGGAACAGGTAAAACATTTCTTTTGAATCTTCTATTAGCAATGGTTAGGAAGGAACAAAATATTGCTGTTGCTTCCTTAGGGATAGCTGCGGGGGAGGGGGGGGGAGGACTGCACATTCAGTGCTGAAATTACCTCTGACTTTTGCAGAGGGCCAGACTGCTGTCTGCAATATACGAAAAAATAGTGATAAAGCTTCACTCTTACGTAGCTGTAAGTTACTGGTTTGGGATGAGTGCACCATGGCCCATTAAATTGCCATGAAAGCCTTTGATCGGACATTACAGGATATCCGTGATGATCTACAACCCATGGGTGGTTTAGTAGTGCTTTTGGCCGGTGATTTTCGACAGACTCTTCCAGTAGTCACTAGAGGTACACCTGCTGATGAGCTGAATGCCTGTCTAAAGTCTTCTTATCTTTGGAGCCATATTGTGAAAATGCATCTCACAGTCAACATGAGAGTTCAACTCCATAATGATACCACTGCTGCAAAATTTGCAGACGAACTCTTAAAGATAGGAGAAGGGCGACTAGAAACTGATTCCGAGGATAACGTCCAGTTTTCAAATACTTTTTGCCAAGTGGTGGAATCTTCAGAAAGTCTGTAAGAAAAGGTTTTCCCTAATATATGTGTAAACTATTTATCTGAGAAGAATGGTTATGTGCGCGCACTATTTTAGCCCCCAAAAATAGCACCGTGATAAAAATAAATAATAAAATATTAAATTTAATCCCGGGTGAAAGCAAAGTCTATAGATCAATTGATACAATGGTTGATCCTGATGAATCTGTGTTGTATCCCTCCGAATTTTTGAATTCACTGGAATTGTCTGGTACACCTTCACACAAAACTGTACTAAAAGTTGGTGTGCCAGTAATTTTAATACGAAACCTTGATCCACCCCGTCTCTGCAATGGCACTAGATTATGCTTCACTCGAATGGGCACTAATGTTCTCCAGGCTCGAATTTTAACTGGCTCTTTTCGAGGGGAAGAGGTCCTGATTCCTAGAATACCTATTATTCCAAATAATCTGCCTTTTAAGTTTAAACGCTTGCAATTCCCAGTTATGGTTGCCTTTGATATGACAATAAATTTCAGGGTCAAACGTTGCAAGTAGTTGGTGTGCATCTTGAGTCTCCCTGTTTCTCTCATGGGCAACTATAGCTGAGGTTGAGGTATGTCCTCCCAATGACACTTCCCCAGTCCTCCCAAGACGCGAAACGCCCTACCACGAGAAAACAGAAGAGCCCGCAAGGGCACGTGCCGAGAGTAACTGCCTTGAAGAGGAAGAGCCGGCCCAAATACCTACTTGTGACACGGAAACGGTTCCCGCCATCTCCCCTAAACAGCCTATTCAGAGTAGGAACAGCGAGAAAGCGAGTAAGAAGAGGAACAGAAAGAAAAGGAAGAAGGAGAAGAAGCCTTCAACTGAAGAATAAAAAGAACCGCAAAGGAGTTAGCCACGCCAAGAAGGCACCCACCCAAGATGACACCTACAGAGGAGGCGAAAGACCCTCCTCCCCCTAAGAAGACCAGGACAAGGGAGGTAAAGGATTCACCTAAAGCGACCAAGACTTCCAAGCAGGAACCCCCAAGGGTCAAGGGCCCTCCTAGGTGGAAGGAGGACCTGACCCTGGTAGTTGAGTGGAATGAGGAAGCGAGGTCCGGGTTAACGCTCGCGGTGCTGAAAGGCATCGCTGGTAGCATTCCTGGGCCCTGTAGGGATGCTTTAGAGGTAGATCAGTGAGGACCCCGGTGACCAAGAAAGAAGTTTATAGGAGGATCAGGGGCACGTCCAGGACTTATGGTTGGACAGATGGAGGAACAGTGAAAAGGGGAGAGAGGTATTCACAGAGTAGTTTCGGGACATGGGTTCTTCCCCAGGAGTCTCCACAGATTTAAAATTAAGAGCAATCCTGATTGCGTCTGTCGAGAAACGGATGTGGGAGCACGCCACTACGTCTTGGATTATCCAAGGGTAGTCGGTGCGCAAGAGGAGAGAAGGAGGACGAGGCGCGCGATCGAGAGCGAGCTGCTGAGAAATCACAGCAAGCTTCTTGAGAAAGCCCACGACGTGGCAGCTGAGTTTTTTCTCAGCTGTGAGTGAACAGGGTCGACTGGTGGCCGCGGTCCCTGCTGGACACAGTAGATAATCTTTTATTTTGTTCTGACTAAAGGCCACCGGGATAGAAATCCTTCCAGACACGTTGTCTGGGAGGTGGGTTTTCCAAGTCCAATATCCAAACACCAGTTTGGATACCGTTATTTGGCTTATTAGTTGAACAAGATAGCAGCGAAGGGCATGCTTTTTGGTGTTGAAATTTGGGTGGCCAGCAGTGTATTTAATTAATAATTTATTTTGTACTTAAACTTTTGGAATACTTGTCTTCTCTACCGTGGCACTTGGTGGAGATTAAGCTGGATTATCCCTACGCCGCACAAGCCGTCAGAAGAAGCCGTAGAATCCAAGAACTAGAGCCCTTAGGAAAAAAAAAACTGAAGACAGAACAAGCTACTCAAGTCTCCAAAGGTGAGAAAATTTTTCAACTATTTAGACACCCCTCGTGTTTTTTATTTATTTGTAGAACCTGGCCAAAATCCAGAAAAATGGTTGAAAGAATACCATCGCATCGCTCGTTACAACTGCTGGGATGACTCAAAATGCCGCGCAAATGTTTGTTTTTTACTCCAAGGAACAGCGCACATATGGTACAAAAATGTTGAAGAGAAAATTACTTCATGGGATATTTTAGTGAAAATGTTTTTTTTTTTTTTTCGGAATTTCGGACATCATGTCGCTCGAAAAGATCAGCTCTTAGAGAAACTCAAAACTCGAGTTCAGGATAAAGAGGAGACCAGTGATTCCTACATTTAAGATTCTTTAAATTGAAGATACTTCGGCCAGTAAATCTTTTTATTACCTCGACGTTACTGGCCGAAGCATCTTTAATTTAAATAACTATGAATGCCGACCAGGCAGCCTCTAATTTACGATACATTCAAGATGTTCTTTGTGCAGAGAAGTGAATCTGGCTATGATGGAAAATGAAATAGTTGCACACTTGGCAAAGGAAATATAGGAGGAGATATATCGGTCAATCGTCACTTTAGACATTGCAACTAGGTCGCTTATCAAGGCACTACAGGACTTAGGACGTCAAGAAAATCGACGAAAGACTCCTCACCCCATGGCAGAAAATTGATGCCATCAAGACGTTCCTATACCCAAGACTTGACTTTATTCTCCGAGGCGCCCCAGTGCATAAAACCAACTTCGAGAAAATCTATAAGTTAATCAACACTCGTCAAGAAGGTTTGAGATCCTGTGTCAAAAATAAGAGAGGACATTTTGAATGATTGTATATATTTAAAATCTATGTCCTATTGGCTAATAAAATATTTATTTGTATTCCATTAGTTTTTGTTCTTAATCATTTAATTTATAAAATTGTTTATAACAGAATTTCTGGCTAGACTGTATTTTTTGTTGTTTTATAATATGCCTTCAATAAATATTTCTCTCTATATATATATAAGTCAATATATCCTCAATTCATTAATTTACAGGACTGGTTAAAAAATAAAATAAATAAAAAAGCTAAAGAAAATTTTTTTTATACAGAGTTAAATATTGGACATTCGACCACACCTGACTGAAATCACGAGTCTCGTGGCGCACGCGCCGATCTAAAAATAGAACAAAACAACTTCCTTGTAAGGTTCTCATTTCTAATTTTAAAATGGCCATTTTCGAAGAGCAGAGAATCTGCATTAAGTTTTGTTTTAAATTGAAAAAAAAGTGCTACTGAGACGTATGAATTGATTAAAGAAGCTTTTGGCGATGCAGCTTTATCCCATTCAAGAACTTTTGAATGGTTTTCACGCTTCCTAAAAGGTCGGGAAAAGGTAAACGATGATCAGCATACTGGGCGTCCAAGATCATTACGTTGCGAGGAAAACAAGCTCAAAATAAAGGAATTAATTAAATCTAACAATAATTTTTATTAAAGACTTATCTTCAGAGACTGGACTATCTGTAGGACTGTGTCATCAAATAGTAACAAAAGATTTGGACATGATCCAGACGTCTTCAAAATTTGTTCCCCGGATTCTAACAGAGGAACAAAAGGAGGTTAGAATGGATGTCTGCAAAAACATGGTTGAAATGACTCGGACCGATCCAGAATGGATGCAAAAAAATCATTACCGGGGATGAGACATGGGTGTATCAGCATGACCCGGAAACCAAACGTCAATCCAGCCAATGGATTGAAAGAGGGGAACCGAAACCAAAAAGGCAAGATTTACAAAATCCAAAGTCAAGACATTGCTTGTTACATTTTTTTATATTAATGGTTTGGTTCACCATGAATTTATTCCTTTCGGACGTACAATTAATCAAGAGGTTTATTTGGGGATAACGAGGCGCTTAAGGGAGGCAGTGCGCCTTAAAAGACCTGAAAGATGGCAAAACAATGACTGGATACTTCACGTCGATAATGCGCGGCCGCACACAGCCCATGTTGTTTTGCAGTTCTTGGCCAAGCATTCAACCATACAGATCCCTCATCCATCCTATTCCCCCGACTTAGCCCCCCAATGACTTTTTCCTCTATCCTAAATTGAAAATGAAGTTAAAAGGAAGGAAATTTGACAACGTTGATATGATACAAGCTGAAACGAAGGCAACCTTGAGGAACCTCTCAAAAAGTGATTTTATCTCCTGCTTCGACAATTGGAAAAAAGATGGAACAGGTGCATTGAGGCAGGAGGGGCATATTTTGAAAAATATTAAATTAGTATTTTATTTGTTTTATTTTTTCAAAGATACAGAGCAGTCCTGGAAATTAATGAGCGCACCTTGTATAATTAAAAGGCTAAATTTTCAACAGGACGTAGAGTTAAATATGAGCTTTTTGTCACAGTTTTAACCAATAAAAATTAACCAAGAATTCAGCAAAAACATTTTTTTTTCATTCAGAAAATGATGATGACAATATTTATGCATCATGTTTAATTGACGGAAACAAAATTGTTTCGGGGAATATTCACTAAAGGAGATCACGGGCGAAATTCGACAATCATTTTTAGTTGACAGAAACAATATTCTAACTGCGTCCCTTGAAGAAATTGGCTTCCTGTACCACTGAGCAGAATATATTATTTCTCGCTATGTTGCCATGAATATGATTGGTAGCGCCAAAACCTGGCTGAACCTACACAAGATAAGTTTCACCAGCTGGGAAAATTTTAAGAGCCGCCTAATTCAGGATTTTGCCTCAGACGCCAAAAAAGAAGAAATGATGATGAGGCTAAACAGAATGCAACAATGGAATGAAGCTGCAATCAGGTTTGCAGAGGATAATCCTGACCAAGACCCGTCGATTGTCCATGTCTCAAGACAATTGACTGGTTTAACCTTGTAGGATGGTTGAGACACGTTCTGTAAAGATGCAAGACGCGTCTGAGGAGAGAATCAAGACTGAAGGATCCAAACCTCAGGCTGGTGCAACAATATCCCTATATATAAAAGTCAGTGTATGTGTATGTATGTGGGTATCTATGTCGGCTATACACGTCCACAATACGTAACTAATCTGACTGAAATTTTAACAGTATATAGAGTAGAATCTGGAAAAACTTATAGTGAAAATTTCAGGTCTCTATCCCGAATATTCTTCGAGTTATTTGCAAATTGCGTTGCAAATTTGCCTTTTCGCTCGCAAGCAGCGCCTCTAGCGGTGAAGATGGGAGTTAGGTAATATCAGCTGACCTAATGTACATGTAAAACGTGTTTTGACAGGACATAGAGAAAAATCTGGAAAATATATTTATCAGATTTTTAGCCAATAAAAAATAAAATTGACAGGTTCTGGGCAAAAATAGTTGTTTTTTTTTAGTCAGAAAATGATGATGACAATATTGCTGTATTATGTTTGATTATCAGATACAAAATTATATCGGGAAAATTTCCAAAAAGCTGAGACCACGGGTGAAACCAGTTCATTTTTTTGTACGCAGGAACAAAATTCTAACAGAAAAACATTCCTTCGAGCAGAAAACAAAAGCCAGATCATCTTTCTATAATAATATCGCTTCTCAGACACAAAGTTTGGAGCGGGACGTTTCACAAGAGTGACATCCACGGCGCCAATTTATAATTGTAACGAATAGTATTTGAATAAAAACATTTAATCGGGTAAAATCCGGGCGTTGCCCGGGTCATTCGGCTAGTATATTATTTAATATTCATAAAAAATCGAAAAAAAAATATTTTTCAAGCAAACATCCACTCTATACTGATTTGATTTTTATAAAGAATATATATATATTTATAAAAATCGATTCAGTAGAGAGTAGATGTTTTCTCGAAAAATATTTTTTATCAAATATTTGTTAGGTCAACTTTCACTCGGGTAAAACCCGGGCGAAGCCGGGGTTGACGTAGAATGTCGGTCTCTTATGGGAGACTCTACCGTATATTTATTAAGGTAATGATAAGAGGCGTTGATAAACCTTCTTGAACCTGATTCAAACTTCTGGTAGAAAACTATACTTCAGATGGTCATTCTGAAGAATGTTTTCAGCAGTAATGATACCAATCTATATACTCCATGCAGTATACAACTATAAGGTTGAAATTTCGTCTTCAGAAGGCCATTCCAAAGACTTCTTTCAACTTAAGATCCTCAAAGTATCTTAACCATCAAATAATATTTCACTTGGCTCATTCAAAAGTATTCAAGCTCGTATTTGATTTTGAAAAAAAAATACAAGGGATATATCACAAATAGATAAAGTTGAAAGCTAATCCTTAGAAGTCCATTCCAAAGACTGCTTTCAACTAGGAACCCAGAACAAGAATAAATTGTGTGAATATGGAATGGAAATCCGGACTGACAGGTGAGGAATGTTCGCAAGTCATTGCAATTGGCTCCACAGATATGGACAGAATATTGGTGTTTAACATGATTGTTGCATCATGGCTGATGCACTCTTCCATTTATTCAAAACTAGCGGATGTACCCGGCTTCATCCTGAGTTTCCCCGAGTGAAAGTTTGCTTAACGAATATTTGATCGAAAATATTTTTCAAGCGAAAACCAACTCCCTATTCAATCTATCATTTTATAACGATTATATATATTGACCTTTATAAAGAGAGGATAATACACTTTGATCATAGTCAAAATTTCGAGAAGTGATATTTTGTATATAGAGATGACCTTGCTTCGTCTGTATTCTGATCGAGTGAATGTCTTGCTGTTAGAATCTTGTTCCTGCCTATTAAAAATGGTCTTCATTAGGGAATTTTACCTGAAAGAATTTTGCTTCTGACAGTCAAACATGTTACAGCAAGTGTCATAATCATTTTCTGACTAAAAAATAACTACACTGGTCCGCAAAATTGAAGGAACAACACATGTTTAAGAAAAAGAAAAGTTATATTAAGGGATATATATCAAGTTTTGGTATATTCAAAAGCTTCCATGAATTAAGATAGTATGTAAAACAGAAAAAAAAAAGTTGTTCGCAATATGCAAAATACCACCGTCTACGTTGACTCCGCCTCCAGCACGTGCCTGAGTCTTTCTCAAAGAGTCCTAATTTTACGCTCCACTAGATTTTTATTGAACCTTTTTGTTTTTTAAAGTTTTCATGGCTTATAGGCAACATTTATCACAAGAAAAAAATGGCAAGCTATTGGAAGGATGGAAGCAGGCCAATCACAGGCAGAAGTAGCAAGATGGCTTTGAGTGACAAGAAACGTTTTCTCAAGGCTTTGGAAAAAAATTCAAACGACAGCTAATGTTGCCAGAACACCCGGACATGGACGGCCAAGGGTCACAACGTTAAATCAAGGCCGTTATTTGAGTCTCCTTGTGCGTCGCAATAGAAGAATGACAGCATCGCAACTACGAAGTGACCTCAATGCAGCTACAGGAGTCTCAGTATCAACTGATACAATACGCAGAAGGCTTCACAAGAAGGGCCTCTATGCTCGACGACCCATAATTTGTGTGCCATTGACACCACCTCAAAAGAGAGCAAGGAAACTTTGGCGCCTCGAATCCAGATGAATGGAGGCGTGTAATGTTCACTGATGAGTCCAGATTCTCTCTAAACAGCGATTCTCGTCGTGTCTTTGTCTGGAGAGAGGTAGGAACCAGAAATAATCCCCGGAATATGGTTGAAAGGGATCCCTACAGAAGCCAAGGTTTTATGGTCTGGGCTGGAATCTTCTTGGGCGGTCGCACAGCACTCCATATTTTTCGGCAAGGAACCCTGACTGGACAGAGGTATTGGGACGAGATCTTGGCAGCATATGTGATGGCTCAAGCATTGGAAATGGGAGAAAACTTTCTTCTAATGGATGATAATGCCCGTCCACATAGGGCAGGTGTGGTCAACACTTTTCTCCAAAACCATGCAATTGCTCGGATGAATTGGCCAGCTCGATCCCCAGACCTAAATCCCATTAAGCATGTATGGGACAACCTAGGACGGCGGATCTCATCCCTCCAACCCCCTCCTAGAAACAGCCTTAACACAAGAGTGGGCGTTGATTCCACAGGAGCTGATAAACTCCCTAATTCTTAGTATGGGTCACCGATGTAGAGCCTGTCTATCAGTTAAAGGCGATCACACCCAGTGCTGTAGTGGAGGGTATACGGGGGTATACTCCGTATACCCTATGCTTTTAAAATTAAGATAGCGTATACCTAGTGGCTTTACTTAAAAATAGCGTATACCCTATGATTTTGTTCAAATTTTTTATTAAAAATTTATTATTTTCTTTCTTTGTAATAGTAAAAAAAAATGATGATAAAAATTGTACTGAAAAATTGCAAAAAATTTTCAAATTAACAATTCACACAAAATATTTCATTCATTTAGTAAAAATTTCTTGGGAAAAATATATCAACTATATTCAAATTAATAATCAAACAAGCCTCCTTTAACGAAAAACGGAAAACGAATATAACCGAACCTTTAATTTTTGAAAATGGTAATTTTGTTTAAAACCACAATGAAATGAAAACTTTAAACTTTCCTAATATTTAAAAGTTATGTTTGCTTAATAGAAAATATGTTAAAAAATTAAAGTTTAAATAAAAATAAAGTTATATTTTCTGATGTTAAAATCATTTACAAAAAAAAAGTAAAAACGACTTCTTCAAGAAAGATGTTCTCTTATTACCAATGCTGTATTTATCCAGCAGTGATGTAAACTAATACATAAACAATTTGGTTTTCGATTTAAAACGATTTTCTTCTAATTCTATACAATTGAAAATATATTTGAATTTTATCAAATACTCTTCTTTAACTAAAGTTGCTATGGTAACCATGCTAAACTACGTTATTGTGGACATTAATTTTGCATATTCTTTAGTTTATTTGAAGTTAGCAAAAGCTGTTGACAAAATAACATTGTTTTTCAAAAAAATATAATTTTGAAAACTTCTTTAAGTAAGTTTATTGATACTGGCTTAAAAGCTTATTTAAATTGTTTTTAATTGTTGATGAAAAGTTGGTGTTTGTTTTTTAAAAAAATAAATAAAATAAAGATTTTATTCAAAACAAATCGATTAAGTAAGTATCTAAATTTTGTTAATGTTAAAATAAGTGAAATTTAAATTTTCTGTTCTTATACTAGCTTTCGAAAATAACTCTTCTGTTTAATTATGGACCGCTGGTTGAAGACAGGAAATTTATGTACTAAAAGAAGTTTGGAGGTAGAAGAAGATGCAGAAAAGAATGAACTAGAAGAAGCTGTTAAAAGAAATAAAAACACTGTTGGTACATCAAATGCAAGTACTATCTCAAAAAGAGCTGATATATTGATCAATAATTCACCAGAGAAAATGAATGACCAGGATTCCAAATTTGAAGTTTGGAATGATTCCCAATATATTCAATTTAAGGAAAAGTATCCATGGCTTTCAATTTCCAATGGTAGACTCGGATGTAACATTTGCGCAAGTGTTAAAACTTTAGGGGCTGCAAAAAGTGAAAGAATTCATATTTCACCAGAATGGAGTAACTACCTAATAGAAGCAGCAGGAAAAGATCGGGCAAGCAAATTATCAAACATTCGAATGAAAATTAAAAGGCATTGTGAGTCTGAAGCTCATAAAATAGCCGACAATATTAAGAAAGACAGAAAAAAATAAATTAGAAGAATATGCAAACAATATGAACATTGAAGTAGAAAATGAAAATATTAAGCTTTTTAGAACTGCTTATAATATCGCTAAAACAAATAGACCATATTCTGATTATGAAAATCATATCACGTTACAAACATTAAATGGCATTAAATTAGGATCGACTCTTCACTCCAGATATTCTGCTACACAAATAATAAACCTTATAGCCTGCGAAATGCGGAAAATGCTTGTTGCGAAGATTTTGTCAACAAATTCAAAAATTACTATACTAATTGATGAATCAACAACCTTAAGTAATAAATCAACTTTGGTCATTTTCTTGAAAGCATATTTAGGAGGAGAAAGTATTGATTATATTTTCTTTGATTTGTGTGAATTACAATGCCAAGACTCAGAAAATATTGAAAAAGAGCTTTTGAATACTTTGTATAAACATGGGTTGAACGAAGAATATTTAAAAGAAAATTGGATAGGAATTGCGACTGATGGGGCAAGTGTCATGGTAGGAAGACATTCGGGAGTCGTAACTCGACTTAAGCAAAAGTTTCCAAAACTTTTTGCATGGCACTGCCTCAACCATAGATTAGAGCTTTCTGTTGGCGATACTATCAAAGAAGTCCGCGGAATCAACCATTTTAAAGCTTTTATGGACAAACTGTATTCATTATATAGCCAATCTCCCAAAAATTGTCGTGCTCTGGAGGAAGCTTGCCATGAATTAGGAACAAGATTTGCTAAAGTGGGTCGAATTTTAGGAGTACGATGGATTTCAAGTAGTTTTAGAACAATAAAAACCGTCTGGGAGTCATACAAGTCATTGCACCATCATTTCAAATCATCAACATATCTCGATTCCACATATCAAGGGTTATTAAGAAGATTGGAGAGTCCAGAATTTATATTAGATTTAGGTTTAATGTAAGACACACGCTTCAGGAAATGTCAATGTTGTCTTTAGAGCTGCAGTCTAGAACAACTACTTTACAAAAGGCGGAACATATAATAAAGAGAACAATTAGAGTCATAGAAAGCTTCAAAACATCACCAGGAGAAAAAAGCTTGCTAGCTCTTGAAGCGGCAGAAAACTTAGTTTTTAGGAGCGTAACATTAGTTCCCAATGCCAAAATTATTCCGATTGATAGAAAAAAATTTCTTCTAAGTATAATAGAAAAGTTAAAATTAAGGTTGTGTACAGAATCAAATGAAGATAATGAGCAATTAATTAAGGATATTTCAGCTCTAGAACCAAACAATTTTGACGCAGAAAATGTTCGATATGGAGAGGTCGAAATGAGACGTATTTGTCGAAGGTTTAACTTAGATGAAATGAAATGCATTAACGGCTTGAGAGATTTTGTTGATGATAAAAACAATGTTCCCGAAACACTTCAACCATTTTTCAGGGCAATTTCAACATTGCCCTGTTCAACAGCTGAATGTGAGCGAGGTTTCAGCCTGATGAATGATATAATAACAAACTTGCGGACTTCTTTGCTAATATCAAATGTTTCGAACTTAATGTTCATAAATTCAAATGGACCACCAATCGAAATGTTTCAGCCGAAAAAATACGTTCAATCATGGCTTTTACATCATAGATCATCTACTGACACTAGATCAAGAGTTTGTGCCAGAAAAAATACAGATGCATCTCGGCAGTCATTATGGGACATTTTTATGTAAAAGTTGTATGTAATATTTTACGCCTTTTTTTCAAATAAAAATATAATTAAAAATAACCTTGTTTATTTTTACCAAAAATTTATATTCTCAAGCGTATACCCTATGCTAATTTTACGACTACAGCACTGAATATTATTTATCAAAAGTAAGATTATCTCAGGATGACACGGCAATGTGACACGGGAAAAAATGTTCACTAGATAAAACTATGATTTTCTAATGTAGAAAATTAGGAAAGACAAAATTCAGGATGACACGGCACACAGGGACCGGGAAAAAATGTTCACTTTATTGAGAGATTCAAATTTACGAGTTTCAAATTATCAAAATATATCTTTTTTTTTTAATAAGTTTTTAGAGAATTGTTTTAACAAATGTTCGCTAGACAAACCTTTACTCGGGTAAAACCCCGGGCGAAGCCGAGTACGTTTTATAAGTTTAGAGAGAATTGTTTCAACAAATGTTCGTTAAACAAACATTCACTCGGGTAAAACCCGGGCGAAGCCGGGCACATCCGCTAGTTTTTTATATTAATGACCGATAATTCTGATTAAAAGAGCAGAAAAATAAACGCGCGCGCGAGAGAGAATAATTATTAATAAATAAATAAAATCGATAATTTTTATAATATATATATATATATATATATTTGGATAAAATAATAAATAATCTGTTTCGAAATATTTTTAATGAATATTATTAAAATTCATTATTTTATATTTTGAAACAAGTTTAACTTGTTCACTCTCTTTAATCTTGTCACATATTTATAACCAAAAAATATATATTTTATAAAATTCAAATATTCAAAATCTTATCTAAATATAGAGAGAAATGGTGGGTTATAGAAACACATCTCTTCAGAAGAAAACTTCAGAAATTTCGGAAGCTTTGGACACAATGTTCGCATATTATAGAAACGTCAAAGAGGAGGAAGCGAAATGGTTTTATATAGACGTTTCTCTTTTCCGATCATTTTATATAAGTTTGACCTTTAACCAAGACGATAGAATCACATGTAATTTTATAAATAAATTCAATCGGATACTTGATAATATGGAAACCAACAAATCCATTTCCGATAAAATGCGCTTAAACATTATTTTTGGAATTCTTGAATTTCCACTTTTCAACCAGGATAATCAATTTTTTGGAAGTTCTTTCAAGTTGCTCGTAAGAGTTTCTCAATTTATATCAAAATCAAATATAATAGTTTTACAAAATTTAATAAATTTTATTTCGCAATACCAATCGACCTTCTTTAGTGCGATAGTAGAGAAGTTTATAGAGTTGCTAGAAATAAAGGACGATTCGCTGTATATCGGTCATAAAGTTTCCGATCTCGAAAAGGGTCTTTATTTTAGATTCAACCAATGCCTTACACCAAAAATACCTCTTCACGTTTTTGAAAGCGATTCGATTTCCTCGATGCATTTTGAAATTTGTGACCATAGGCCTTTATCTATGGTGGGATGGGATATTGAAGAACGGTGGAAAGATATAAGAATACACATAGAATGTGTATATATATCGCTATAAATTATCATGTCCCTCATCTACCTCTATTGCCAGGAGTACAGCAGTCTTCCAGGAGACATAAAACCATGTCTCTCCCCATGGTTAAATTGACATCGTAACTATAACATGACTTTTCTGACATGACAGTGTCTCTGATACCACTTTCCGGTAGAGCCAAGTTTGTTGGCAATGGTCTGTCATGGCCACTATTTACCCTATTAAATTATTTTATTCAAATACTATTCGTTATAAATTGGCGCCGTCATTCTTATATACAATTCCCAAAGCAAGATACTTTTCCTTTAACTTCTAAATACCGAGGGAACCAATTAATATTGAATTTATTAAACTTATCGAGTTTTTGGTTTTTAGACAAACCTTTACTCGGGTCCTGGCGTTGTAAGGTTAGATGATTTTTGAGACGCGCGCTTTAAACCAATATAAATTTCTATGTATTAATAAATATTGAAATATTACAATTTTTAATTACAATATAAATTTCGAAATTTCAAATTAAGATATTTAATTTTTTTTTTTTTTTTTAATTTATCAATGATATTTTAATATATATTTTTTTTAATCTGTCTTTAAAATGTTTATTCCGCTCATTTGATTAGTTACATCTTTCTGTTTGAAAAAGTTTGTTAATAAAAAACACCGAAGATAATATTATGTATTTTGATAATTTCCAGTCTGAAGACTATACTATGATAATGGAGGCAATGGAAGAAGACTTTTTGGAGAATGAAGAAACTCCCGATATTATGATATCAGCGTCAATGCAAGAACTCCTTTCGGAGATTGAAGAAACACCCGAAGAAAACATCCTACATTCCCCAACAACAGACTTCGATATTACGATTTTAGCGGAAATGGAACAACCCTTTTTTTCGGAGAATGAAGAAAATTTCAATACTGAAAACTATAGTGTGATAATAGCGGCAATGGAAGAACCGTTTTCGGAGAATGAAGAAACTCCCGCCGAATTTGGCGAAGATATCATCCAACATTCACCATCCACAAACAACGATATTATGATATCAGCGTCAATGCAAGAACTCCTTTCGGAGATTGAAGAAACACCCGAAGAAAACATCCTACATTCCCCATCCTCAGACATCGATATTACGATTTTAGCGGAAATGGAACAACCCTTTTTTTCGGAGAATGAAGAAAATTTCAATACTGAAAACTATAGTAGGATATTAGAGGCAATGGAAGAGCCGTTTTCGGAGAATGAAGAAACTCCTGCCGAAATGCAGATAGCTAGCGGTTCGGATAAAGTTGAGGAATTTATTGACTTGACACTTGTCAGTGATTCAGAATAAAACTTATCTTTATTCTTCGCCTCCTGAGGTTCAACCTCCTTTCATCATTGTATATTTTTATTAATTGATATATATTATATTTGTATATTTGTATTGAGCGCCTCCTAATAAAAATATTTTGGAACTTGAAGTGACCTTTTTGTTTTTTATATTTAAAAATTTAAATACTGGACAGTGAGAAAATTTTATATATATATATTTTTAATATATATTTTTTAAATAGTATTATACCTGGATTCCAGGAGCTACGTAAAAAAGTTGCCAGGTTGATCTCAAAACTTCATGTGATTTTACTAGTTTCTCTTTATGATACCAGTATTCCAGCAGAATATGTACAAAAGTGACAAACTATCTGGGATGATTTATAGACTTCATGTATTTGTACTAGTTTCTCTTGATGAAACCTGGATTACTTGAGCTATGTACAAAATTCGCCTACTATTTAGGTTTATCTCTAGACTTCATGTCTTTGTACTAGTTTCTCTTAATGATACAGGTTTTCCAGAAGATACGTACCAAAGGGTTTTACACGAGTAAAGGTTTGTTGTTTAGCCAACCTCTCGATAAAGTGTATAAATTTTTTTTTTTCCATTTTTTAATTGATAAATACTCGATAATTTGAATAAAATCAATATTTATTGGTTCACTCGGTAATTTCTGAAGTTAAAGGAATAGTATCTTGCCTTTGAATCGTATCATTATTCTCGTCTCAAATAAATTGCCGTCCTGAATTTTTTCTTTCCTAATTTTCTGCATTACATATTCGTTGTATCCTCATGATAATATATATACCTAACTTCTCAAAGTTTCATGGCTATCCAATGAGTGGTTGGGCATAAAGGACAAACACACATACATTCAATATTTTATATATAGATTAGCGCGCCATATATATTCTTAAATTCCCTCTTAAAAAACCTAAAAAACAATAACAATCGCGACATTGCGCAATGGAACTGCAAATTGAAACTTAAACTAGCATAAATCAAAAGTGCGCGATTCTATTGGTACACCCGCCGCCGGCGTAATACCGTTTAGCGATAAAGTAGTATGTAAAAAAAAAAAAAAAAAAAAAATATCTTGATTTTTATAATGGTCGACCTATCGGAATGTTATCGATATTGTCGAAATACTGTTTGTTATTTGTTAAGCCGCGGGTCAGCGGTATATCAGAATATGGTCGAATTAAGGTAGAGTTTTTGCGAATTTGCACGTGTTGAAATAACGAGGTTATACTGTATGTGTCAAATTAACCTTAGTCGAATTCATGCCATTTTATAATGATCCATTATATGGCCATATTTTTATATGAATGCATTAAGATAAATATACAATCGGCGATCGATTGGTGAATAATAATATGCAAATCAAGATATTTGTATGGCCATATTTTTATACGAATTGGTGCATAATTTTACGACTAGACTAAATTTATTCCTTACGGTCAACATTACTGTCATATATTGTCACGGCCCGCCGCGTCTTTCCTTGCCTCTAAAGTCATTGCGAAAGTGTTGCTAAACTACTAACTAAAAGCCTTCCTAAATATCTTGTAGAAGATCATAAAGATGGTAAAAAAATTCTTCTTGACAGACTTAATACAGAAGTTGGGTCAACTTGCGTTATACTGCAGCGTGCAATTATCTACGGAGTGGCGTACCATCATAGCGGACTGTCCACCGAGGAACGTAGGTTACTAGAAGAAGCATATCTTGAAGGAATTCTCTGCGTACTCGTTAGTACCTCTACTCTAGCCGCAGGTGTCAATCTACCTGCACGCAGGGTCATCCTGCGCGCGCCATATATCGGTAATGCTTTCATCTCTCTGATCACCTACAAACAGATGGTTGGGAGGGCAGGACGTGCCGGACTCAACTCCATAGGAGAAAGCTATCTCTTAGTCCAGAAGGAAGATAAAGACAAAGTGCTTCAGATGCTAAGTTCTCCGATGGAAATCAATTGCAGCGGACTAAGTCTGAACGACAATCTAAAGATGCTTGTACTAAGCCTAATTGCTCTACGTATCGCAACTACAAAGCAAGGTGTGGAATCCTCACTTAATGAGACAATGTTCGCCATCCTAGAGGGACCCGTAGTTACCAAGGAACAAACCCAAGCCACTTTGGACTATCTGAAAAGCAATAACTACGTGTATGAGCAACAGGACATACAACAGGGAGCATCTCTCCATCTTTCTCCCTTTGGCAAGGCTGCATTCGAGGGTCATATGGATGTTTCTCAGGCGAAAGAAATCAACGATGAGGTTCAAAAAAACCTACCCAAACTGAATCTACAAACTCACTTACATCTTCACTTCCTGCTCACACCCAGGGATAACCCAGACATTGTCGTAGTGCCCGAAATCTACCTCAAGGAATACTTGACCTTGAGTTCTGTGGACCGTCAAGTGGCAGAAGTTATTGGAGTATCGGAGAAGTTTGTATTTGATATCATGATTGGTCGCAAACCGCAGAACGGCGCCGTCGTACGTTTCTACCACACTCTCATCCTTTATGCGCTGTGGCTTAAGAATTCAATCCCATCGGTAGCTGAAAGGTTTCAGCTGCAACTGGGAGTCGTTCAGTCTCTCCTCAGGACAACAACGACCTACGGCAGTTCCCTTGCAAACTTCTGCCTGGCCATTGACGATCTATGGGCCTACCGGCATCTACTTCCCCACTGTGTTAGCACGTTGGCGTCATGCGCAGACATAGAGCTACTCCCACTCCTCCAACTACCATCTGTGGAAAAGGCCAGAGCCAGGCAGCTCTTCAACGCCGGCTACAAGACCCTCAACGATATCGCCAACTCAACACCTACCAGACTGGAGAACAACGTGAAATACCTTTCGAGTAAGGTTGCCAGCCAGATTTTCGCTACGGCCAAAATGCTAATCTTTGAGAAGGCAGAAAACCTGCAGGAAGAAATGTCTGCCCTCATCTACGGCGTTGATGGAATCAAACTGTGACACTCACTACCTTATATACATATGTGATAAGACACAATTTGTATATATTTATATATATATATATAGATCAATATTATTTTAAAAAGTGGATGATGAATAAATGGATAATTAATTTCAATAATATTCTTTTTTTTTTGTGTGTGTGTTGTTCACTAATATTTGCATAATGCTCATCCAATACTATCCCATCGTGTTATTAATTGTGTACATATAATTATATAATTATAATGGGATTTCCAGCTCACTGTTATGGACTATTGCAAGCACTTTTAATCGCACCTTGAGCGGATTTCTGAAACGAACTAGTTGACCAGGCAGTTCCATGCTGGCAATAGGATGGAGGTGGGTCAGTCCTAGCATTGTCTTTTTTTTAGCCCTATTCGATGCAAAGTTGCAACGTTCGGTGGATAACCCTATATCGAAGATTATTATATCAAAGATCTCGTGGCACAAGAAATTTGTTTGCTTTTCCCACCGCCCGATAGTTCTTAATGTCCATTAAGAATTGATCCGTATTGATGGCAGCACCCGGTCCGAGGCG
Organism: Cordylochernes scorpioides; assembly: GCA_030710605.1. Classification (NCBI taxonomy): domain Eukaryota; kingdom Metazoa; phylum Arthropoda; class Arachnida; order Pseudoscorpiones; family Chernetidae; genus Cordylochernes; species Cordylochernes scorpioides. Next base: position 25,815,325 of record CP092863.1, read on the forward strand.
CGCAAGTTTAACTGCGACCAGTTTATGTTTAATGACAGTTGTCGGGTGGCAGTCTTGAGCATAACAGCTGCCAGCTCCGCACTGACCTCAGCCAACTTGGTGGTGTTTGCAGAGCTCTTTTGGAATCCTGGGATTCTGACACAAGCAGAAAACAGGGCTCACAGGATTGGCCAGCAGGATTACCGTCCAGTACTTGGTGGCTAGGAACACGGCGTGTTCATTTGTATTGATTAAATAATTATTATTGCTCTATATTCACGTTATTATTTGTAAATTTAAAAACTGTTAAATCACAAAAATGTTTGTAACCAGGCAATGTTTAATTTTCAATGACAGGGACAATGAAATTCGACACAATTTTAACCAACTTCCAACAATCAATATCCTGAGGTCAGATGTGGAGGATGGTGAAGTGGCATCAACTCCCGACGGCGTTATCTTTGGGAATTATGAGATTTCCGCCCTCGCTAATGACTATCCTCTGGTTCTCTGGATAGAACCTGATGAGAACCAAACTTTGAGGATGGTGATGACTGATAAATTCTGGAGCCATGAGTTTCAACCCGGACTTGCAACTTTCCTCATAAATGTCAATACTCCGCAGGGAAGTTATGAAAGGGCAATATGGCTACTGCCCTCTATTCAGGCAAATATTGCGAATTGGAGTACTGATATATTGATCTACAATGAACAGTTCCATTTTACGGGAGATCTAATTCTCCCTCATACAACTTTTGAGGTTTTGAATGATTTAACATTACAGTTCACACCATCTTCTGGAACACTTCAACTTCCTTCCCAAATTTTTACTCCTTCCCTAGAGGATACGTTTGGATTAAATTATCAAATAAATAACATTGAGGATGAAGAAGAAGAAGAAGAAGAAGAAGAAGATCCTTCCTATACAACGCATCAAAACAGATATACCATCGAATATAGGTCCCCTGACGGTATCCTAGTGGATGAAGATTGTTTTATATGTTTTGAGGACATAAAAATCATGACGAGGAATAGGGACTGTCCCCATTTTATGTGCTATGAATGCCTTAGGAGGTGGACTGACATTAGAGCAACCTGTCCAGTGTGTCGAACAGATATTTATTGTCTTATTGTTTTCCATATTACTCCACTGCCATCGCTCAACTAATCTAGAATAGTAAGAAAATGTACATGTACATGCTCTGTATTATAATATACAATCTATTTGAATAAATAAAATTTTTTAATGATATTGTCTAATAGGTCTTATATGATGTAAATAATTTTATTATCGGCCCTCATTGCCGAATCATCGACTAATTGTGAATAAAATTTCTTTTCATCGTCACAGTATGTACATTTGTAAATCTATATAATGCAAGATATGCAAATATATAACTTAATTTGCATTTTATGTTATAAACACAAGTTATCAAATAAATAAATAGTGTGTGGCACAATTTGGATAAACAAGATATTAAGACCTAACGATAAGGCACAATTTTATTAATTTGAAATTAAAATGTTCAATTAAATATATTTAAATACTTAAAAACGTTGGTCTCATTGAAGAAACTCTACATGTACATTAGGTCCCTCCCATCTTCACCGCTAGAGATTTTTAACTTTTACGACTATCTCAAAACAAACAAATGGATCTAGATATGGTGCTAGGTATTTTAAAATTATATAAATACCATGCTTCTCTTATAAATTATTCAGAATTCAAAGGTTCTTTTTTTGAAATAAATGCAAACTCATTAAGACAGAATTTTTACAATATTTTGAATCTCGAGATATCCAAGGGAGAATATGCAAAGAAGGAATGTAGAGTTAAAAAAAGGGTTTTGAAAATTATTTGCGTAATTCAAATTTACCCTAATTTCTTTGAAGATTACCTGATTATTCTTTGTCAACCCATTTGGAAGATACTTGCAAATGCAAGATCTAATTCATTTTTTGACAAAATGGTGATACAAGCAATGGTAGTTTTTATTGAGATTTTACACGATTTTCATGAAAAAAAAAGATATTTTCACAAGGCAAACAATTCATTCATTAATAGAAAATATAATATTTCCTAATTTTCAAATTGAGCCAAATATGATCAAGCTTTTCGAAGAGAATCCAGAAGAATATTTTTACATATCCAATCGATCCGCTGATTATTCAGGTCGTATTGGAATAACAAGAGAATTAATTGAAACTATCTTTGCTTATTTCAGTCCCTATGTAAAAGAAAAAATGTTTGATATTGTAAATAGATCAATGGAAAATCTGGAGAATGATGATTGGATAAAAAAATGTGCAGTCATCCGGATGTTAAATTATTTTTTTAAAAATATGATGAAAAATGGAAAAATGCAATTTATTCAAGATTATATCATTCCAGACTTTACAAAGAATGTTCATCCTATTCTTAAAATTGAAGAGATAGAATTCCTATGCCATAATTAGTTAGTTATACCTGAAAATATTCAGTATATTTTGATCCAGCATATCTTATCTACAAGTCATAACAATAACTGGATAATTCAAACTTGCACCCTAAAATATATTGTCAAGGTGTTTTCAATAAACATCACGTACACACTTCCTAAAGAAATATTGAATCAAGCCATGGAGTACCTTTACAAACTCTTGATAGGGTGTAAACCTATTGAAAGACCTCTTGCTATCCAAATTGGTTGTTCGATCTTCCGTGAAATGAAAAAAGAACATCTCACGTTTTACGTAAAGAATTTCGTTCCGGTAATCTTCAATATTGTGAAGGAAGACCTATTTAAACCTAATGAAGGCATTTATTTGCACAACCTCTTCGAATGTCTTAATTACTTGGTCTTGTCCGCCACTCCCGAAGAGGTTGATTCCCTAGGAAACGAAATTCTCTGTATATTTCCAGATATCATCAAACTAGATAATGAAGACATCATTTCATATTCCTTAAGACTTTCTGCCAACATTGTTGAATGTGGAAAGGCAGCTGGGAAAACCTGTGCACCAATTTTAACTTTCCTAAACTCCGAATCCACTCTGCTAGCTCGAGTTGATGAAACTGCTCTTAAAAGAATTATTTACAGTTTCCTATCCTCAGGTGGAGAATTCCGTCAAATAACATTTTCCATATCTAACATTCTTTTGAAGATGAATAAACCAGACACCGCGTTATACCTGTCGAAGATTCTAATCCAAGATTCCCAAGCATCTACCATTAACAATATTATCCAACAAATCTTCATTAATATTCATCAAGCAAAGGGCTCCTTTTTCGTTTCAGAAATTGACAATCTCAAATCTTACATTGAATTTTACATGTTTTGCGCCATTCAGATTGGAATATATAATGTAGCGCAGTTAATGTTAAATATAACAGGCGATGGTGAATTGAATGTAATTGCTGAAACTATTCTAAGCCATTTCAAAAATCACAATTTAGACGTTTAAGCTACTAAATATGTATATGTGTTTTTATTTTTTTTTAAATAAAATATACATTTTCTCTTTTATTTATTTTATTTACTCTTTTGATGAATTCAGCATAATCTTGCTTATCTCTGTTTGCTATGTATTTATATACATCTCTTATAACCGTGGACCTCTTCACCTGCTCTATTTTCAAAAAGGAAATATCTTTATTTACGGGGCCGCTAACAAAATAAATGATTTTTGAGCCCCAATGGCCGCGTAACCTCAGAGTTTATAAAAGGCAAGACTCTAAAGTTCGCCAAATTATTACAATATATAAAAACTTGCATAATGCTGATCCAATACTATCCCATTGTATATCTACCCATTATATATATATATATATTTATATGTATATATTAAACAAAAAATTTTTAAACTACATAAGTAACTATTATATTAAAGACTGCTTCTTCAGGTGTTATTTATCTTTTTTAATAAAATGTTATCGAATTTGTGCTTTTTCGCTTTTTGTTGTTATTTTTATGAGAGTGTAATTTATGACATGTGGCCATCGTGAGAATTTGTTTTGTAAGGTAATTTGATTATCTTCTCCACCTAGCTGTACCCGTTCAAACGTTTCTATCTTTGAACAAAAAAGGCAGTTTTAATACCTAAAATATCTCTTTTTATACAGTAAGATTCTACTAGTGTGGTGAGGGGATATATCTTTTTATATTATTTCATATATTTTTCTACACTAGAGACTTTAATGGGCTATATAAAAACATTCATTTGTATATATTGGATATAAGACCAAACTAAACAATGTATAGTATATATATATATATTAGAATAAAAAAAATGTACGCATTGGGACCTTTTTTAATGAGTATAATATATGTAGCAAGTTTTGACCACTCGGACGTTCGCAGTCCTGACCACTCGGGCGAAATTTATTTAATTTCAATTCTCTTTTACCTAAAAAGCTTTACCATAAATAATAATGGTAAAATGTCAAATGACCCTATAAGGATCAGGACAATTTGCTACCATCTACATTTTTTACTATGGTGTCATTATTATTTCTCCAGAGGTAACCAACAATAAATAAATATCCATGTATAATAAAATGTATTAGAAATAATAAAAAGTATCCTTACCAGACTCCCATGACCATTTCTAGATAGCGGAGGACCATCTAGCGGAACAAAAATAAACTAAACGTTTATTTAACTAGTTCCGTTAAAACAAAAAATTTCAAAAAAAAAAACTGCAACTCTGCTATCTAAAAAAACAAAAAAAAAACACGTTCTGACTTTTAAGGCTAAAAAAGTTGATATGTACACTGTGTAACAAAGAAATTATTGAAGAACTCCCCCATTACCTGCTTAATTGTATAGCCCTTGATGCAGAGAGGAATGTTAACTGTACCAACACTTCACCCTACGTATTCCTTTCAAAAATATAAGAAAAAAAATCTAAGGCAATAGCTTACTATATATTTTTTAGATCATCATTATGTAAAGACCATTCAACAAGTGAATGACTTTGAGACGATGATTAAAGCCAATTCAATTTCTATTTCACTACCTATGTAAATAACACAAGATGATTATTACCTCACCCAATTGGTAGAATCTGTATGGGGCAAGTCCCTAATAAAGGCTTGTGTGTGTGTGTGTATTATGTATTTATGTACATCTCTCTTATAAGCGTGGGCCACTTCAACTGCCCAACCTTTCAATACTAAAAAGATTCCTGATGGCCATCCTCTTGGGGAAAATCAACTTAAGTACAGTATCCCTAATAAAATTTATTCCTGACGTCACCTCATGAATTGGACTTCCACTGACATTTTAAATAAAACCATAGAAGGTGACAGCCCAGGTAGTTGGTTACTTCTGTTCATGGCTCCAGCAACCAGGGTTACCTAAATAAATAATAATTTATTTTATATGAAGTTGCTTTGCCTTTTCAATTCATATTTTTTATACTGGTAATGTAGATTTTCTTATAGGAACTTATAGGCAAACTTTCACTCAGGTAAAAACTTGGCGAAGCCGGGTACATTCGCTTGTAAATATGTAACCCAGGTTCCTGGAGTACAATACACCAACTACTCGTCCACTTCACAAGTATGGACTTTTTTTCTTCATCGTTGAGTATAGGCAAAGCTATATACATATCTATTTTTTCAACTAAATTCTAATGATGTTACGTGGCGCTGAGTTTTTTTGTTGACATAAATATGTTGTTATAACTTGAACAAGGTTGGCGTTCAACCAACTATAAATATTGGTTAAAAAATTATTTTTTGATCCTATATATGTCTTTTTAATAAATGTATGGACTAGTGTTAAACACGTTTATTGACACGTCCTGAGTGGATTGTTGAGCTAAACCATTCGATAGGGAAGTTCCAATTTTGAGGTCTTGAGAATATTTTTTTTTAAGATGGGCCAGGGGTAAATGAGAGGTTTATCAGGAGTCTGGTTATGTTTTCTGTAGTACAGTAGAACCTCCATGAGAGGACACTCCCGCTAGAGGAAACCTCTCTATAAAGGACAGTTTTCATTTGTAAAATGGCCATTTTTAGTATTTAGAAACTCTCCAGTAAGAATATATTTAGTTGTTCTTTACAGGGAGTTTCGACTGTGTATCTTCTCGTCCAACTTTGGTGCATGTGTGTATTTTTTGCTGCGTTTATGTCAACTTTTCGGGAGCGTATAAATTATTCTGTTATAAATTAATATTTTATAGCGCTTTATTAAGGAGCAATTTAAGCGTTTCGAAGCTGGATTCTCGGATTCACCCGCGTGTGAAGAATTATTATTTTCTTATTTCAGGCCTTCAGAATTATCAGATATTTTTAACGGGAAGTATTGTATAGAAACGTTAAAATCCATTACCACATATGAAGGTGACTACAACGGAGAATCTGACGTAGTCAAGAATGTTTGGGAAATCCTTCAAGAGGAAGATGAGTCCTTCTTGAAGTCATTCCTGATGTTTGTCACAGGCAGTGAATGTATGCCTATGGGAAGTTCGTTGACGATCCAAAGACAAGGTCCAGATTCTGACATGCTGCCTTCTGCATCAACCTGTTTCAATATTTTACTGCTGCCAGATTACTCTTCCAAAGAAAAACTCTTGGAGAAGTTTAAAAATGCCCTTCAATTTTGTGAAGGCTTTACCAAATCATCTAACCTTAGGATTCTTCCTGGACAACCTCTCAGTCGTGAAGTCAGTTCTGAACTCTAAGACTGGTAATTACCTTATCGACAGAGCTCTGCTACTGATTTCGCGATTGAATCGCAATGAGAACAGATGCACCATACAATGGATCAAGGGCCACAGTGGGAACGTGGGTAATGACATTGCGGACACACTCGCAAAGCGGGGTGCTGAGTCTGCTGACCCAAGCTGTTACAAACTCGCTCCTTTGTCGTTTGTAAAATCGGCAATCTACGGCCGGGAGCGTGAAGCATGGGAAAGCATATTCCTCTCTCTAGCTCCTTTTCTATCCACACCCGCTTTGGCCTTACTCCAATGAGTCTTTTAGACAAAACGTATGCGTACATCGTCCCTAGCGATGCACATTGTGGTTGGCCTGCTATCGGGACACACGTGGACGGACAGTTTCGCCCACAGGATAGGCGTCATTGACGATCCTTCCTGCCCTTACTGCGACGCTGACAGGGAAGAAACTCTGTCTCACATCGTGCTTGAGTGCAGCAGCCTTGATGCCCTTAGATTCCCCCTTCTTTCCACCTGTGCAGAAGAATTAGGGTACACTCCGCGGTCACTCAAAGACTTTATTTTCAACAGGAGCACTTGGCGAGCCTGCCTGGAGTTCCTAAAGGCCTCTGATAGACTTAAGCCACGCGTCCGCGCGGAGGATTCCGATCACATGAGTGACTCGGACTCCTCACCTCATGGTTAACACCGGTCATTGGCGGCGGCTCGTAGACGTAACTCTGGCATGTGCCGCTGTTTAAGATCGGTTTCGCGACCTGCCCTGCGTATGTGATAGCCCCTGACGCTGTCTCTGTAACCCAAGGACAGAGGGCAAATGGTTTGGCGATTCGACGGCGCGGGCTGCTCGCTTACGCAGCGACCCATTTGAACGTGCTATGCAATCTATGGTGTACTTTTCTGGTTAGTTGTCTTAGCACTGGTACCCCCTCACCAGTAATCTCATCTAAAACTTTTATATATTCATTTTTACAAAAAAAATCTATCTTTTCCCATCAGTTGCTGAATCATTCTCGCTTTATCTGATATTATTATTTAAACAACAGCTGTCTTTCTTTTATTTTCCCTGGCCTGGGGAATCTAACCTTTTTGAACAGCCTTGGTTGCAGCACCTTGGTACTTTGATATTGTGCATTGCGGCTTGTCTGCCTGCTACACCTTTTGAGTTTAAAAATCATATACTTTAATCATTGCGGTATGTCTGCTCTCCACGGTCACCCCTGGGCTCAACACCATTGAACCCGTCTCTGCCACCCCCTGAACTCCGCGGATCACCACCCTGCCCCCAGTGCAAAACATTCCTAGCAGAACATTCCTAAGTACAAACCAGCCTGGCGACATCTGATAAAGTGGATGTCTGCTCTGCCACCATTAGACGAAGTCTAAAGACCAACCCGGGGTAGTTGGCAACTTTGGTACGTGGCTCCAGGAATCTTGGTTACATCGAGAGAGTTATTTTGGAGATGGGAGAGGAGCCACGGACGCGAAGATACCATCTACGGGGAAGACAACAAATAAACATAAAAACTTTAGAAGGTAATTTATTTACTTTTATTATGGAAACCCGCTCGGGAAACGTGTACGACATAAAGAGGAAGGGTTTAGTGGTCGATGACCCTACATAATTGAAATTCAGTGTAACAATCTAGGCCTATACACCTATCCCCCGATTTACACGGTAGATACGTTCCTGAGAAAAACGTGTAAATCGGGGGATAGGTGTACACAGAAATAAAAATAAAATGCATTGACAGGTTAAAATACAAGGTATGTCCCATAAGTTCCCGGACTGGGTCCATAAAAAAATAAATAAATGAAAAATGTAAATGAATTTGACTGTTTATTATAGAAAAATATCTGGCAACACGGTGGTACCAATATCGAGGCGGTATATGCGCGCGCGCCAAAGTTATTCTAATTTATTTAAAGGTTACACCTTGCGCTGCGGCGATTTTACGATGGAACAAAAATTGAAGCAGAGGATTTGCATAGAATTTTGTGTGAAACTTCAAATATCAGCAACCGACACTTTTGAAATGCTTAATAAAGCATTCCCCAATAACGCCCCAAAGAGAACAACTGTTTTTGAATGGCATTCTAGATTTAAAGCTGGCAGAATTTCCATTGAAGATGATCCTCGTCAAGGACGCCCAACATTTCAAAGGACTGATGAAAATGTGCAAAAAATCACCGATTTGATAAAAGAAAATCCTCGAACAACTTTGCTGGAGCTAGAGCAAGACACAGGCATCTCTAAAACAACGATTGGAAGGATCGTAACCGAAGATTTGAGGATCAAAAAGACTCCTACAAAATTCATCCCAAGATTCCTCACTAATGAGCAAAAACTGTGTCGGCTTGCAACCTGTGAGGACATGCTGGAAATGACAAGAACGGATCCGGAATGGAAAGACAAGATAATCACAGGCGACGAGACATGGGTCTATGGCTATGACCCTGAAACCAAGCGTCAATCTGCCGAGTGAAGAGGTCAGGGTGAGCCTAGACCCACAAAATCCAGGATATTGAAATCCAGAAACAAGGTGTTGCTGGTCGCTTTTTTGGATAACAAGGGCATTGTTCATCACGAGTATCTTCCTGCAGGCCAAACAGTTATTAAGGAAATGTATTTAAGCATTCTTCGCCGTCTAAGGGAAGCGATTCGAAAAAAAAGGCCAGAAAAATGGACTAATGGTGACTGGATCCTACACCATGACAATGCCCGCCCTCACACAGCGCACTTGGTGACGAGTTTTTTGGCGAAAAACGGGACAGAAATCCTACCTCAACCACCCTATTCCCCAGACATCGCACCAAATGACTTTTTCCTGTTCTCCAAACTCAAAGCAGTTCTAAAAGGAAGACATTTTGACACCAGGGAAGATATAATAGAAAAATCGCTGCTGGCATTGAAGAGCATTCCAAAAGAGGCCTATAAAAACTGTTTAGACAATTGGGAAAAACGATGGCGCTGGTGCGTTGAAGCAAGGGGGGATTACTTTGAAAAGTTTTAATAAAAAAAAAATTAAAAAATCTTACCTTTTTTTTATGGACCCAGTCCGGGAACTTATGGGACATACCTTGTATGTAGTCAGCACATAAGCTCGGGATTCCTCGTGAGATGTGTACACAGCGCATGTTTTCAATCACAGTAGCATTTAGTATAGTGCGATAAAAACAAAAAAAAAACTTATTTGGAAAACCGTGTAAAAGCGAAAACGTGTAAAACAAGTACCGTGTAAATCGGGGGATAGGTGTATATTACAAATATTTTCAAATTTCAAGTAGGTGTCTCTCAGAAACCTTGCGTGATAGAAAGAAACTAATGGTATATTTTCAATCAGAACAAAAAGTTACATTAAGATAAAATTGCTGTTTCTTTTGGAACAAAGAAAAATTATTTTTGGTTAACCACTGTAACGCAATAAAGTTTACCCAGACAGTTGGAGACTTCTGTACTAGGCTTTAGGAACCTGGGTTAATTAAATAAATTATAAATAATAAAGTGTGTGCAAAAATGCTTACGTAATATTGCATTTTTTATTATACTTTTTATCCCAATACTAAAAAAAAGTTATCAGAAAAAATCATGGGTGATGTAAAATTTCTGATTAAATTTTTAATTCAGCATGAAAAGGTACAAAATGTTGTTGACCAGTGTTATTACTGATATAGTCAATTTTGGTACATACTCGTATTAATGTGTCAAAGGTAATCGACCCTTTCAAATAAAAAAATAAAGAACAGGAACGTTATCTGGTGGTAGGAGATCAGGATTAAAAATTTAACTAAAAAAAAAGTTATGCTACAAGTATATAGCTACAATACACTTTGAAAAATTAGATGCATTTATCAAATTAAAATGTACTTACCATATTGTAGGACGTGCAGGACATACCGATGTTGGCTGCATAAGGTGAAGCTTCTTTTTAACTAAGATGTATTTTTTCTTGAAGTGTCTTACCCTTTTTGAAATAAGATTTTAAATTTGAATTAGTGAGAGCGTCATCTTTGGCTAACCCAGGTTCCTGGAGCGCAGACTACCTGTAGGAGCGTTAGCTATGTAATTAGCGCAGGTTCCTGGAAGGTACAGAAGTCGTAGGAGCGTGTCAGAGCGTTGAAATGAGAACAGAACGAAAACAAAACAATGATGACTAGAAAAAAATTAATCTGTGAGAAAATTATATTAATATTTAAAATAAAATAAAAATATTTTTTTTTTTTAATTATTTGAAGTATTACATATTTTAAATATTGGATGCGTTTTATTTTTAATTCATTACAAATTTACATAAACAAACATTTACCTATGAAAATTCGAATCTATTATAGACGCGTATGATTCTTTTAAAAATAAAACAATTTCTACTGTCCTTACTGGGCTCATTATGATGAGTCAGGCCCTCCCATTAATTAATGTTTCCATTACAGTAAGGGCAGTAGAAATTGTTTTATTTTTTAAAGAATCATACGCGTCTATAATAGTTTCGAATTTTCATAACATATGGCGCGCTAATGCATCATTATATAAAAAATTGCATTCTGCGTCTTTTAAACGCCAGCTATTTACATTTAATACTGGATTTAGAATCTTACGCGTTTTTTTTAATTTTTTGTCTACTTTTGTGCCTGGAAAGTCTCATTTGCGGAAAGCTTTGATTTTCATCTTTAACCTCAGGAAAAGCGCAACCGAAGCTCATAAAATGCTCTGTAGCGCCTATGGAAACAATGCTTCTTTATTAAGTACTTGTCAAGAGTGGTTTAAACTTTCAAATCTGGAGATTTTGACTTTAACGACCAGGAACACGGAAAGCCGCCAAAAAAGTTCGAGGATGAACTTCAAGCATTGTTGGATGAAGAAGATGCTCTCAAACACAAGAACTGTTAACGGCTTCTCTCAACGTCACTCGACAGGCTGTTTCACTTCCTTTGCATGATATGGGAAATATCTAGAAAGAGAAGGAAAATGGTTACCTCACGAATTGAGTGAAAATAACAAGGAAAATCTGAAAACGATATCCGAAATCCTGCTGGAAAGGTTTCAAAGAAAGTATTTTCTTCATCTGTTGTAATTTGGTATGGAAAATGGGCGATTTTGACAATCCGAACCGCAGGAAATCATGGGTAAGCCCAGAAAGCAGATAACTTGACCGCCAAACCCAATATCCACACAAGAAGATGCTTCTGTGCATCTGGTGGGATCAGCGCGGCATACTTGAATACGAACTCCTGCAACCAGGCGTCACTGCTCATCGCTATTATCGCAGTTACGCCAAGAAATCGCAGTTGATATTGCTTCATGACAACGCAAGGACACATGTTGCACAAACGGTAAAAAAAAAAAAAAAGGGCTAGCTGACCAGCGCTTCCAGATTCGCATTTTTCTAGGCAACTCGCCTCGCGAAAAGTATGCCAGCCAACCCAGGAGGCACCATTGCGTCTGACTGTATATCTGCACTGGCTGCCATATGTACTCCTTTCCAGCCCAATCAACTTTAATTGCGGGGTAATTCTGGCGCTAGACCAAGCACCACGGGTCAGACTTTGTTGGGTCAAGAGCTACAGCGGAGTCGCAGGTAATGAACTGGCTAACCAGACAGCAAAGACTGCAGCAACCTTGAACCTGGTTCCGTCCTACGTCATCCTTCCCCAAAGCCTAGTCTGCAGCCGTGCCCACTCATCTGTAATGGACGCCTGGACCTTAGCGTACTCTCAAAGACTACCCTAACAGAAGACTCAAAAGATTCGCGTCCACCCCAATCCGCCATAGGACATTCCTGTCCAAGATCCATCTTGGAATTGGCCACCACTACCATCCTTAATAATCACGGTAACGTCCTTTATAGATCTCGCGCTATGGCAGGCAATACAGATCTTGATCCAAAATGTCCTCACTGCCGGGAAAAAACACAAACAGTAGACCTCCTCCTCTTCTTCTTGTCCAGCTTTTCTGCTACACAGGCTACAAACACTTCTCGGAGTACAAGACTTCAGCCTTGGCCTTCTTTCCTGACTCACTTTAGGCCTGGAACTACCTGATCAACTGCACAACAATCTGCTCTCCCCATGGCTAGAAATTTATTCTAGACTGCTGTACAGCCCGGGTAGTTGGCGATTTGCGCTCCAGGGAAACCGGGTTACCTCTATTTTCTCTAAAGGCATACTGATGCTCAGCCAGAATGAAAATGTTCCAGTGTAGGGCGAAAAACCTATTTTCATTTTTTCAAATATATAAACTAAACTAGCGGATGTACCCGGCATCGCCCGGTTTTTACCCGAGTAAAGGTTTGTCTAACGAACATTTGTTAAAACAATTCTCTATAAACTTATAAAAAAAAAAAAAGATATATTTTGATAATTTGAAACTCGTAAATTTGAATCTCTCGATAAAGTGAACATTTTTTCCCGGTCCCTTGAAAAATACTCGATAAGTTGAATAAAATCAATATTAATTGGTTCCCTCGGTAATTGGAAGTTAAAGGAATAGTATCTTGCCTTGGAATTGTATCATTATTCTTGTCTCAAATAAATTGCAGTGTCATCCTGAATTTTGTCTTTCCTAATTTTCTACATTACAAAATCATCATTTTATCTATTCTCCCAATATATATGTTGTAGATAAATGATAAATGTTATCAGCTGTGTGATACATCCACCTGTCTATACAGACCACCCTGCCTATAGCGGTCACCTTAGGCAACCCTGTTATCATTAGTGTGTTACATTCACCTGTCTATACAGACCACCCTGTCTATAGCGGACACTTTAGGCAACCCTGTAATCAGCAGTGTGTTACATCCACCTGTCTATACAGACCACCCTGTATATAGCGGCCATTCTAGAAAACCCTGTTATCAGCTGTGTGATACATACACCTGTCTATAGCGGCCACCCTAGACAACCCTGTTATCAGCTGTGTGATACATCCACCTGTCTATACAGACCACCCTGTCTATAGCGGTCACCTTAGGCAACCCTGTTATCATTAGTGTGTTACATTCACCTGTCTATACAGACCACCCTGTCTATAGCGGTCACCTTAGGCAACCCTGTTATCAGCAGTGTGATACATACACCTGTCTATACAGACCACCCTGTCTATAGCGGCCACTCTAGACAACCCTGTTATCGGCTGTGTGATACATACACCTGTCTATACAGACCACCCTGTCTATAGCGGCCACTCTAGACAACCCTGTTATCGGCTGTGTGATACATACACCTGTCTATACAGACCACCCTGTCTATAGCGGCCACTCTAGACAACCCTGTTATCGGCTGTGTGATACATACACCTGTCTATACAGACCACCCTGTCTATAGCGACCACCCAAGACAACGTTTTTAAAATATATTCGCACTCGGGTAAAACCCGGGCGTTGCCCGGGCCATTCGTCTAGTACCTAATAATATCCCAAAATTTCACGGCGATTGGATGTATGGTTTTTGAATCTATCGAGTACACACAGACAGACATTCAATTATATATATATATAGATAAGATAAAAATAGTATTGAATTGGTTTTAAATATTTAACTATGAGACTTAATGAGTTAAAATGACGAGCGTCACCCTGTGTGTAGCGCGGATGTGTGCACATGCCTGCTGAAGCCATCAATGGACGCCAAAATAATGGAACATCCTGTGTGTGTGTGTGAAAACTTTAAATTCTGTTTTAAACTTAGCTGATCGCCAACTCAAACCTTAGAATCGATTGCCAAAGTTTATGGTACGCATTCTTTATCACGATGAAATAGTTTCCAATGGCATTCGAAAATTATTTATGGAAAAGAAAGCTTTTAAGACTCCTTCTACAAACACAACTAATGAAAATACCGTTAGAATTTAAAAAATAATATCCAGATTATGATTGTAGTATAGAAAGATATATAGATAACCCAGGTTCCAGGAGAGCAGAACGCCAGCTACCCTGGCTGTCCAGCTCATTAGTACAGACAAGTGCCAAGCACTTTTTAATCACGTCCTGAGTATCGCTGAGCAAAACCAGTTGACTAGGAAATTCCATGCAGAGGTCGAGTCTGAGAGGCTGGCCATAGTAATGAGGTGGGTCAGTTCAAGCAGGATAGACATTTGCATCCTATGCCTAAGAAAAATCTGACACCTGAAGAGATGGTGATCCAATGTGTGAGGTTCTTTGCATCAGTGAGGGCACAGTTGATTCTGCTTCAGGATCCCCAAACGCAAGGTCTGCCAATACATGGTCCGTGAGGATGGTAGTGGTGACCTCTCCATGGCAGATTTTTGGCAGAAATTTCACTAGGCGGCTTGGAGTGAAGGTAATTCTCCTGAGGTCTAGTATAGTCCTGGAAATATATTTGTCCAGGAGGCTATATAGAGTAGCCATAGACGGATGTACACGAAATGCAACTTGAGCAGGAATTTATATTTTTTCAAATAAAAAAAAAACGTATTACTTTCCTTACCGAGATGAGAAATTATTGGGAGGCTCCACCTCGCCAGTTTAATCTACCATTTAGGTTTATATCACAAACCATTGTTACTATAGTCCCTCGCAACAAGAATTGGGTAAAATGTAATCAGGATTAAATTTTGTACAAGAAATCGTGAGATCACATTTGATATCAATATAAGAGTTTAGCTTCTTTAATTTAAAAGCCCAAGAATTCAGATCTTTCAGTTGGTTTCTGAATTAACATGATTACACATTTTCCTTCATGACATTTCCAATCAGACACCGCCACACCACACCACCACGTTTTCCTTATACGTTTTCAAACTTAATAGATCGACAAAAGTCGTTTAAAGATTTCCACTTTGAAAATGGCGCCAGTGGGTCGTGGTATCATCATCAATAAACATTGTGAGGACTGAGGAGGATTCTCTAATTAATCCTATCTCGACCTACTATATTTATTGTTGGAATCTCTAGATTGAAAGTTATATAGCTTAATATATACAGAGCCGTTGAGGTAAATCCGGAAAATTGGACACAAATATTAAAGTTCTCATAACGTAAACAAAATTATCTATTTTGTACACAACTTTGCACTATTATATAAATTACTAGCGAATGTTCCCGGCTTCGTCCGGTTTTTACCCCAGTAAAAGTTTTTCCTAACGAACATTTGTTAAAACATCCAATCCACCTATTAGATTTATAAACGTATATAAATATTGTTATAGGCGTTTAAATATATTTTTGAAACATAATTTTTTTTGAAAACATTTATTAAATTTTAAATAAGATATTTACTTTAAATATATATTAATATTGAAATGCCAAGTATTTTTACAATGTCATTGGAATATTATATTACTAAATCCTCAAATTAAATATTAAATTTATTATACTTGGAACACATTTTAGCATTTTTACAATTTATAAATGTAATTTCACCAGATGCCGCGAGAGGCGCTGCTTGCGAGTGAAAGTAGAAAATTTGCAAATAAAACTGCAACGAATATTTATTTCAAATCAAATTCAAATCAGAAACCTTCCCAGTAGTATAGTAAATAACTTCCTAAATTTCACGGCGATTGGATAATCTTACCTTTTAAAAACATTCATTGTGTAAACAAACTACGTGTAAAATTATTAACCAATCAAATTCACTTATCGTCGCGACCAGTGCTGCGCCAAACGGTAAAAGGCTGGAACTAACGCTCTTTGGTTTTACATTTACAAAAAAAGCACGTTAACCTTTTTAGTTTTTTGAATAGCCTATATGTTAAACGAAATCTTCAGCTACCTACATGCGAAATTTATTAATGATTAATTCTGTAGATTTTGCGCAACGCAATAACAAACATCGATTTTGGATTTCATTTTTATAGATATATAAAAAAAAAAGGATAAAGGATGTTATAAAATAAATTATTCTATATAGCCACCGTTAGCTGCCACCACTTGCTCAAGCTGTGACTGACCACATGTATGTTTCACCTCCTTCCTGTCCACGTTGGTCACCACCTCAGCAATTGTGGCTCTCAGCGCGTTCTTGGTATTGTGAAATCTTGCGTTAACCTTTTCCTCAAATTCGCCTTAAAAGTAGTAACCGAGAGGATTGCAGTCCGGGCTGGAGGGTGGCCACAAGTCGGGGTGGCCACAAGTGGTAGGACACATTACCGTGAAGCCACACGCTTGGGTTTTTCTCGACTTATGGGCTGGCGCTGAGTCCTGCTGGAAGACGTAATCTCTTCACCATGTCCATCCAGGGCTTGACTAACCACTCAATTATCTCTTTTGGCGATTTTCCGGCACGAAGTGAATCAAGGATCGCTGCTCTTCTGTCTTGTTCCCAGCTCATGTTCCTGCTTGTTTGAACGTGTCTATTATACAAAGAACACGAACAGCGTCTGGGTACGATGTAACAGTATATTCCAACAGGAGGAAAGGCAGGATATCATTGCTAAGAAGAGACCAAAGGTAGACGCGACCAGTTTATTTACTCGTTGCTTTTACCTTTGGTATCTTCTTAAAAATGCATATGTTTACATGAATTCAAACTTCAACGACTAGAAATGAATCTATAATTAGTTCTAAATATTTTTAAACAGTTAAAGTATCTTGAAAGCATTTAAAACAAATTAAAGAATACTCTCTACAAACATGTTTTTTACATTGTGCATAAGTTGTATTAATTCAGGTGTCCTTTGATAATTTCTCTTAGTTCTCTAGGAATTTGATTGAGACTGCTTTTCCAAACAAGTGGTCTTATTGAGTTTCTGCCAAGTGACATCAGAATCTCTCTTCCCTGAACCACATAATCTTCGTCGATTTCCATCTCGCCCTCAAGATCTTCTAAACCTACAATGACATTGTTAATCTCAGTTTTCATCCTGAAGCATGGTTGAATAACTTTAAAAGTAAAGATAATTTCAACTTTAAATATTTAAGCCAAAAAATATATACTTACAAAAAGAAGTGGTGGGGCAATATAGGACTCCATGACATCTGTTAAGTGAAACACAAACGAAGTTGAAGAAAATAGTTAATTCCGTATGAAAGTCAAGCATGAGGATATAGGCTAAATGACCAATTACTTTTCATTTTGGCTTCAATGATGTTGAAATATACATTTGATTTCAACCTTAGGTGATATATTATCTCACTTCATTATTAATGGTTAATTGTATCCTGAGCAGAACCATTTAACCCTTGGAAGTTCCATGCTGAGGTCAAGTTTGGGAAGCTGGCCTTGAATTGGTCAGTCCAAGCTAAAGAGCCATTTGCATTCAAATACAAAACTTGAGGAAGTTGTACCTTTTAGCATGTATATCAGGATTTAGACAATAACTCTGAAAGATATTTGATACAGTGACCTTTATTGAAGACACACAAGATAACCAAGTACAGTAGAACATCCCTTTAGCAGACACCTCTCCACAAAGGACAGTTTTCATTTACAAAATTACCATTTTTACAATTTAGAAACTCTCCAGTGAGAGGACACCTCTCCCTAAAGGACACTTTGGCTCTGCAATTAGGTGTTGTCCTTTACAGGGAGGTTCTACTCTATACAAATTTGCCTCTGTCTCCTTCAAAAAAAAAAATAGATGAATGGCGACGTCAAAACATGAAACTTCCTTAAGTTTTGTCCATGAGTGTATCTTTAAGGAAAGCAGAGGACAGCCGTATGTGGTTCTTCTGAGCAGTGAGAGCAGGTTGCTTCAGAATGCCCAATCACAGAGTCTGCCAGGACATAGTGGATCTTAGGCAGAAATTTCAAGACAATACTTGGATGCAATTCACATGGGGTCAGGTAGTCCTAGGAATATAATTCTGTACAAGATGCCACAGTATGTGAATGGTTTAGAGCAGAAGTTCAGAGCATGATGGAGTATGAATGGTCTACGAATTATTAGTGTAATCATACCAAGTCAACGATTTCTTTCCTAACGGGGAGAAATCCTCTCCAAAACAAAGCTGCCTGACACTCTCTGATCATCTGGCTCTGAAACAACTAGACACTAACCTGGATAGTTGTGGATGACAAGCCAACAAGTTGAAGAATAGAACAGCAAAACAATGTTCTGGAACTTTTTTTTTTTTTGCTTATCCCTAGTACACGTAGTACAGGCCATGATAATCATGGTGGGTAGAAGTAGGTGACTGCTTTTACTTTAAGTGCACCACATGTCTATACATGTGAAAAGAAGTTCGATTTTGCGCTTACAAATGTACCAGAGCCCCGTTTGGTTACTTGCACTCGCTGGTGGGGTTGGACTTTTGCAGGAATCGGGGGCCATTGGAGCATTTTTTTTTTTTAAACATAAAAAAGTGCCCAATGTGGGAATCGAACCCGGGTTGTAGCGGACGAAAACCAACGGTTTAGACCATCCTTCCACTGACCCCCATGTTCTGGAACATATATGAGAGGAGTAGAGGTTCAGATGACAATGAACAGATGAAACAGAACAACTCTTTATTGATATTTAGAAGAAGATGTAAGGCAGGTGTCGCATAGACTTGAGTCGGTGGGCCCAGAAGTTCCTCTCTTCTGTGTGATGGAGTTGGTGACAAACTTTGGCCTGACACACACCAGCTCTGTAGAACCTAGTGAGGTAAACTTGATGGAATACCAATAGGATGCCTCAAACCATCACTTTTGGAAACAAGGTGGTGTTCCTATAGGCGAGTATAAACTGAAATAATGAGAATACAATGGGGACGTGGCAAAGTGTTATTGTAGAATATTTCTCCAATGAAGTGGAACCAATCCAGTGATTTATGATAAAGATACCAGACCAACACCCTACAATACATAAGTGTGTGAAAAAAATATATATATACAGTTAAACCTGTCTATAGCGCCTTGGGACTCACCAAAATAGTGTGTATAGAAAGGGGGTGCTATAGACAGGTCATTTTTAAAGTAAAATGTTTACATTTTAATGTTTAAAATCGAGTGCTATAGAGAGGAAGGCGCTATTTAGAGGGGACACTATAGACAGGTTTAACTGTATATATATATATATAAAATGGGTTAATTATATATAAAAATATATAGATCTACCTCTCATAATATTTCTATATATAATACATACTAGACAGTTCTATGAACAGAACTAAAATGAAAAGGTCAGTTTCCTAAGCTTTTTTAAAGTTTTATCTTAATAATAATGATGATTTTCATTATATTAGGATCAGTATCGATATTAAAGTTGAACCTCCATGAGAGGACACTCGCGCTAGAGGACACCTCTCTACAAAGGACAGTTTTCATTTGTAAAATTATCATTTTTACTATTTAGTAACTCTCCGGTAAGAGGACACCTCTCCTTAAAGGACACTGGTTCTGCAATTAGGTGTTGTCCTTTACAGGGAGGTTCTACTGTATTGCAGTAAAGTTTCTTATGAGTGACCATAGCCTATAAAAGATGGTCTCTCCAGGAGATGGTCTCTTATCATAGACTGTTCAGTTTGAAAGATTCCTCATGACTTGTGGCCCCATGTGACAGAGCCTCTGATAACAGACCACCTCCAGGAAACACCAGGCTGTGTAACTCTAAGTTCCTCAACACACAGATGAAGTGTTAGCTTAGATTCTAAAACAGAGTTTTCTTATAAATATTTGTTACACTCTAGCCAGATCCCATCTGAATAGGCTTGGAAGATATCTAGAACTTATGATCATCATTAGCTGTGCTGAGGGATTTTTGTAAAACAAACTTATAGAATATGTCTTTGAAAACCTAGGGTGACAAAAGACAAAACTATGAATTTAAATTGAACTTGATACTTTGCCTCTAATCTACAATCCAAATTGTACCTTATCAGACTTTGATAAACATTTAATTGTTTTATCAGAAGTTAGCAATCAAGATTGGACACAGTTTGGACTACAGTAGAATCTCTTATGAGCATCTCTGAGCATTCATCCCATGAGCAATCACTATTGTAAGGCACGAATGAACTTCCCTTGAAAGTTTATTTAAACTTTATTTTTATTGGTATATATTTAAATAATTTGATTTTATATTGGGCTTCTGCTTTGGGAACGAACTTTTGATACAGCCTGGTAGCATAAAAAAAGGTTGAATTAAATCAATTTAAACTTTATTATAGAGCCAACCTGCAAAATGGTGTTTTCCAAAGAATGTTTGTTTATTAAACTTATATAGGTTACAAAAATAATAATTTTTAATTAAAAGGCATATATTGAATCAAAAAATCATTTATTTTACCAATATTTCAGTTGGCTGAATGCCAACCTTTATCAAGGTGTTGTTGACACACATTAAATAGGTTATAATACCTTGATAAAGGTTGGCGTTCAGCCAACTGAAATATTGGTAAAATAAATGATTTTTTGATCCAATATATGCCTTTTAACTAAAGATGTATTTATGGATTGCTCTATTTTCAAAAAATAAATAATAATGTAAAACATGTTGGGTTAAAAGAATTGATCATAACTAATCATCACATGACCAAGTCTCCTTGAGAGACCGGGGGTGTTGCCATGTTATTGAGCAAGTCTTTCATTGGAGACTACTGTATTATTTTTAATATAGCTATTTTTTTTTAATTGAGACTCTTATTTTTACTTTTAAGGTAATTTTTTTATTTGTCAGCTAGCAGGAATGTCCATTATATGTTAAATCAATAAATGCTACATTGAGAAAGTATTTGTTGTTTGGAGGTGTCTACTAATGAAAATGTATTTTAATGGGAGGGCTGTCAATGATATCTGTTTAGAGGTGTCTGCCAGTGCCCGCTAACCAATGTTCTACTGAATATTGTATTTGTCAAAACATAGTATAAAATTGATAAGGCACAATTTGGATTATAGATTATAAACACAAGGTAATAAGACTAAATCCAAATAAATAGTGTGTGACGTTTCGGTAACAACACTGTTACCAAAACGTCACACACTATTTATTTGGATTTGGTCTTTTACCTTGTTTTTATAGTATAAAATTGAAAAATAATATTGTGTGGACAAAGAATCATTTTAAAAAATGAATGTATGCCAGCCAAGCTGAATTAAATACCCAAACTTCTTTGAATTAAAAGACACTTCAGCTAGAAAATGTTTTTAGTCTCTCGATGTTTTGACAAAAATATTTTGTCCGCGTCAGGAAAAAATAAAATTGAAGAAATTTGGCAAGGCAATTAGCACCTGACGAGAACAAAAAAATGTTTGTTGAAAAGTTGAGAGAATGTTTTAAACATTTTCTGGCCGAAGTGTCTTTTAATTCAAAGAAGTATGAATGGTGGCCAGGTATCTTCAATAAATACCCAAAGGTAAAATCCATATTAGGTTCCATTTGTGGAAGTTGAAGGACCACTCACCAGATGGACCAGAACTCCCTGGATCCGGACAATATCCTGGACTTGGTCAAAGTTTTCTTGAGCTTTCTTCAGCCACTTATAGATGGCTTTCAGGTCCGTCGATCCACCTGCAATAAGTATCAAACTGATGGAAGGTACTAGGATTGATTCATTGAAAAAAAAGTAAAATGAGTATATCTTTTTGCGTACAAAAACATTCAAATACAGTAGAACCTCCATGAGAGGACACTCGCGCTAGAGGACACTCTAAAAAAAAAGACAGTTTTCATTTGCAGAATTACCATTTTTACTATTTAGTAACTCTCTGGTAAGAGGACACCTCTCCCTAAAGAACACTTTGGCTCTGCAATACCATTTAGGAAATTAAGAGAAAGGCATCTCTCTTGATTGCATGTAACTAATGTAGTTGCTGATGGCCAATCAGCTTTCTTGATTAATCAAATATTTGGCCAATTCTGGAATAATTAAAAATCAACTATTAGTTGATATTTATTCCAACAGATGGCATCAGCAACTTTTAGTTGCACGATCAGGAGATGTCTTAATTTATCCACCTGATCCCAATACAATTGTCCAATTTAGGAAAGCTTTTTTTTTTATGCTTAATATATTCCCTACACAATTGAAAGGATGTAAATAAGTTGAAATGTGGATTTCACTAATTATTCCAGATTAAAGCTGCAAGGAAGAAGTAGGTAACGTACTGTCAAGAAGACAGCGGGCATAGAGGTAGCTGGCTTGACCATGGTGCAGTGGGGATCCATAGGTGTACAGCTGTACCATGATCTTGTCCAGGAGGGGCAGGGCTAGCTCCGAGTGGTGATGGTAGTACTGAGTCACGCCACAGTGATGGTGGTGCGCTGTGCACGCGGTGGAACTGTACTCACCAGCCCTGCAGCCAGGTGCAGCAGGGTCAGGCTCTCATACAAGTAGAAGTGGTGCTCCACGCAGGTCTGTAGACACACCTGGAGCAGTGCGAGGGAGTTTTTAGGGTAGCCCACATGCCACACTCTCCGGCATTCCAACAGAGTGGCTCTGGAACACAAAAATATTTCAGCAAACAGAGGTATAGGTACTATATAGAATCAAGGGGGAATGTCAGAAGTGGGAGCTCTGAACCAATTGAACTACCTCAGTCTGTCTGGCATACAGTTGACTATACATTGGATTATAATACTATAAACCTTTGCTCTAATACTCCTGTTTATAAGATTTTTGCCCATTTTTTCTGGTCTTCTTCTTTCTTATCTCAATCATCATGACTGGGTGAAATAGAATGCGTCTGCCTTTGTCATTAAGATTTTTTCTGGTCTCTGTCTAAAATTGCATTTTAAAATCCAAAATTTCATGAGAGAGGAACCCAGTGGAAGCAACAAGATGAGGGAGTGAGACAAAGAAATGTGTGCAGCTACCTGACATGGAGCAGAGGCTGGTCCTTGGTGATGTCCAGCAGTTTCTCCATGAGGCTATCAGCCTTGGTGTGGTGGCCCAGGTAGAAGGAGACTTCAGCCTTCCTGCATCAAACAGCCCCACCATTGGTTGAAGTTCCCCAACTTACTTAGGCTGAACTACACAACACAGCTGCCCCCTAGCACATTACTATGGTTTTACAAGAGTGTTATCAGCCTCATATTAAGGAGGCCATGGTGAAATAACCTCCTCTCTCTCTACTTTTTTTATTATCACTAGTACACACGTGGTACAAGCCATGATGGGTAGATCATGGTGGGTGGAAGTTTGTGACTACTTTTACTTTAAGTACACCACATGTCTACACATGTGAAAAGCAGTTAGACTTTTACACTTACAAGTGTGCTAGAGAGCCCTGTTTGATTACTTGCACTTACTGGTGGGCTTGGAATTTTGCAAGAATCAGAAGCCATTTAGAATTTTTATTTAAATTAGTAAATAAAAGGGCCCAATGCTGGATTTGATCCTGGGTTGTTGGTGTCAAAAACCAACAGTTTATACCACTTACCCACCAACCCCATATAACTTTCTATCTATATATATAAAAATGAATGTGTGTGTGTGTGTGTCTGTTTGTCCTTTATGCCTGACCAAACCACTCATTGGAACGCCATGAAACTTTGGGAAGTTATTTAGTATAGTACTGGGAAGGTTTCTAGCAAATAAAATTTTTGAAATAACTTTTCGCTTTAAAATAATCAAGATAAATATTCTAATTTATCTGTTATAATTCAACAATCTGCTCTAAATATTATCATGATGATACGATGATTTTGTAATGTAGAAAATTAGGAAAGACAAAATTCAGGATGACACGGCAATTTATTTGAGACAAGAATAATGATACAATTCCAAGGCAAGATACTATTCCTTTAACTTCCAATTACCGAGGGAACCAATTAATATTGATTTTATTCAACTTATCGAGTATTTTTCAAGGGACCGGGAAAAAAATGTTCACTTTATCGAGAGATTCGTTAGACAAACCTTTACTCGGGTAAAACCCGGGCGAAGCCGGGTACGTCCGCTAGTGCTGTATAAATAGTTAACAACATATATATACAAGATGGATCAATAAAAAATGTTTTTAAGATGTGTGAACTAACAGTTTATGTTTGTATGTATTATAGAGATAAGAAAGAAGAAGAAAAAAGAAGAAGACATCAGCTTATTCATTTATTATCAAATCAGATGTGATATCCTCACAAGGGATGCTTGCGTCAAGAAACAACACTAGATACTATATTACATAAACAATTGAATAATTACAAGGTTTGAGTAGAAAAGAAAGGACATTAAATTCATGCCTGAATTTACAACCAACCTATGAAATAAATACAAATAAATATACTTAGTTTGGTAATTACGTTTTTTTTTAACCAAGAGAGAAAATCATAGATGTCACATACCTCGGGATATTTGCATAATATTGTTTTGTTTTGTATATTTTTACATTTTGTTTCTTATAAAGGAATGGTTGATTTGCATGTCCGCGAGAAGCGCGATGTATATATATAGGTCAAGAAAGTAATAAAGTAGAGTTTCTTTTGCTTAGGAGCTTCTCTTGTTCTGCGGAACTCGTTCTTTTAAAATAGAACTTCATAATAAATATACAGTTAAACTTGTCTATAGCGCCCCCTCTAAATAGCGTCTTCCTCTCTATAGCGTTTGATTTTAAACATTAAAATGTAAACATTTTACATTAAAAGTGACCTGTCTATAGCACCCCTTCTCTATAGCACCCTATTTTGGTGAGTCCCAAGAGGGGGCGCTATAGACAGGTTTAACTGTATATAGATAATCATAGATATATAATAGAAGACAGAGCAAGGATGGAACTGACCGGTAGAGGAAGTCAAACTGGCTGAGGGCTGCCATGGACTGAACCGACCGCAGTGCAGCATCCCACTCCCCACAGTTCAGACTCTCCTGGTATTGTTTCTGGAGGGAACAGAGCTCCCAATGGAAGCTGTGCTGGGGATACTCCTTCCTGGCATATTGTAGGAGCTCAGCCGCCACTTTGGATTGACCCTGCACCACCATGGGATTGTGTGATGGTGCTGCAGATCTGGTCTTTGGTCTTGTTACAATAAGGCATAATTTGGATAATAGATTATAAACACAAGGTAAAAATACCAAATTCAAATAAATAAATAGTTGTCTGAAGATGGTAACAAAGCTGTTACTGAAACGTCACACACTATTTATTTATTTGGATTTGGTCTTATTACCTTGTGTTTGGTCTTGTTACCCTTCAGTTAAAAATTTACCAAAAATTTTAATACAATTAATATTAATACAAAGCAATAACGCACCATCTATATATAACAAATGAAAACATTAAGACGCGAATGAATTTTCACAAATAAATCCAACTTCTACTGTTCTTGCTGCAATGAAAAATATTGGGAGGGTTCATCACTGATGAGCCAAGCCATCCCAATATTTTTCATCACAGTAAGGACAGTAGAAATTTTATTTATTTGGGAAAATAAACATTCGCACCTTAATGTTTTCATTTGTTATACCATTAATATTTTTTGGTAATTTGTCAAAATCCACAATCCTGTAATAATGGATTAATATTTTTGTCCCAAAAAGCAATATAAAAGCGGTTCAATACCCCAAGGGATCAGATTTTTCAGTTGAATTAAAATCAGTGCTGAATTATAGTCAGTTAAATAAAAGAAAATAGCCTGATTGGAGTTTGAAATAAAAATTGTTGAATTAAAGTAAGTGTTGAATTAAAGAGGTTATATTGTGCTTGCTTTTAAAATTCATTCATTAGTATGGTCTAAAAAGTGTTACCAAAATTATTACAAAAAAGTATTACAAAATATTGTATATAAATGGAAATGTAAGGTTGCTCTGTGGACATGGACAAAGCTACTTAGAGTGCGTGCCACAGACAGATATAAAAAAAGGTCAAATATTTAAATCTTAAATAAAATTAATCCTGTTAGATCCCTATAAATATGTAAACAAAGACTACTTCGGAAAAATGAAAGCAAATGGATTAGATAATATTTTGATGTTGGGAAAAATTTAAGGGTGAGTAGAAGACCTGCAATGAGCTAGCTGGAAGGGGCTAAGAAAACTGTCGGAAGGTCACTAAATGAGCTGCAAGTGATGACCAATTACAGATCAAATTGGACATTAATGGTTTAAATCTCCTGGACATTAATTAATTAATTTAAAAGGTTTCTGGAGATGAGTTTATTTTTTTTATTAAAGCAGTCTCAAGCTTTCTCTGTTCTTCTACAGGAGAACATAAATAAAGGAATAAAACATCGCCTGATGCCTGAAAGCTTGAGACTCCTTCTTCTTTCTTATCTCCACACTGGGTGAAGTAGAATGCCTTTGTCATTAAGACTGGGAGCACTACTCAGTAGTAGGCCGACTTAGCTCCAAAAGAAATGGCCGCCTCTGACATGAGGAACAGACGCCATGTGCAGCCGCTCCTAACATGGAGTACAAACGCTGCTCATCCTGTATCCCTGGATTAGGAGCCTTAACAGGGTGCTATCAGCCGGGCCAGCTGAACCCAGGTTTTTTAGTGAGCTTGTTACTGCTCCCCCTCCTCCTTTTTCATCCGGGCTTGGGACCAGCAAAGGCTTGAGACTGCGTTAATAAAATAAAAAGAAATTCATCTCCAAAAAACTTTTTAATTATTTAATTAATAGATCAAATGTGCTCATATAGTAGGACACTAACAACAATAACATGGTTGGTCTAAAAATTTGACCATTTCACCTGTCACACACAATTGTAGAAAAAGAGAGAGAAATTACCACATCGATGAAGTCCCAGATGAGGTTGTAGAGTGCGAGGTTCATGGCAGAGCTGCGGTAGTAGATGCGGCCGTGGATCCTCACATAGGTGTTGAGATGGAGCAAGGATTGGTGAATCAGGTTGGAGAGGGCTCTGCACATGCCATTGTACCTTCAAGTATACACTTTCTGACAAAACTCTTCTAAATATAGACTAAATATATTTACAACATCTGGTATATGAATAAAAAAAATGGGGGGAAAATGTTGAATAAAATTATATGTAGAGTATCAGCATCGAAATGTTAAAATTAAGGTTATTTATCAATTAGAAACAGAATTACTATACTTTCTTTTAAAGTCATTATACATGCTACACTCCCCTATAAAACCCAGCTCTGTTCAGGTTTCAGGATCCTTTTGCCCAGGGTTAGTAGTGTAGGCATACTTATTTGACCCAGTTCCAATTCAAAATTATCATGGGCCATCATTCTATTTTTATTTATTTATTTTTTTTAAATTTGACTCAATGAGAAAAGTTCCAAGTATTTGCATTGTCATCAGGAGTGAGAACAAGTGGAAATAAAGAGTGTAAATGGTAAAATTTTTATAAAAAGATTTTTGAAATACTCTGTTAGGACTAAAATGAAATAAGAGTGAAGAAGCCCCCATTATATATTTTTAGATAATAGACAAAGAATTTATGGAAACACATCTTGCTAATTAGTATTTCACATTAAGAGAGAGGAGTTCAAATATATTAGAATGACATATAGTTTCTCACATATATATTATTTAGTTTTAATAAGGATTAGGACATTCTAGGCCGTTCAGTGAGTATTCATATTTACATATGTGATGCACAATTTCAATTTAGATCTTAGTGAGAATTGAGAGTGAAATTGTTTATGTCCAAAAGGTAAAAACAATCTATAAATTTCAATCTCAAATGTGCTTGGTGTTATGAGGCAAAAATGATAAGAATTAATTTAAAAAAGAAAGTGCATCGAATATCACAATATCTATATTAGAGTAGAACCTTTCTCTAAAGGACAACAACTAGTTGCAGAACCAAAGTGCCCTTTAGAGAGATGACCTTATATGTGTAGAGAAACTTACTGGTAAATTGGAAATACAGTAGAACCTCCGTGAGAAGACACCTCTTTCATTTGAAAAATTATCATTTTTACTATTTAGCAACTCTCCGGTAAGAGGACACCTCTACCTAAAGGACACTTTGGCTCTGCAATTAGGTGTCCTTTACAGGGAGGTTCTACTGTATTTGGGAATAAAAATTGTCCTTTGTAGAAGGCTCTACTAGCAGGAGTGTCTACTTATAGAGGTCCCACACTGTATATCCTTTTTAACAAATTTCATGGACAGATAATTCAAAGAAGTGTTTTTTATATTTATTATTTTAAAATAAACTCTAATATACACCAAGTAATTAACTCAGTTTTTAAATTGTATGGATCATTGTTCTATACCATAAAATAGGTCTCCAAAAAAAGTTCCACATAAATGCACTGTCATTGTGAATAAGCAATTGGATATCAAGGTTGACGTGGTCAAAGGTATAGACAAACTTTTAAAGAAAAGGTTTTGATAGAACTGAAAATATGAGAGTGCAGTGTGGCAGTGCTCCTTATATATAGTAGATAATCGAAAAAGTATTTAGCAAAACATAATAATTTGATAATTAGTTTCTGTGAAAAACAAAAGTGGAATTGTACTGGGATCAGGAGGATAAATTAAGAAAAAGATATCTCTTGCTATTGCAACTAAAAGTTGCTGATGGCTGGTGCCATCTGTCAGAATAACTATCAACTATTTGTTGATTTTTAATTATTCTAGATTTGGCCAAATACCCATTCTTTATTAATCAATAAAAGTTAACCACATATGCGTTTCGGGATGTTGGCCCTCATCAGCGTGGTGCAAGCTATACGGTCATTGAGGTACAGCTTGCACCACGCTGATGAGGGCCAACAGACCGAAACATGTATGTGGTTAGCTTCTATTGATGAATTAAGAATGGGTATTTGGCCAATTCTGGGAGGAATAATTAAAAATCAACAAATAGTTGATAGTTATTCTGACAGATGGCGCAAGCTATCAATCAGGAGATGCCTTTTTCTTAATTAGTTTCTGTTTAATATTTTATTTGGTAGAGAATGGCTGTCAAAAATTGACAGTTTATTCCATTCTTTCATTAACCCTACTCTCTTCTCAATAATAATGTATTTCAATAAATAGAGAGCACTACTGTCGCTAAACACAAAGTTCTCATATTTGGGAACAAAAAAAAAGGTAATTTTATCCATCACAAAGTTACCCCACAATATCCTGAAACTCAATCTAAGCTCACAGCAACCAATATCAAGTAATATATAATTGAGCATCTCCAAAGTCTTTCTAAATCAATAATCCCTCTAAGAAAACTTGGTAAACTCCTTGATAATGGATGTTCATGCTGGAGACTTGCTATGTATTTAATATGTGAAAGTTCCTAACTTTGCGTCAGCAAAACCAAAGAATTACAAGTAAAATTTCCAGTGACAAGGTCTTTCTGAAGTTCTGGGTCTCTTATCAGAGCATCTGTCATGTCAGGTCAAGTCATGAGAAATAATCTTTCAATCAAAACAGTGTCTTTGATGAGAGATCAGGGTCAGTCGTATTTTAGGCGGTCTCTCATGGGAAACTATTAGTTATTTATTTATTTTTTGGTTACTAAAATATTCTTGTGGTGCAAAGATTGCAGAGAAAGGTTGAGGTCACCATAGAGTTAATTAAGGACTCATAAACGATTCAAATAAATAGAATTCTAATAAGTATGTGAATATTCCCAAATTGACTTTCATTGTGTGCTCTGATAGACAATCTATCTGGAGATGCCCACACCAATCAAGTTCTCCAAAGAGTTCCAACAGATCATGTAGGAATCCCAGAGAAGGAACTGGAATATCCCCTTGTTCTCCCATCAAGAGCTCAATTAGCCCATCTATGTTATTTGAGCAAATTACACAGCTGTCAAAATAAATATAAAAACTCAATAATAAAAGAGGAAAAAATCATCATTGACAATATATCTGACAAGTTGACAAACTAAACAACCTCTGACCCAGTAGTGAAGCTAGTCATAACAGAACCAAAACTGAGAACCAATAGATGATCCACGCGGTGTAGAGAGAGTATTCACCTGCATCCATAGAGGTTCCATAGAGCAGCCCTCTGAGCGTAGGCAGTCCCAATGAGCTCAGACATGGTGTGGCGACAGTTGCAGATGTCACTCTTGGTCAGAATATCTATCACCCTGCAACAACACAACATATTGCAGGTAGATCCATATATCCAGGGTAGATGTGACAACATTGGTGTAGTTGTTGTATTCATTTGCCTCAGTAGTACAGCTAGGTTGAGTATCAACAAGACCTAACTTATAACTAAAGATAAAATAAATATCTTTTTAAATTCAACAACAAGAGATTGGAGAGATTCCCCTCAGCAGAGCTGACTGCTACAGGGCGCGTCCCCAGGTAATGGATAGGAGAACGGCCTTCAGATAGGAAGGCCAGCTGCGAAACAAGTAGAATAATTTTGACGAATAAGCTGTCACAGACCAACAGCAGCATTGTTAGAAGAGGAGAAAGACCTCTTTAAAAATCCTGAGTTCAACTGACTCAGTTGATGGACCTCACCAAGAGTCCTTCTCCAGAGATACAGAGGAGCTATGTCTGTACTCATGTTAGAGTTGGCAGCAAAGGTGTCAGCTTCCATGTTAGGAACATCCTCAAAATATAGGCAAAGTCAGAATTTCACCAAAGTGTGCCTGGATCATGGTGCCATGATCAACAAAAGCTGCACCCCTACACCTCATTCACAAGGGGATAGCAAACAACACTAAAAGAAAAGATTGATAAAGTTGATCACTTCATAGGATCCAGAATTGATGAAAGGTTGCTTAGAGAAAGCAAAAAAGAAGAATAGCACTAGGATCAAATTGGACAATATTGTGAAAGATAGTCATTTCATTCAAAACAAAGAATAGAATTGTGAGGCATTTGTCATTTGTACATTTGTCTGTGGTCACTGATGGAAGTGAGAGATGGAATCTCAGAAAAGAGGAAAGAAGAAGAATTAAAGCTTTTGAAATGTGGACATGGAGAAAGCTACTCAGAGTGTCATGGACACAGATAAAAGGTCTAATGTTTCAATATTAAATCAAATTAAACCTGTTAGATTCCCATACTCCTAAATATGCAAACAAAGACTGAACTACTTCGGACACATAATGAGAGCAAATGTTTTGTAAAAGATGTTGATGTTGGGAAAAAGCATGGAAGTGGTCAAGAAAATTACCAGAAGGTCACTAGACAAGCTGCAAGTGATGGTCACCAACAGATAAAATTGGAGAATATTTGTCCATATAGTCACCAAAAGTGTAA
Organism: Cordylochernes scorpioides; assembly: GCA_030710605.1. Lineage (NCBI taxonomy): Eukaryota > Metazoa > Arthropoda > Arachnida > Pseudoscorpiones > Chernetidae > Cordylochernes > Cordylochernes scorpioides. The sequence goes on from CP092863.1 coordinate 25,846,936, forward strand.
GACTGTAAAAGATGTTGATGTTGGGAAAATTTGAAGGAAGAGAGAAGAAGACCTGCAATGATCTGGCAGGAAGGGATCAAGAAAACTACCAGAAGGTCACTAGACGAGCTGTGAGTGATGGTCACCAAAAGGTCAAATTGGAGAATATTTGTCCATATAGTCACCAAAAGTGTAAGACTGTAAAAGATGTTGATGTTGGGAAAATTTGAAGGAAGAGAGAGGAAGACCTGCAATGATCTGGCAGGAAGGGATCAAGAAAACTACCAGAAGGTCACTAGACGAGCTGTGAGTGATGGTCACCAAAAGGTCAAATTGGAGAATATTTGTCCATATAGTCACCAAAAGTCAAATTCGAACGACACTAACAACAACAGCTATTTAGATCTAGAATTGTGGACTGGTTGCTGATGGCCAATACTGGAAGTGAATCTCATTGTAATCAGATCTCAATCATTTTTCTCCTTTCTTTTCATTACCACACCTTCTAGGAAATCAGGAAGAAAGTAATATATTCAGAACAGTATAACCTCTTTAATTCAATCAACTTTAATTCAAAATTTACTTTAATTTACTAATTTTCAAAAATCGTTTCCCTTTGAAATTGCCTTCTTTAATTCAACTGACTATAATTCAACACTTAGTATAATTCAACTATTTTCGAATCCCAATCAGCCTATACAACTGGCTATAACACAACAAAGTCTTTCATGAAAGACAACCTAACGGAGATAAACCCGGTGTCTCCTAGAGGTAATCAGACCTAGTCACAAGGAGTCTTTCAACCAAAGGAGAGTCTCTGATGAAAGACAACCTAACAGAGATAAACCCGGTGTCTCCTAGAGGTAATCAGACCTAGTCACAAGGAGTCTTTCAACCGAAGGAGAGTCTATGATGAGAGACCACTTCCAGGAAAGACAAGGTCACTCCAGTGCAGGTTGGGTCAGTTTAGACCAGGTTTAAGTGGTCTTTTTTTAAACAATAAAAAATGATAACAAGTTTTATAGTTATACATGAAAATATGACCTAATCCAAATAATTTATTAGTGTGTGACGTTTCGGCAATAGCATTGTCACCATCATCAAACAAAAAAATAAAAAATAATAATAATTTTAAAATATATATATATTTTTTGTCTGATGAACATTTTTTTAAATTCTTTTGTCTGATGATTGGATTATAACTTATTTTCTTGTATTATTATCTATAATCCAAATTGTGATTTATCAATTTTTATAGTTATAATGAGGATGTACTACAGTAGGATCTTCTTGTGAAGGACAACAGCTAGTTGCGCAGGGACTTCTTTAGAGCAACTAATTAATAACACAAGGTAATATAACAAAATCCAAATAAATTGTTACCGAAACAGAATTGTTATCGAAATATCACACACTATTTATTTGGATTTGGTCTTATTACCTTGTGTTTCTAGTCTATAATCCAAATAATATATAATTTTTTAGATGGTAAATTTGGCAATGAAAACTGTCCTTTGTAGGTATCCTCTAGTGGGAGTGTTGTATCTTACAGGCTCTACTGTATTTGAAAGAGATTTGGCACACTTTGGATTATAGATTAGAAACACAAGGTAATAAGACCAAATCCAAATAAATAAATAGTGTGTGATGTTTCGGCAACAGCGTTGTTACTGAAACGTCACACACTATTTATTTATTTGGATTTGGTCTTATTACCTTGTGTATTTGAAAGAACTATTAATGATGTAGAGGAGCTGCGTGGACTCACTGGGAGGGTGGGTGCTTGGAGAGAGCCTGGTGCTGGGCCAGGGACAGCAGGTTGAGGGAGGACAGGTACTGGACACACACACACACTACTGTGGTGACACTCACACAGGAGAGACTGACTTACCCACATGGAGAGGTCAGTGGACTTTGTAACGGACCTCTCCACCAAAGGTCCAGGGTTGTCTGTGGTGAGCTGGTGGAGCCGGGTCTGTCACAGCACCAAGTCTTCATCACCATCTTCAAGTTTTTTACTGAAGTGATAAACAAAATGCATTTTTTAAAATACAAATTTAAAGGTAGAGGTGTCTCTTTTGGTACATCATCCTCCCGCAACTTGTTACATATTCTAGCCTGAAAATCTGCCCTGCAACTTCACCAACTTGAACACCTTTTTTTGGAAAATTCAACCAATTTCATAACTCTTCTTGTAGGATGTTATGAAATCGAAGCCTCCTCTGTACTGATGAGGGCCACAACCCCAAACCACAGGTTGACTTTTGTCAGAATTTTCGAAAACTGGTGTTGTGGCTCATTCATTCTTAATCATCACCTTCAAGTTCTTTTACTGGAGTGATAAACATAATGCAGTGAATGGAGTGAACCCAGGAGGAGCTCTGAACATCAGAAATAGACAGCATCAAACAACACTAACAAGATTTAGAACAGGCCATCTCAAGCCATTGAAGATAGAACAACAAAATCTACCCCACTTGCCCAAAATGTAGCTTGGCACCTGCAGCTCCAGAACACATTTTGGCTTGCATTAGATGCACTAAACAGGACCTTTGGGAGAGGTCGCTGCTCATCATAAAACAGCTCGAGGAGCATGAACTCATGGAATTTGTGTAATCTTTACACAAGGGGATAAGAAACAACAACATGATGCAATGTTTTAATGCAAATTAAGAGGAAGAGGTGCCTCCTTTGGTACATGCCTCCTTTTCCCCACAACTTTAGGTTATATAGCTTATTATTGTTGAGGTAAAAATTTATCATGAGTTAGATCAGATTGTTGTTCTAGATCAGTTCTGTAATGTCTAGCATATATGAATCCTCCCTGTAAAGGATACCTAATTTTAGAGCCAAAGTGTCATTTAGGGAGAGGTGTCCTCTTACCTAGAGTTGGTAAATTGTAAAAATGGTAATTTTGCAAATGAAAAATGTCCTTTGTTGAGAGGTGTCGGCTAAAGGGAGGTTCTAATGTATACTCATTTATTGTTATCTATCCATGATTGAATGAGCCCTCCACCAAGATGGGTCCTCCGCTGATCTTTGTCTTTATGGTAAAGTTCTCAGCATGAAGTTTGATGTTTGTAGAAGCTGGTTCTAAGTTTTCTTGAATTCTTAATCTCATTTTTGTTATCTAAGGCTTTGTATGGGAGTTTGTAAGAATTCATTCTGATGATTAAACCCCAGTTTCCAATCCGTGACTATTGGATTAATGATAATTTTGTACAATTTGGTCTCAATAAATTTAGATTTTCTTGTTTTACACAAATGCAATTTTGTGTTTGATGTTCTGAGAGAGTTAGGGTCTTCTGTTAGCATTGTTCCCCTAGATTTTTTTACTTGTTCTATTTAATGGTTATCAATTTCTGAGTGGAGATCCGTTGGTATTTTTTTTATATATTGCAAAGAACTTTTATGGGAGAACACCCTCACTAGAGGACACCTCTCTGCAAAAAACAGTTTTCAATACTGATAAAGCACAATTTGGATTATCGATTATAATAAAAGAAAATAAGACCTAATCCAAATAATTTATTTTAAAGTTTTCAATACTAAAATTACCATATTAATTAGATGATCTCCAGTAAGAGGACACCTCTCATTAAAAGAAACTTTGGCTCTGCCACTAGGTACCCTTTAGAGAGAGGTTCTCCTTATTATCTTAAATTTCCTAAATTTTTATGAAAAAAAATCTTGGGTATATGAATGAGAGAGAAGGCAATAGGCGTGGTAATACCACTTGTCAGACCTCGCCTGCAGCAGTGGAATAGAGAGCTGCTGTGGAGGAGAAATGACATACCAGGGCATGCTGCAGACAGGAGTTGTCGCTGGAGTCCTGCGCTAGTTTGATGGCCTCCTTGAGAGCCAGCAGGGCTTCCTCCCTGCACGCCCAATGCAACACAACAGATTACATTCAATTCTATATTTGTCACAGGAAGAGAGTGTGGGTGGATTCTGCGCCCATTGTTTATTCCCGGTGGAGTGTTGCCAGAGAGAGACTATGGTAGTCACCATCCTCAGTCCAGATTGTTCTCTACCATCTCTCTAAAGAGCGGGATTGTGACCCACCTATGTCCAAACTGGGCCTGCAGAATGGCCAGGTTTAGGGCAGCGTAGCGGGCTGTGTCATCTGCCGTATGGCTGCCAGACTTGGTACGGTGGCCAAAGTCAAAATGGTGCAGTAAGCTGGAGACTGCACCGCACCATTCCTTGGACCTCAGGCAGTTGAAGTAGCTGAGGTAGTGCTGTCCACACAGGAATTCTTTAGATTGACAGATGACAGACAAGAGTCCACACACCAACTCTTTATATTAACAGACCAGAGTCCACACAGTGATTCTTTAGATTGACAGGTGACAGACCAGAGTCCACACAGTGATTCTTTAGATTGACAGGTGACAGACCAGAGTCAACACAGTGATTCTTTAGATTGACAGGTGACAGACCAGAGCCCACACAGTGATTCTTTAGATTGACAGGTGACAGACCAGAGTCCACACAGTGATTCTTTAGATTGACAGGTGACAGACCAGAGTCCACACAGTGATTCTTTAGATTGACAGGTGACAGACCAGAGTCCACACAGTAATTCTTTAGATTGACAGGTGACAGACAAGAGTCCACACAGCAATTCCTTAGATTGACAGGTGACAGACAAGAGTCCACACAGTAATTCTTTAGTTTTACAGGTGACAGACAAGAGTCCACACAGCAATTCCTTAGTATGAGAGACAAGGGTCCACACAGCAATTCCTTAGTTTGACAGGTGGCAGACAAGGGTCCACACAGCAATTCCTTAGTTTGACAGGTGACAGACAAGGGTCCACACAGCAATTCCTTAGTATGAGAGACAAGGGTCCACACAGCAATTCCTTAGTTTGACAGGTGGCAGACAAGGGTCCACACAGCAATTCCTTAGTTTGACAGGTGACAGACAAGGGTCCACACAGCAATTCCTTAGATTGACAGACCAGAGTCCACACAGCAATTCCTTAGATTGACAGAGAAGAGTCCACACAGCAATTCCTTAGATTGACAGACAAGGGTCCACACAGCAATTCCTTAGATTGACAGACAAGGGTCCACACAGCAATTCCTTAGTTTGACAGGTGACAGACAAGAGTCCACACAGCAATTCCTTAGATTGACAGGTGACAGACAAGAGTCCACACAGCAATTCCTTAGTTTGACAGGTGACAGACAAGGGTCCACACAGCAATTCCTTAGATTGACAGACAAGGGTCCACACAGCAATTCCTTAGATTGACAGACCAGAGTCCACACAGCAATTCCTTAGATTGACAGACCAGAGTCCACACAGCAATTCCTTAGTTTGACAGACCAGAGTCCACACAGCAATTCCTTAGTTTGACAGGTGACAGACAAGAGTCTCTCTCTCTCTCTCCACAGAGCAATTCCTTAGATTGACAGACCAGAGTCCACACAGCAATTCCTTAGATTGACAGAGAAGAGTCCACGCAGCAATTCCTTAGATTGATAGACAAGGGTCCACACAGCAATTCCTTAGATTGACAGACAAGGGTCCACACAGCAATTCCTTAGTTTGACAGGTGACAGACAAGAGTCCACACAGCAATTCCTTAGTTTGACAGGTGACAGACAAGAGTCCACACAGCAATTTCTTAGTTTGACAGGTGACAGACAAGAGTCCACACAGCAATTCCTTAATTTGACAGGTGACAGACAAGAGTCCACACAGCAATTCCTTAGTTTGACAGGTGACAGACAAGAGTCCACACAGCAATTCCTTAGTTTGACAGGTGACAGACAAGAGTCCACACAGCAATTCCTTAGTTTGACAGGTGACAGACAAGAGTCCACACAGCAATTCCTTAGTTTGACAGGTGACAGACAAGAGTCCACACAGCAATTTCTTAGTTTGACAGGTGACAGACAAGAGTCCACACAGCAATTCCTTAGTTTGACAGGTGACAGACAAGAGTCCATACAGCAATTTCTTAGTTTGACAGGTGACAGACAAGAGTCTCTCTCTCTCTACACACAGCAATTCCTTAGATTGACAGACCAGAGTCCACACAGCAATTCCTTAGATTGAGGATCCTTCCAGAGGAGAGTTGGTACACAGGCAGTTTTATAGTATGGATTAGGACACGTGGCAGATGGAGACTTACAGCTTCAGCCAGGTCCGGGTTGGCTTTAAGCAGGTCAGAGAGTTTGTGGTGGAGTTCTGGAGGAGGCAGGGCCGCATTCTCATTGACTTGGAGAAGAGACACCTGAACACCACAACCACCTTTCTCATGAGGTAGAGATAAGACCTAAGAGTGCATCGAATAAATGGATTAAAGCCTGTTAGATCACAGAGGAAGTAGAGGGTGAGGTGGTAACACCTGACTAAGCAGTTGAGAGGATATCCAAGAAATGGCTTAAAGCCTGTTAGATCACAGAGGAAGTAGAGGGTGAGGTGGTAACACCTGACTAAGCAGTTGAGTGGACATCCAAGATATGGCTTAAAGCCTGTTAGATCACAGAGGAAGTAGAGGGTGAGGTGGTAACACCTGACTAAGCAGTTGAGAGGATATCCAAGAAATGGCTTAAAGCCTGTTAGATCACAGAGGAAGTAGAGGGTGAGGTGGTAACACCTGACTAAGCAGTTGAGTGGACATCCAAGATATGGCTTAAAGCCTGTTAGATCACAGAGGAAGTAGAGGGTGAGGTGGTAACACCTGACTAAGCAGTTGAGAGGACATCCAAGAAATGGCTTAAAGCCTGTTAGATCACAGAGGAAGTAGAGGGTGAGGTGGTAACACCTGACTAAGCAGTTGAGAGGACATCCAAGATATGGCTTAAAGCCTGTTAGATCACAGAGGAAGTAGAGGGTGAGGTGGTAACACCTGACTAAGCAGTTGAGAGGACATCCAAGATATGGCTTAAAGCCTGTTAGATCACAGAGGAAGTAGAGGGTGAGGTGGTAACACCTGACTAAGCAGTTGAGAGGACATCCAAGATATGGCTTAAAGCCTGTTAGATCACAGAGGAAGTAGAGGGTGAGGTGGTAACACCTGACTAAGCAGTTGAGAGGGCATCTAAGAAATGGCTTAAAGCCTGTTAGATCACAGAGGAAGTAGAGGGTGAAAAGTGGTGAATGTGAAACAACCCACCTGTTCTGCAATAAAAAATTCTGCTTGCTTCTGAGAGGCCAGGCCCGGCACTTCCTGGGTGGGACTGGAACTATTGGAGAGTTGGTCATTTTACACATTCCTAGTTTCAGAACATGGTGTGAGACAATAGGGAGAAGTTGTCACTCATGTGCCTTCTATGCCGCTTCATAAAGGCATCCTAATTTTGTGCAAGTCTTATTGTCTTACGGAGTAATGAAAGTAAAATAAAAAGATGCATTGTGAGATGCTTCTTTTTAAAAATAAATAAGAAAAATTTTGTAATTCAGCCTTTATTTACTTCCATTACATTTTTTTTTTGGCAAGCATCTTTTCTAGACTATTTTTTAAAGATGCTTGCAAAAAAATGTAATGGAAGTAAATAAAGGATGAATTACAAAATTGTTCTTATTTTTTTAGTGTTGTGGGCTGGTTTCAAAGGCTAGTTACAAGGTCATTCTATTGAGATTAACCCTTTTATCTGTTTATGATTAAAGCCTCAACATTTATGCTTCTGGTTACATCAGCCTAGTATTTTAACTTTTTTTGATGTAGAACATTGTTACCTAGTTGTAAATCCCCAAAATTAAGTTTCTTTCTTTTTTTTTTTTTTAATATAAGTCAAACCTATTTTTTTAAACATCCCAAAGTATCACAATTTTCAATTGAATTAAATAAAGTGTTGATCATAGAATATTAAAGAGGTTATAAGTGATAAGGCACAAATTGGATTATAGATTAAAAACACAAGGTAATAAGACCTTGTTTACCAACGTCACACAATATTTATTTATTTGGATTTGGTCTTATTACCTTGTGTTTTTAAAGAGGTTATACTATATATAATATTTTATTTAATGGGGGATTAACTGTGTGTTATATAAAAAAGCAATATCAGCATCCAGGGCACAAGTCAGCTTCTATGGTACCAGCACTGGCTAACACAATACATACTGGTTTATATAAAAGGGTCTACCTGGATCTGTATCAGAAAAAAAAAACAATATTTTCATCAAATATTTCAAGAGATTGCTCCCTCTTTATCAATTTATTACATGATAAACACAAGGTAATAAGACCAAATCCAAATAAATAAATAGTGAGTGACGTTTCGGTAACAGCGTTGTTACCATCTTCAGACAAAAGTACTGAATGGTGGTCATTCAATACTTTTGTCTGAAGATACTAACAACGCTGTTACCGAAATGTCACACACTATTTATTTATTTGGATTTAGTCTTATTACCTTGTGTTTATAATCTATAAACCAAATTGTGCCTTATCAATCTATTACATGATATAAATTTATATGGACTGCAATAAATTGATAAAGAGGGAGCAATATCTCAAAATATTTTGAGAAAAAATTTTTTTTTTTTCTTTACAGATCCAGGTACGTCCTTTTATATAAATTTATTTGATAGATCACCTTTTGACTCAAATACACACACTAGGTTGTCTGGATAAGGAAGTAAAGAGAAGGTTTATCACCTATATAGGCAAAACCTGTTGAGATGTTTTATTTTTATAATTTTATTCTTTTTAAAGTGGGGTGGAATCTTACTTAGACATTCATGTTGACTGAGAAAAAAAAATTACAAGACCTGCTTTTTTTTTTAATCTAAAATATCAATGTGGAATGATATTCCCTTTTAAAAAATATTTCCTAATTTCAATTATATATTCAAAATTATATACAGTTGAACCTCCCTGTAAAGGACACCTAATTGTAAAGTCAAAGTGTCATTTAAAGAGAGGTGTTCTCTTTAGCATAGAGTTGCTAAATAGTAAAAATGGTAATTTTGAAAATGAAAACTGTCCTTTATAGAGAGGTTTCCTATAGCACGAGTGTCCTCTCATGGAGGTTTTTCTGTATATAGGAAAAACATCTTGAAGGGCATTTGAATAGTTAACATTTGTAAGAGTCGTGTACAGTCGAGTTAGCTCCATGAGAGGACAGTTCTCCACAAAGGTCAAATTTTGTTACCAAAATTATCATATTTTTATTAACTAGCACCTCTCTGCTAAGAGGATATCTCTCTCTAAAGAACTTTGGCTCTGCAACTAGTGGCCTTTACAGAGAGATATCCTATTGTATTTAAAGAGATTCTCTTTTTTAAGACTTCTTCCAGAGCAATAATTCTCATTCTAGAGACAGAAAGGCTAGCATTGTCTAGGCTTGTTAGAAAGATGACATTTCTACAATGCCCTGGGAAAATGTACAAATAGAAGAACAAATTTAATCCTTATTTATACAGTAACGAAGGAGATAAAGAGTCATCAAAAAAAAAAGTCAGTATTGGACCAATAGAGTTGAAATCTCTTTATCCATTCTTTTGTGTTGTATAGCAATAAAATGGGTGCATTGAACATAGATATTTCCAGTATTATACTCAGCTTACTTGAGTTCAGGACACCTCTAGAGAACTAAGTGCACTAAAACATACTTATTATAAAATAAATGAAGTTTCCAGGGTTAAGTTTCTTGACAACCTTTTATTTTCAAGCTTTCGGACTTGTCAGTCCTTCAACAGGATTATCACTTAACAATTTAATAATAAATACATTTTTATATACATGTTATCTTATACATATTTAAAACATACTTACTTTTATGAAAAAATTATTACAAATTATAATAAGTATATAGAGAAGGACAAAGAGTTCAAACAAACCTACACCTGGCCATATGTCTTGTCTCCCTGAGCTGCAATGTGAAGCCAAATATAAAGAATGTCTGTCTATTTACTCTTCAATAACAAATGGATGGTTTTATGATCCCAAGATACCTTCTGTGTTATCTCACCCATGTATCAGGCAAATGCCATGAACTTACCTGGGTTCATCATTCTCAGAACCGGGGAACACGGGCTCGCTGTACTTGGCATAACTCTTGCAGAGGTCCATGACCTCCCCAAATGCCAACTTGTCAAAGGCCAGGAGCATCCGACGCACAAACAGACCTGCGTGACCATCATATAGTAAATTGGCTGAGGAATATCCCAAGTACAAATAGCCTAAGCTAGGGGTCGGTAAACTGTGGCTTGCGAGTCACATGCGGCTCTTTGGATGTGAAGCTCTTTATATAGTTCCATACTCAAATATTATTTATAAAACGACATTTGAAAAACTATCCCGCATGTGTTTCTTTTCAACGAAAATGTTGTTTTACAATCATAAGCCACATTATATTATATTGTATTATAAATATTATTTATGCGAGTACTATTTAGTGTTGGTAAGAAAATATGTTGTGGCTCTTTAAAAACTTTGAAATTTTGTAATTTTTGACTCCTTCCAACTCAAAAGTTTGCGGGACCCCTGGCCTAAGCCGTGGTGGGTACATTCTAGAGTGGATTGTAAGAGAAGTCACCCACCAAGGATGCTGGACTTAAAGATGGCGGGAGAGGAGGAATAAGGGTCCACCAGCAGGATGTCCATAGACTGGATGTAGTCCATCATGCTATAGATGCCACAGTCCTTCAGTTCCTCCATCCTAGACAACACCAATGGTGGTAGGTTCTGGTGGATCCACACAATATGTGTAAGCTATTACTACTCTTTTCATGGATACAGTCTGAATCTCTTAAAACTTGTGTGTAAGATAAAATATATATATTTTAAAACTTGAAGAAAGAAACAAAATGCTAGAATTAATTACAATTCTGTTCAACTCACCATCCTGCCGCCAATATCTCAATAGATATTCTTCAATTGTATAGCTGTGATGATATTGGATGACACAAAGAAGTTTAAAAGAAGCTCTAACATAGAGGACAGCCTTCTTAATGAAGTAATCAGAAGGAAGTTTGAAAGGTACATGCTCCAAGGAGATGGACCATACTTGGAGGGGGCTAGACATTGAAGAATGGAAGAAGAGCAAGCACAAATTAACTCAATAATCTAAAAGAATGGTAGGAAATTAGAAGACATGAAGATAATTGCTAAGAACAGGGTGAAAATGGCGTTCTATGATGTCCTAGGTGAGGGATGGCACCATTCGACCATGTTGTACCACCATTGGTACCTACTTCTAATTAATATAAAGCAATAACGCGCCCTCTGCTGTTGTTGTTGTTGTTTCTTATCCCCTTGTGTAAAGATTACACGAATTCCATGAGTTCATGATCTCATGGAATGGGGTATAGGGGTGCAGCTTTCGTTGATCATGGCACCATGATCCAGGCACACTTTGGTGAAAGTCTGACTTTGCCTGTAATTTGAGGCCGTTCCTAACATGGAAGCCTTTGCTGCTAACTCTAACATGAGCACAGTCGCAGCTCCTCCATATCCCTGGAGTGGGACCATTGCTGAGGTCCATCAACCGAGTCAGTTGAACTCAGGATTTTTAAAGATCTATATACAGCAAATGAAAACATTAAAACACGAATTTTTCTTTCACACATAAATAAAATTTCTACTGTCCTTACTGCGAGGAAAAATGCTTTATATTAATTTATGTCTGACTGGCCTTATCCTTATTGTTTGCGGACGAGCATTGCGCAATGAAAATATTATATGTAATTCTACTGAACTAAAAGCTTATGTTCCCAGTTTTCTTAAAAATCATTTCTGAGATTCCACCCTTCGGTGTAGCATATATAAGCAGAATGATCCAATACAGTAATAGAGCTCTGAGAAGAGGTCTGGTAGATTGAATTGGTGAAATCGCTGGGAGGGTTCACCACTGATGAACCAGGCCCACCCAAAATTTTTTCCTCGCAGTAAGGACAGTAGAAGTTTGACCTACTTCTAATGTACCATTGACACCTACTTCGAATTAATATAAAGCAATAACGTGCCAACTATATACAGCAAACGAAAACATTAAGATGCAAATTTTTATTTCACACATAAATCAAATTTCTACTGTCCTTACTGCGAGAAAAACATATTGGGAGGGCTTAGCTCATCAGTGGTGAACCCTCTCCCAGCAGTTTTGCCATTTTAATCTACCAGACCGTCTCTTTAGAGCTCTAATACTGTATTAGAGGACAGTTAGATTTCGTCTTATACACTCCTGTTGAAGGGTTTACGATACCCGAAAGCTCGAGATATTATTTATGAAATAAAGAAACTTATCCTCGGAGTTTTCATGTGTTGTTGCAAATTAGAGGACAGTAGAAATTTGACCTGCTTCTAATGTACTACCATTGGCACCTACTTCTCAATGAAGAGAACATAGATTGCCGGGTGGAGGATGGACTCCATACACTGGACCAGCTCCACCGCCCCCACATCCAACCTCTGCACACACACACACACAGATGATTAACAGGACATTTAAGAAATAACACACAATATGACAACTATTTCAGTGACAGGAAGAAGGCCAAGTGACACTCACTCCTCACTTTCTTACTGCTACTCTTTTTGTGTTGTTTTTCTTGTTTCCCTCTTTCTCTTTCTTATTTTTTTTTCTTTTTTTTTTTTCTTTTTCTTCTGTCTATATCGTTGTTTCCTTTGTCTCACTGCTTTGTTCTTATGCATACCTCTGGTGAATCCTGTATAGGGTCAGTGACCCTAAATAAAGGCTTTTTGTTGTTGTTGTTGTTTGCTATTTCAGTGACAGTAGACGAAACTATAAAGTGGGTCACCACCCAGTGTTTATTCCACAGTCCGTACAATATGTGTGTGTATAATGGTGCCACAATCTGTTGTTATTACGGTGGAATGAAAACATCATTTTACACATTCTGAGGTGCCATTGAAAAATAACTTATAAGGAGCTTTCAGGACTTATTATCAGAGCATTAAGTGAGGGTGTGTTGGAGTGAGTGCATGTCTGTGTATTGTGGTTGAGGATGAATGATATTGGGTAGCCATATGCAAATAAAGATGGTTAATAACACAAGGTAATAAGATCAAATCCAAATAAATAAATAGTGTGTTACGTTTCGGTAACAATGCTCCGAAACGTCACACACTATTTATTTATTTGGATTTGGTCTTATTACTTTGTGTTTATAATCTATAATCCAAATTGTGCCTTAGCATGGTTAATAACAATTTATTAACTATATTAACCTGGTTACCCAATATCACATCAACACCTCGAACATTTTACACCTCACCCACAATAATACCCTCCTATAGAGCTTACTGACTTATATCACTATCTCCAATTCTATAGTTAAAAAGAGAGAGTATTAACATTGGCACCTTTTTTCTTCCATCTTTCCAGTCTTGGTGAAAAACTCAGAAACATCCAATAACAACAAAACAAACTATAAAAAAGATACAATTTAGATTATATATTAGAACTACTAGGTAATATGATTAATTCAAATGAATAGTGTGTGATGTTTCAGTAACAATGATGATGATGGAAACAATGCTGTTACACTGAAACATCACACAGTCTATTTGGTCTTATTACCTTGTAACAAAACAACAAAAAAGCTTCCATTGACACTTTGACAAAATCCAATCCAGTACAGTTGAACCTCCCTGTAAAGGACACCTAATTGCAGAGCCAAAGTGTCCCTTAGGGAGAGGTGTCCTCTTACCAGAGAGTTGCTAAATTGTAAAAATGGTAATTTTACAAATGAAAACTGTCCTTTGTGGAGAGGTGTCCGTTAGCGGGGTGTCCGGCAAAGGAAGGTTCTACTGTATATTCCATTACATGCTCCCAATGTAGTGCTACCTGTATTACCAGTAGGTCCATAGGCATCTATTTGACAGAGAAGATGTGTTTGTAATAAAGGTCATTGATATTTCAACATGTTCACTCTAAGGACACTGCATTCAGCAAGCCCCATCAGGACAGAAATAAACAACAGTGGCTGAAGCCTTCATATCTATACCTAGCACCAACCAGAAAATTTTGAATTCCAAGGCCAATAGAAAATATCATGATACAATCATGTTTCTCCCTGGTGTTAGCCATTGATTTTTCCATATACCATCCAGGTTTTGGTCATTTTTATTTCATTAATTTACCTCTAAAAACTCAGCTTGAAGCCTTCTTTTGTTTTACATCTTGAACTCTTTCTCCAATTATGCATTTTATGAATACATTAGAACCTTCATGTGAGGACACTCTCGCTAAAGGACACCTCTCTACAAAGAACAATTTTCATTACCAAAATTACCATTTTTTAAATTTAGCAACTCTCTGGTAAGAGGACACCTTTGGCTCTGTAATTAGGTGTCCTTTACAGAGAGGTAGTTCTACTGTATAAGCCAAGGTAGAACATTATTTTCTAGAACACCTCAAACAGTTGTTAATTGCTTGATGTTATGCTATTTTCTCAGTGAACGGAGTTTTAAAACTATTTTTATATATTTTATTTAGGTGTTCTGGTTAGATTCTGCGAGGAGCTGCAGTAATGAATTTTAGGCAAACCCAGAATCTTTTCCTTATTTTAGATTTGTACCAGTAGAAGAAATTATCTTTGAGAGCTTGTTTTGAATATTAAAGAAACTTTTATTTCAAAATTATAATCCCTTGTGCTATATTGTAGCAAAGTATTTATTATATTTTATGTACAGATTATTAATGTTTGATATTTATATTATTTATATTTTGCTACTCTGGAAACTTCCCTCATTGATTATATCTTATATCTTATAAATGTTGATTTGTGTTTGTGCCTTAAATAAATTTCTGCATCATCCTGAAGTTTGTCTTTCCTGATTTTCTACGTTACATTTTGGTGGAGATGCTGGGTAGATTAGGGAAGAGGAATGAGGATCGCCGAGAAGACCTCAAGGCTTAGGTGCTGTGATCTACATTTCCCAAGACTGGCTCCAGGATTCCACCGCCGTGTCAAAGTCAAGGCTTCCCTACAGGAAGACAATGTCCCTATTGACGATAAGACACCAAAGCCGCTCTTCACGCCGCAAGAGAAAAGATGCCAAGCTACTAAGGATAAAGTTTCAAGAC
Source organism: Cordylochernes scorpioides (assembly GCA_030710605.1). Lineage (NCBI taxonomy): Eukaryota > Metazoa > Arthropoda > Arachnida > Pseudoscorpiones > Chernetidae > Cordylochernes > Cordylochernes scorpioides. The sequence goes on from CP092863.1 coordinate 25,861,936, forward strand.
TAAGAGAATCCTTGGCAGAACCACGTTTGATCCATGTCAGTATCTACAATATTTACCAGTTGTAGGTCACAGCTCCCATAGGGAAGGAGCTATGTAGCAAGGTATTTATTATATTTTTGTACAGATTATTAATTTTTTTTATATTTATATTATTTATATTTTGCTACTCTGAAAACTTCCCTCATTGCTTATCTTGTATCTTATAAATGTTGATTGGTGTTTGTGTCTTAAATAAATTGCTGTGTCATCCTGAAGTTTGTCTTTCCTGATTTACAATATTATTTGTCAAAAAAATCATTCAGGAATAAGTTTCTTGAAATAATCTTTAAATTTCAGGCTTTTATGCCCCCTTCTCTACAGGAATATTCTTAACTATATTCTAATATTCTTAGAGAGAAAAATCTATACTTTATGTTTATTACATACTTCCAAGTTCTAAAATTTTTAGAAAAAGAAGAAAATTAAAACTTTATATATACAAGGTATGTCCCATAAGTTCCCGGACTGGGTCCATAAAAAAAAAGGTAAGATTTTTTTAAATTGTTTTATTAAAACTTTTCAAAGTAATCCCCCCTTGCTTCAACGCACCAGCGCCATCGTTTCTCCCAATTGTCGAAACAGTTTTTATAGGCCTCTTTTGGAATGCTCTTCAATGCCAGCAGCGATTTTTCTATTATGTCTTCCCTGGTGTCAAAATGTCTTCCTTTTAGAACTGCTTTGAGTTTGGGGAACAGGAAAAAGTCATTTGGTGCGATGTCTGGGGAATAGGGTGGTTGAGGTAGGATTTCTGTCCCGTTTTTCGCCAAAAAACTCGTCACCAAGTGCTCTGTGTGAGGGCGGGCATTGTCATGGTGTAGGATCCAGTCACCATTAGTCCATTTTTCTGCCTTTTTTTTTTCCGAATCGCTTCCCTTAGACGGCGAAGAATGCTCAAATACATTTCCTTAATAACTGTTTGGCCTGCAGGAAGATACTCGTGATGAACAATGCCCTTGTTATCCAAAAAAGCGACCAGCAACAGCTTGTTTCTGGATTTCAATATCCTGGATTTTTTGGGTCTAGGCTCACCCTGACCTCTCCACTCGGCAGATTGACGCTTGGTTTCAGGGTCATAGCCATAGACCCAAGTCTCGTCGCCTGTGATTATCTTGTCTTTCCATTCCGGATCCGTTCTTGTCATTTCCAACATGTCCTCACAGGTTGCAAGCCGACACAGTTTTTGCTCATTAGTGAGGAATCTTGGGATGAATTTTGCAGGAGTCTTTTTGAGCCTCAAATCTTCGGTTACGATCCTTCCAATCGTTGTTTTAGAGATGCCTGTGTCTTGCTCTAGCTCCAGCAAAGTGGTTCGAGGATTTTCTTTTATCAAATCGGTGATTTTTTGCACATTTTCATCAGTCTTTGAAATTTTGGGCGTCCTTGCCGAGGATCATCTTCAATGGAAATTCTGCCAGCTTTAAATCTAGAATGCCATTCAAAAACAGTTGTTCTCTTTGGGGCGTTATTGGGGAATGCTTTATTAAGCATTTCAAAAGTGTCGGTTGCTGATATTTGAAGTTTCACACAAAATTCTATGCAAATCCTCTGCTTCAATTTTTGTTCCATCGTAAAATCGCCGCAGTGCAAGGTGTAACCTTTAAATAAATTAGAATAACTTTGGCGCGCGCGCAGGTACCGCCTCGATATTGGTACCACCGTGTTGCCAGATATTTTTTCTATAATAAACTGTCAAATTTATTTACATTTTTCATTTATTTATTTTTTTATGGACCCAGTCCGGGAACTTATGGGACATACCTTGTAGTAGAACCTCCCTTTAGCGGACACCCCGCTGACACCTCTCTACAAAGGACAGTTTTCATTTACAAAATTATCATTTTTACTATTTAGCAACTCTCCAGTAAGAGGACACCTCTCCCTAAAGGACACTTTGGCTCTGTAATTAGGTGTCTTTTACAGGGAGGTTCTAGTGTATATTTTTAATTAACTTTTTAGCCTTAATTTTATAGAACTATTCTAGTCATCAAACACAAACCTTTGAGGATTATCTTACATTCAGTGTTGTACCTTATAATGTTCATCCATGATCTCCAAATATAGCACTTTATTCAAGAGTGAAGGTAAAAGAAAATAAAACCTAATCCAAACAATTTATTAGTGTGTGACGTTTCAGTAACAGCATTGTCTGATGATGGTAACAATGATGTTGCCGAAACGTCACACACTAATAAATTATTTGGATTAGGTCTTATTTTCTTTTATTATGATCTATAATCTAAATTGTGCTTTATCAAGAGTGAAGATGTTAGCTCTCAATGTCTTTGTGCTGCTTCAGAAAAATCACAACTATTTTATAATTTTAAAACTTCCAGTATTATCTATATAAACATTGAAGTATGAGCTACACAGAGTATGATTTAGTTGCATGATCAGGAAATGCCCCCTTTTCTCAATTTATCCACCTGATCCAAGTACAAAAATTCACTTTTGTATTATTTTTCACTTTTATATATAAATATATTTTATATGCAGTTAAACTTGTCTATAGTGCCCCCTCTTGAGACTCACCAAAACAGGGTGCTATAGACAGGTCACTTTTAATGTAAATCACATCGTACTACGTATTGAAAATGGGGCGCTATAGAGAGGAAGGCGCTATTTAGAGGGGGCGCTATAGACAGGTTTAACTGTATATTTATTTAGATACAAAAAAAATAAGGCCTAATCCAAATAATTTAATAGTGTGTGACGTTTCAGTAACAGCATTGTTTCCATTATCAGACAATGCTGTTACCAAAATGCCACACACTATTAAATTATTTGGATTAGATCTTTTTTTTTTTTTTATTATTTTTTTATTATCATTTACAAAGCACGCGATATCCGTCTTGGATATTTGCATGCATACACAAGTTTGGGAGCTTATTTACAGTAATTATCAATATGATTTTAGTTATTAAAATAGAAATTATTAACATATTTGTCAGTTAGTTAACGATTTAATTACCCTATAATGAATATTAGTGAACATCACAGATAAGAACAGAAATTTAGAGCTATTTACAGCATATAACTATATACCAGTTATTACAGCCCAGGCTATCTATTACTAAAAAACATTCTACAAAATCTATTAAAATTTATATACATATATCTATTATTAACTATTTGATTTAGACAATTTATATTTATTTGATTTTTGACTCTCAAGTCCTCTACAAGTCGACAGTCCGTTAGAATATGTACAGGATTTTCTTCTTCTGCACCACATGAGCATTTAGGCGAATCCGTCTTTCTGACTTTGTACAAATATGATCTAAAGTTACCGTGTCCAGTAAAAAATTGGACACTGTAAAAATTTGGCTTGACATATTTGGGTATTTGGGAGTCAGTGAAGAAGGACTTGAAAATGGTATTAGTCTTCTCATAGTATTTCTGCAATTTTTCCCTTATATAATTAGAAATTATATTCCTACTTGAAGAGTCAAATCGGTTGTAATTTATTTCAGTTTTCAACATGTTAGATTCAATATAATCAGTAAGTTTGGGGACTTGTGCAAGTATGTGTGTACAGTCCGAAGATGTTGTACTGTAGGCCTGTATACAATGTTTTAATCTTATTTTCTTGTATCTTCTATTCTATAATCCAAATTGTGCTCTATCATATATTTATTTACTTATCCTGGTCACTCACATGAGCATTATAAATGGCAGAGCGCCATCTCTTGGAAAAAATATCAACTAAATGTGGATTTATGACTTATTCTATGATATTTGACCAAGTCATTTTCTTTAAAAAATCAAGAAAAGCCAACCATGAATGTGTTTTGGGCTGTTGGCCCTCATCAGCATGGTGAAGGCTGTACATCAACTAATGAAAATTGATCCTAAAGGCTTCCTTCTTTCTTATCTCCACTCAATCATATAAGGGTATCAAGTTGTGACCCTTGATGGTGTCTGTTTGTCAACCATCATGACTGGGGTAAAGTAGAATGTATCTGCCTTTGTCATTAAGACTGGGAACACTACTCAGTGGCAGGCCGACTTAGCTCAGAATCAAGAAATGGATATTTAAGGCCAAATTTGCATTATTATCATAGTAAAAAAATAAGAAAAGACATAGAAAAAAGGCCAGATGTTGATATTTAAAACAATAAAGGCAAATCCTGACAGCTCAAATGAGCAATATTAGATGGTAGAGTGCCACCTATTGGAACAAATATTAACTAAATGTTGATTTAATTCTATGATATACATTTGCTTATTTATTATTTTTATTACATAAATTTGGCAATAAAGAGACAGAGTTGTCGTGTTGTTCATTACTTCCATCCCTGGTTCTTTGAAAATGACAATTTTATTGACATCTTGTCAATACAGTAGAACCTCCCTGTAAAGGACACCTAATTGTAGAGCCAAAGTGTCCTTTAAGGAGAGGTGTCCTCTTACTGGAGTGTTATTAAATAGTAAAAATGGTAATTTTTCAAATGAAAACTCTCCTTTGTAGAGAGGTGTCCGCTAAAGGGAGGTTCTACTCTACATGCAAGTGTCAATAGATGGCAGTTTGTGGCTTACCATAGGCACATTCAAGCTTATTCTAATCTTAAAATCTTATTTTTATCAGTGAAAGGTGTGTGGGTAAATAATTTGTTTTTACCTGTATTAACTTTAAAATAGTGATTCCAAAGTCTCTTTTCTGTTGATTTGTCAAATCCAGGTCTTCATCTACATCTGTTATTACATTTATTCCCTTTATTTTTTGCTTTGCCAAAGAAAATTCTTTAATTAAAATTAACAAGGATATTTTATGTGGTGTAATATGATCTCGGCTAATTTTCTTTGAATTATTGGTAAATAAAACAAATGAATTATCTGGAGCCATTTTTATTTGTTTTGAAATATGAAAAAAAAAAAAACTTTCAATGGGTTAAAATAATCATTAGGTATTAATAATTGGGCCCTTTATAAGAAAGGCTAAATATTTACATCCCAAAGTTTTAAAGACTCAAAACGATTTTTAAAAAAAAATGTTGCTCTTTCAAAATAAACAACTTTCATGCCGGGTGGCTAAATAATAATGTTTGACAGAAATGTTCATAGAAAGGATTATTATTAATAATATTTTTATAATTTAATCGAATTTGTCGTGCGTTGTTTGAAAATTAAGGAAAAATTAAAATTATTTTCCAGCGGTATGTTATAACTCTGAAAGACACATTAAGACATTCTGAATTCGAATGTCTCAAATTTAATTAATCATGTGTAAAAACTTACAAATTTTAATATTCAAACATTTTCAATTTACATTTCCCTAAAAAACGCAATTAGAATAAATGTAGAGGGGATGCGAAAGATACTATTTAACATTTATTAGTTTGAAATAGCTGATGGTATAAATAAATTTAAAGAGGAATGGATGGATGCTTACTGGAGGGTAATGTTAATGAAGAAAACTAATTTGTATGCGACAGTGTTGTCGTAGGGGAGGCTACCTCAAAAGCCCCCGTCAACCAAGGTGATATATAGCTAGCAATAAATATGTATATATATATATGTTTCTATGAAAATGTTAATCTGCAAGACGCAGGTTATCATCATCCCTTTTTGATTTGTTTTTGTCACTTTTTGGCGTTCCGAAAATAAACAATAAAAGGGTGTATCAGACTTTACTAAGACAATAAAGATTTGCTAAAAATAAATGTGTACGAAGATGTTGCATTTGGCGACGAGGATATAAGAGTAAGTACCCTCGAATTTTGAAGTAAATATTTTTAGAAAATATCTTTGATTTTGCATATAATTGAAAGTAAATTTTAAAAGACACAAATTGCAAAGTTTTAGGATGCAAATTTAAGAAAGAGTGAAAAAAAAAATGGCTAGTTACCAATTTAAGGAATATAATGAGGAAACTGAAACTTTTGAAACGTTTTATGAACGATTGGAACAGTTTCTCATATTGGAGGAGGCAGGGGATGAGAAGAAAAAGGCTTATCTCCTAACCCTCATGGGAAGTAAAACATATGGTGTTTTGAAGAATTTGTGCAGTCCTATTCTACCTAAAGATAAAACTTTTGTTAACCTAATAGATATCTTGAAAAGGCACTTCTCTCCAAAGCGCTCAATTGTAGTAGAGAGGTTCATTTTTTTTAAAAGAATGCAATTAAAGGAAGAAAGCATCTCGGATTACTTGGTGGAAATTAAGCGTTTGGCTTCCTCATGCAACTTTGGAAATTTTCTGGAGGATTCTTTACGTGATAAAATGGTTTGTGGATTATATAATGCCAAAATACAAAATAGAATTTTGTCGGAGGGCGACATTTCTTTAGCTAAAGTAATTGAGATAGCATTATCTATGGAAGCGGCCGAGAAAAATACAAAATTATTTCACTTGGAGCAGGGTGAAGATTGTGTAGATAAGTTGAGGATGGAACGCAAGGTTGAATCAAATTTCCAGAATGTCAAATGTAAACATTGTGGTAAACAGCATAAAGAACTATGTAGATTTAAGGAGGCGATATGCTTTAAGTGTAATAAAAAAGGACACATTGCCTCAATATGTTGGAGCAGTAGAAGAAATCTAAGGCAACATCAGAATCAGCCGGGAAATATACATCAGATAGGAGACCAAGAAGAGGAGGAAGAGTATGTCCAGAAAATTATAAGCGTGACGATACCTGAGTATAAAATTAATTTTGCCTCAAGTGACCCTCCCTATCTGATGGAGTTAAAAGTAGAAGGAAACTTTATTAAATTTGAAATGGATACGGGTAGTGGTCTAACACTGATATCAGAAAAGGATTTTAAAAATAGTATTCAACACTTGAAATTGGAAAAAGCGAGTATTATTGTAAGAACTTATGATGGTACCGTGGTACCCATTCTGGGTAAAATCAATGTCAAAGTGGAATGTCAAGATATTACTTACAAACTTAGAGCGTTGGTGGTGAAAGGAGAAAAGAGGGCTTTGATGGGAAGAGAATGGATAAATAGATTGAAATTGGGCTGTTTCGCGGTAAAACATATGCCTGTGGAAATTACCATTGAGGAAATTTTGAAGGAAAATCAAGCCCTATTTGTGGAGACAACCGAACCAATAAAAGGTTTCACATTTTCAGTAAACATGTGTGATGTGAATCCAATTTTCCATAAGGCTCGTCCGGTGCCTTTCGCCATTAGGCCAGCAGTTACTGAAGCATTAGACAAAATGGTGGCTAAGGGTTATCTATGTGAGGTGGCGAGCAGTAAATGGGCCACTCCAGTGGTTGTAGTGCCGAAGAAAAATAAAGAGATCAGAATTTGCTGCGACTTCAAGGTAACTCTAAATAAATATTTGGACACTGCGGCCTATCCCCTTCCCACACAGCAAGATTTATTCTCCACATTGGCCAAGGGAAAATACTTTTCTAAATTGGACTTGAGGAACGCTTATCTGCAATTAGAGGTGGACCCAGGCACCCGACCGTTACTAACGATAAATACTCATAAAGGGCTTTTCAGGTTTAAGAGAATGCCATTTGGATTGGCAAATGCGCCCAGTTATTTTCAATCTGTAATGGATAGGGTTTTGTCAGGTATAGGAGGCGTAATTTGTTATATTGATGATGTCCTTATAGCCACAGCATCAATTGAAGAACATCTGGCGTTGTTGAAGACTATATTTGCTCGCTTGGCGAAGTATAATATCAAACTAAAGAAAGAAAAATGCCTATTTTTGCAAAAAGAAATTGAATATTTAGGACATCTTGTCACGGAAGAGGGCATCAGACCTTTAGATCATAAGGTACAAGCAATACAGAAGGCCAAAACGCCTACGAATATCTCTGAATTAAGGTCATTTCTTGGTTTGGTAAACTTTTATGGAAAGTTCATACCCAATTTGCCAGAGCTTTTGAAGCCTCTTCATGAGCTTCTTCACAAAAAACGTCCTTGGGTTTGGACAAAGGAATGTGGAGAGGCCATTGACAAGTGCAAGAATAGCATTACCTCTGAGAGGGTGCTAGTCCCTTATGATGCGACTTTGCCATTGTGTTTGGCCACTGATGCATCGCAGATTGGAGTGGGCGCTGTGTTGTCACATATTATAGAAGGCCAGGAGAGACCGATTATGTTTGCCTCACGGACTTTATCGGTAGCAGAACAAAATTATTCTCAGATTGAGAAGGAGGCTCTAGCCATTATTTATGGAGTTACCAAGTTTCATCAATTTATTTATGGAAGAAAATTTATTCTTATTACAGACCATAAGCCATTGGTGACCATTTTGGGCTCAAGATCAGGAATCCCCACCTTATCTACTTCAAGATTGCAGCGTTGGGCGCTTATTTTGTCAGCTTATACTTACGATATTAAATTTCGAAGAACTCAAGACCATGGGAATGCAGATCTTCTGTCACGTTTTCCTGTGGGCTGTGAAGAAATTCCAAGATTAAATAATGTCTATGCTTTATCCTATGTGGAAGAATTGCCGATCACAGCAGAGGAAATTGCCACGGAAACTGAAAAAGACGAAGTGCTCTCATTGGCCAAATTTTATACTCAGCAAGGCTGGCCTGAAAAGGTGGCTGATCACCTCAGACCTTATTTTCAAAGGAAACTTGAGCTAACTGTAGATGGGGAGTGTTTGGTTTGGGGAATGAGAGTTGTCATTCCACCATCTCTCAGAATAAAAATGTTGAACTGTCTTCATGAGACTCATTCCGGTATGAACAAAATGAAGGCTGTAGCAAGATCACATTTTTGCTGGCCAAATCTAGATACCCAAATCGAGTTTTTGGTAAATAAGTGCAGAAGCTGTCAGCAATCCCAGGATGGGCCAAATAAAGGAAAATGGCAACCCTGGAAATGGTCAACCAGACCTTGGCAAAGAATTCACATTGATTTTGCAAATAAGGAAAACATTAATTTATTAATAGTAGTAGATAGTCATTCAAAGTGGATCGAAGCCATCCCAATGAGAGAGACCACCACACGCAAAACCATTGAGCAACTACGGCGACTTTTTTCTTCCTATGGTCTACCGGAGGAACTTGTATCTGATAATGGACCTCAGTTTACTGGTAGTGAAATGAAAGGTTTTCTGGAAGGAAATGGAATTAAACAAACATTGATCCCGGCGTACCACCCGCAAAGTAATGGCTTGGCTGAGAGAGCGGTTAGAACAATTAAGACTGCCCTGGATAAAAATAAAAGGAAAATTGGGGATACCATTCAAGACACCTTATCAAAAGTTCTTCTGGCATATCGAAGCACCCCGCATGTGACAACGGGAAAGACTCCATCAGAGCTCTTTATTGGGCGTGCGCTTCGAACCAGAGTATCGTTGATACATCCCACCTTGGCATCTAGAGTTAGGGACCAGCAAGCCAGGCAAATGAAGTATGATCGGCGAACCCATTTGGAAGAATTCCAGATAGATGATTTAGTGTGGTGTAAAAACTTTAGAGGTGGTGATAAATGGATCCCAGGAAAAATTGTGGGCAAGAAGGGAACTAGAGTCTACACCATTTTGATCCACGGACAGGTAAAGGCCTATCACAGGGATCAAATTAGAAAAAGGTGGAGGAATGGTGAGGAAGATGAGAGTGGAGATGGAGAGCGTCAACCCGAACACTCAAGAGGAGCAGGTCCCAGTGCCATAATCTCGGAGGTTGTACAAGACAGAGGTTATATGGAGTCGCTGTCGCCAGGACTAACTAGCCAGCGGTCGGATCAAGATTCAGAGGTTCAGAGTGATACAGACGATGGAAAGTCATTGGAGCCTCTTCGCTCGCTGGACCCCGAGGCCTTGAAAGAGGAGGGTCCTGTCCTAAGGCGGAACCCACCTCGAGCGAGGAGACCGCCTGTGAGATTTCGTGTTTGAAGAGAGAAGATGGTGATATATAGCTAGCAATAAATATGTATATATATATGTTTCTATGAAAATGTTAATCTGCAAGACGCAGGTTATCATCATCCCTTTTTGATTTGTTTTTGTCACTTTTTGGCGTTCCGAAAATAAACAATAAAAGGGTGTATCAGACTTTACTAAGACAATAAAGATTTGCTAAAAATAAATGTGTACGAAGATGTTGCACAAGGTCCAATTCCGATAGCCAAGTGGACCCTAACTGCTGTAACATGCAGTCCAAAGCTACAAAAACCAAGGCAACTCCTGACCATTAAGGGGCCTAGAACTCCATGGACATCTGCAAGGAAATAAGACATAATGCAAGGGCTCATCACTGGACCAGTAAGAGAATGAGTGATTACACCAAGACTGGTGTGAGGACATTTGATATCCAAGGAAGGTTGGAGAGAGTGGCCAAAGAATTAATCAAAAAGCAAGGCCTATAGACTGACTTTACCTTTCCTGCTGATTACCCTATCAACCATTTGTTGGGCCAGATTTTCCACCAAACAGACCCAATAAAGATGTAAACATTTACATCATATATATACAGTGGCTCGCCGGAAGTGTTTGGTGTCCAGAAGGTGGAGATGACACGAGCCCTGCCCAAGGATCCTGGAACACATTGCAAAGAGGTCCAGCGCAGGATCTACACCAGGAGGGAACAGATCGAATTCTTATCAGGAGAGGTATGTAGTCGAGATACTAGGTAAGTCAATTTAGATTTTGTCGTAAAGAGGTCAATATAAAAAACATGGCGAAGCCATGGCAGATATCAAAAAAATTTTGGTAAATTTGATTACTTAAGATATATACAGCGAATAGAGATGTGGACCTTTATGTTTTCATTTTCTTTATATTAGTCATTTTTTTGATTGATTATCTTATCCAGATGAAGTAATTTGGTTGAATTACCAAGTCGTAGATTCTCAGTCATTTCTTTATAGGAATTTAAATTTTGCAAGATGAGATAATCTAATGTCCCAATATCCTTTATGCCTACTCATACTATTCACATATAAAGAATGTTTTTTTAGTGTAAATTTTTTTATGCCGAATAAAACGAGTGTGGATATTTAACAATGTGTGTTGGTATTCATATTTAACCACATATCACATGTAAATCCTTGGTGTGTGTTATAGATTTTGAGTGCATGTGTTTGAAATTTAATCTACAGTGGTTAATATTCAAAAAGGCGTATTGGTATTACTATGTATAATCAATTAAAAATATATATATGTACCTGGGTTTAACCCCTGAACTAGTCAGGATCAGAATATAGATGTTCTAATGAGACGTAAGAACAAAATCTTACACATTTATGACCCACTACACCCGCACCAAAAGTCTCACAGTGATGGAGGCGAACCTTTGAGAGATTACTTCAGAAAGAGCCAAACCAACTACAAGACCAACTAAGAGAAGCGTACCGTGAAGCTGAAGAACCTGAACTTCACCAATAACACAAGAATTAATGTACCCCAAGAGGCAGTTAGGCTGTTCAAAAGTTGGCATCACGCCATTTAAAACCGACTTGAGCAATAGTTTCAGCCAGTCCAAAATTTCATTCATCTGTATTTTCCGCTTACATAACAATGCCATTGAATTCAATGTGTCAGCATACCCAGAACAGCCTAATGTGAGGAGCTCTGTCAAGGACTTTTATTACTTTCACCACTAGCGATGTTCATATTGGTTCAGAGGAGCAGATAGCTGCCAAAGCAGATCTACAGTCCATGGAAACTCTCTACAAGTTGAGCAGCTTAGAATATTGCAACGAGTTCAGCTTGTGAAAGGCAGTGCAGTCTGGGTAAAGTCATAAAAGAACTGGCTGATGTTCTTGAGATAGGGAAGATAATTGCAGCACATCAACTACTGGATAACTGTTTAATCCATCTGTGAAAATTAGTGGCATTGTTACTTCAGGATGAAGGAAAGGGGTCCTCTGATTGGGTGGTATAGCACTGTAGCAGGTCCTGGAATTGATTCATAGTCCCCCCCTCTTTGATCTCGTTTAGGATGCTTGATGAGCCTGGATGATGATGTCAAGAGGAAGGCTGCCAGTCTAGGATATGGGTTGTATAGTTGAAGTGCAAGGGTCCGCTCTCAATATATGTTTTTAAAATGTATTGGACGCTCTTGGAGCTGATGGACACACTCTTCGGAGCAAACACAAACACGACGACCCCAAGATGACATCTTGTATAGAAGGGCTAGGATGACCACTGACTGGAGGATTTTGATGCCACCACCTTATGAAATACCGAATTTCTTATGGATTGAGTTAGTAAATTATGAAAAAATTCGACTCCTAAGAATTAAATTTTGAAAAATGAGAGACATATCCTCGTGTCTGTTCGAATTCCAACCCCAAAATGGTGATAGAGTTTCCAATATTGATAGATTGACTAATAATTTTTTGAGTCCAGGATCGGGGTTTGGAGCCAACTCTCTTTGCCACTGGAAAATACAGATTGCGTCTTTCTGGGGTTCAGAATGAGTCCATTCTCAGTACTCTATGAAGCGATTTTATCCAGAAAGTTATTAGGTTGGCAGACAACCACCGAACTTGAGTTAACAGGGTGAAGTCAAGTGTATAGGCAACTAGTAAACTTTTTCTTATGGGGGAAGGTTATGATGAAGAGGAGCAGGACAATGACATTCCACAGTAATGGGCTTAATAAATAACCTTAGGGGGTGACAAGCTAGAGAATGTTAAGGCTGTTGCTGTCCACATGGAGAAATACACCATCCTGTCTTCCAAAAAAACTTTGCACAAGACAGATCAATGGGCAAGCAAGACGTTTGAGACCTTGAACGACGGCCGGTCTCCAAAGTGTCAAATGCTTTGCTATTGTTTAAACTTGTGTTCAGGGTTTTTCTCCAGTGGGCCTGCCTTTTGTCGATAAACTGCAAAATTTTGCGAGGGATCATTCTGCTGACCAACCATGAACAAATCCGACGGCGAGCCATTGCAGTCTGGCCAGGATAAATCTTTCAAAATCCTTGGCCATGGTGTTCGGAAGAGTGATTGGTATATACCTCGCCAACTGACTGTTGACAGAAATGGACGTCTTTTGGTAGGAGTATGAAGAGGCCTTCTTTCCTTGGGCGAGCGAAGTGACCTAGTCTGAGACATTTTGGGAATATACCAGCTAGTAGGTGTAATATATCAGCGTGAAATATTCTGTGAACATTTTATTGCTTCTGTAATTCTTAAGTTGTCATCATCATTGTTGTTGTTGTTTTGAATGTATATAATTCGCATTATTTTCTTCTTTATTGCATTCATTTAATTTAATATATTTGTGTTTATTTCTTTTGATTAAATATTCAAATATATATAAATAAATATATATATAGATAATAATAAAAATATATAACAATGAAAGTTTTATTTCTTCATTTCACTAAAGTTATTGCAAATGGCGACGAGGATCTAAGCGTAAGTACCCGAAGAAAATAATTTGTTTTTGGATTTAATTTTTGATACTCTTGCAAATGGCTCGTTTCCAATTTGGTGAATTTAATGAAGATGTTGAAAGTTTTAGCACGTTCTTTGAACGTTTAGAACAATTTTTAATTTTGGAAGACGCTAGCGAGGACAAAAAGAAGGCGTATCTCCTGACACTTATTGGAGCAAAAGCCTATGAGGTTTTAAAAAGCTTATGCAGTCCAGAACTTCCGAAAAATAAGACCTTTGAGGAACTTACTGAAAAATTAAATACTCATTTTTCCCCAAAACGTTCAATTATAGTCCAGCGGTTTATTTTTTTCAAAAGGATGCAAGAAACAAAAAGTGTTTCGCAGTATTTGGTAGCGATTAAGCGGTTGGCAGCAACTTGTGTATTTGGGAACTTTTTGGAGGACTCTCTGAAAGACAAGTTTGTGTGCGGATTAAGCGATTCAAGAATCCAAAATAAAATTTTGTCTGAGGGAGATGTTTCCTTGGCTCGGGTGATGGAAATTGCTTTGTCCATGGAGGCGGCAGAACAGAATATTAAATTATTTCATGCAGGGGAATTGGATAAAAGCGTGGATAGGTTGCGCATTGAAATGCAAAGAGAATCGAAAAACGGAAAAAGAAAATGCAAACATTGTGGAAATTTGCATAGAGACTCTTGTAGATTCAAGGACGCAGTGTGTTTCAAGTGCAGAAAAAAAGGTCACATTGCCCCAGTATGTAGGAATCATGAAGTATATCCTATTAGGGAACAGGCGAGCCAACAGAATAGGATTCATCAGATGCATGATCAGGGAGAGACGGAGGAATTGATCCAAAAAATTACATGCACGAGGACACCACACGATTATAGAATAAATACTACGACAAGTGACCCTCCCTATATCATAAGATTGAAAGTCGAGAACAATTTTATAGATTTTGAATTGGATACGGGAAGTTGTCTAACCTTGATATCGGAGAATGATTTCAAGAAGTATCTTCCAAATGCACAGTTAAAAACTATCGGAATGATCATCAAGACATATGACGGGACAGTAGTACCAATTCTGGGCGAAGTTATCGTTAAGGTGGAATTTCAGGGCAAGACTTCAATGCTTCGAGCAGTAGTAGTTACAGGTGAAAAAAAGGCCCTGCTGGGGAGAGAATGGATAAATTTGTTGAAAATTGATTATTTTGCGGTGAACCAGATACCTTCGGAAATTGCTATTGCTGAATTTTTGAAAGAGCACCAAGTTTTGTTCAATGACACAGCAGAGCCCATAAAAGGATTCACATTTTCAATGAATATTCGTGGCGTCAGCCCAATATTTCATAAGGCTCGACCGGTGCCTTTTGCGATTAGAACGGCGGTTACAGAAGCTTTAGAAAATATGGTGACAAAGGGATACTTATATAGGGTGAGGAGTAGCCAGTGGGCAACTCCAGTAGTAGTGGTACCAAAAAAATAAGGAAATGAGAATTTGTTGTGATTTTAAGGTAACTTTGAACAGATTCTTGGATACAGCAGCTTATCCGCTCCCCACTCAGCAAGACTTGTTTGCTATCTTGGCCAAGGGGAAATATTTCTCAAAATTAGATTTGAGCAGCGCTTACCTGCAACTAGAGGTGGCAACGAGCACCCAGCCATTTTAAACTATCAACACACATAAGGGACTTTTCAGGTTCAGGAGAATGCCTTTTGGGCTGGCTAATGCCCCTAGTTATTTCCAATCTGTGATGGATAGGGTTCTGGCTGGAATAGAGGGCATTATTTGCTATATTGATGATGTCCTCATAGCTACAGTTTCAGTGGAGAAACACTTGGCTGTATTGAAAACTGTGTTTCTGCGTTTGGAAAAATACAACATTAAACTGAAGAAGGATAAATGTAAATTTGTGCAAAGAGAAATCGAGTATTTGGGCCATCTTATCAAGGAAGATGGCATCCGACCTTTGGATCACAAGGTGCAAGCTTTACAGAAGGCCAAGAGTCCGACAAACATCTCTGAGTTGAGGTCATTTCTTGGATTGGTGAATTATTATGGGAAATTTATTCCAAATCTACCGGATCTTTTGAGGCCTCTTCACGAGCTGCTTCATAAAAAGAATTGCTGGAGCTGGACCAAGGAGTGTGAAGAGGCTATTGAAAAGTGCAAGAGTAGCATTACCTCTGAGAGGGTCTTAGTTCCGTACGACACCACATTGCCTTTGTTTTTGGCCACGGATGCATCCCAGATTGGAATTGGCGCGGTTCTGTCTCATGTCATCGGAGGCCAGGAAAGACCGATCATGTTTGCCTCTCGGACCCTATCAGGAGCCGAGCGCAACTATTCTCAGATTGAGAGGGAAGCTCTCGCAATAATTTATGGAGTGACCAAATTCCATCAGTTTATTTATGGGAGACGCTTTACCCTGATAACGGATCATAAGCCGCTAGTGTCTATTTTAGGCCCAAAATCGGGAATTCCTACTTTATCAACTTCGAGATTACAGAGATGGGCGATAATTCTGTCGGCTTATACCTACGATATCAAGTTTAAAAAAACTCAAGATCATGGAAATGCAGATCTTCTGTCACGTCTTCCAGTTGAGAGTGAGGAAACTTCGAGACTGGATAACATTTATGCACTGTCCTACATGGAGGATTTGCCAATCACGGCTGAAGAAATTAGAATTGAAACTCAAAAGGATGAAGTGCTATCAATAGTGAAGTGCTATACCCAGCATGGCTGGCCTGAGAGGGTGCCAGACCACCTCAGACCTTACTTTCAGAGAAAACTGGAGCTGACTGTGGACGGAGAGTGTCTATTGTGGGGGATGCGGGTCATTATTCCTTCCTCTCTCAGACCGAACTTGTTGAGTTGCCTACACGAGACCCATTCAGGGATGAGCAAAATGAAGTCTGTGGCAAGGTCTCATTTCTGGTGGCCGAATCTAGACAATGAAATTGAGTTCCTGGTAAACAGGTGTGGAAACTGCCAACAGGTTCAGGATGGCCCAAATAGAGTGAAGTGGCAACCTTGGATTTGGGCAGTTAGACCTTGGCAGCGGATCCATATTGATTATGCAAACAAAGATAACATCAATTTGCTAATTGTCGTGGATAGTCATTCTAAGTGGGTCGAGGCATTCCCAATGAGAGAGATAACCTCAGCAAAAACAATTGAGCAATTAAGACGACTTTTTTCATCTTATGGTTTACCGGAAGAAGTAGTGTCAGATAATGGCTCTCAGTTTACGGGTAGTGATATGAAAATTTTTTTGAAAAATATAATGGAATAAAACAAACACTGATTCCTGCGTACCATCCTCAGAGCAATGGCCTGGCAGAGAGAGCTGTCAAGATGATAAAAATGGCATTAGACAAAAATAAAAGAAAACCTGGGGATACCATTCAGGTCACGCTATCGAAAATTTTGCTGGCATATCGTAGCACCCCTCATGAAACAACCAAGAAGGCTCCGTCAGAACTCTTTATTGGGCGTTCCCTTCGAACCCGACTATCAATTATACATCCAAATCTGGAATCAATAGTAAAAGAGCAGCAGGCCAGGCAAATGAAATACGACCACGGATTTCAACAAGATGAGTTTGGAATAGATGACATGGTTTGGTGTCGAAATTTTAGAGGCGGGGATCGATGGATTCCAGGCAGAATAGTGGGGAGAAAAGGATCCCGAGTCTATACAGTTTTAATACACGGACAGGTCAAAAGTTATCATCGAGATCAAATAAGGAAGAGGTGGGAGAATGGTGGAGATGAAGATCGACAATATGGACGCCAAAGAGAGGAAACTGATATCATCGTTCCTGAGGCTGATATGCCCAACAGAGGCAGAAGTGAATCGCCGCCTATAGAAACAGCCAGACAGCAGCGGGACTCTGGACTCGTGGACCAGAATGATGGAGGCATTTCAGGGGAGTCGTCTCGTTCACCGGATCCCGAAGCCAGTAATGAAGGACCCATCCCAAGAAGAAACCCACCAAGAAATCGGAGACCTCCTTCAAGATATATTTGAATGTAGCGGGAAGATGGTGTAATATATCAGCGTGAAATATTCTGTGAACATTTTATTGCTTCTGTAATTCTTAAGTTGTCATCATCATTGTTGTTGTTGTTTTGAATGTATATAATTCGCATTATTTTCTTCTTTATTGCATTCATTTAATTTAATATGTTTGTGTTTATTTCTTTTGATTAAATATTCAAATATATATAAATAAATATATATATAGATAATAATAAAAATATATAACAATGAAAGTTTTATTTCTTCATTTCACTAAAGTTATTGCAGTAGGGAGAGCAGATAAGGGCCTCCAAGGCCAGTGAATCGAGACCATCTGGTCCTTTATCTTTTCTTCTACCACAGCGCTGCATGGTTCTTGTAAATTCCCAAGATGTAAAGTCGAGTTGATCGAGAAACATTGCATGATCGAATTTTGGAGGATGAGGTCTGATGTCCTGTGGGAAGAAAAGTGATTTAGAACAGCGAGGCAGTACTCTTCGTGAGAGAAAGGAGAGCCGTCACCATGTTTGAGAAGAGGCGAATCTCTTGGGAAGTTGCGTCCACGGGCGATATAAAACGGTGAATTTCCCTCCACGCCGCAGTTGAAACCTCCTCGCAGAGGTTGATCCAGGAGTGGAACTTGGCTTTCTGGATAGCTGCCTTGAGCCTGTTGTGACACATTCGATATAATCCATGAAAAAAGTTGCGAATGGGGCTCTTTATTTTTTTACTGCTGCGCGGGAGAGTAATTACCAACTTTCTGAGCTGGCTCAGCTCGGGGTGTACCACGATTTCGATGGTCTAGAAGTGTTGGAACGTCTTCGCATGAAGGACTTACAGGCTGTGTTTCAGATCCACTGTCTTTTTTTGTGTGTGCATTTTAATTTCACATTTTATTTGAAGATAACCAGAGGGAGGCCTTCAAAATGTGAGACAGCCGTGGAAGAAGACGCCTCCCTCCCCCCCCCCCCCCCCCCCCCCCCCCCCCCCCCCCCCCCCGCGGCGCGAGCGACGGCGGTGGTCACGCCCATGATGCAACTTCCGCCCTCTCTCGACCCCCACTTCTCTTTGTTCTCTTGTTGTCGACGCCTGCTCGCGTCTTGAGCTCCCAAAACTCTATCTCTCTCTTTTGAAGTAATACTTTTCCTGTAATTTTTGTATCAATTATAAATAAATTTCCCTTCTTCACAGCAATCATTGAGTTGCTATAGTTTTAATTATTTTATGCTGGTTACACCGTCCAGTGATACGAATTTCTTTGATCAAAGCTCGACATTTTTTGGCGTCCGCGACAGGATGGTGCAACAGCATATTTTGTAACTCAAAATGAATCGCCTCAAGAAAGGAAGAAGGCCTGTTCGTGGCCAAATCACAAAGCTCATCAACAGTGTTGAAACAGCCCTGAAGAAGCCTGTAGAAGAACTAGACAAGACAGACTCGAGGGTCTCAGCACTACAGCTTGAAGATTTATGTCGAGATCTTCATGAATGGGATGAGAAAGTAACCAAGGCCATGTTGGATGAAGAAGTGACTGAAGAAGTACAGGACAAAGAATATGATGAACGTCTGAGGTATGACAGACTAATCAAAAGGATGAGAGAAGAGTTAGAAAAGGTACTGAATCCGAAGAAAGGTGTGTCGCCCCAGCCTGATGAAACATCTTCGGATACGAGCAACAGTACAAGTCGGAGAAGAGTTCTGCTTCCCAAGAGAAAACTCCCAGAGTTTGGAGGTGATGTACGGGAATGTATCACCTTCTGGTCGAGGTTTGAAGACATCCACAACGACGAGGATCTCTCAGACTCAGATAAGTACCAATATCTTGTAGACTGCATGTTGAAAAATTCCGAAGCTCAGCAACTAGTTCTAAGTTATCCTGTCTCAGGAAAGAATTATGCTTCGGTAATCAAAGATCTTAAAGAAAAATTTGGGCGAGATAACATGCTAATAAAGGTCTATGTTCGAGATCTATTGTGGTTGGTCATCCGAAGTGCACAAGAGAGAAAGGTCAACTTTAAAGATCTTGTGACAAAGTTGAACTCTCAAATTAGGCATTTAAGTATGCTTGGTGTAACTACGGACAAATGTGCCGATATATTGTATCCGGTAGTTGAATCATGTCTACCGGAGGATGTCCTCATCTCATGGCAGCGCAGCAGTGAACCAGAAGACCTAGAAAGCTTGATGAAATTTCTTCGTCGTGAGGTAAATCAGACTAAGGATAGAGAAATGGCCTACAATAAGCATTCAGATTCCTTAGCTCAGCCTACACCAGGGAAGATAGAAACGAAGAAAAGAAGTTTCAATGCAAAGCATGAAATTGCTACAACCTCTGGATTTATGCATTCCGACATCTCACCAACACTGCGTGAGAAATTTAAATGCATTTTCTGCGACAATGGTCATCCAAGTCAAGACTGTCGAAAAGGAATGAAAATGGGCATTGACCAGAAAAATGAGAAAATCAAGAGCTACAAGAGATGTTTTAAATGTCTGCTTCCAGGCCACAGAAGCAGGCAATGTAAAAAGAAAGTGCGCTGTGATTTCTGCAAGAGGGATGGGCATTATGCCATCATGTGTAGAGGTGTACATCATGCTGAAACTGAAAGAAAGAGTCCACAACGACCACAGAATTCAACGCCAACTCCAGGTTCGAGTGATGTAGCTACAGTGAACGAGATGTCCAACTGTGTAAGCACCAAAGCATGCCTTGAGACATTATTAGTGAAAGTTTGGGTTCCTAAAGGTTGCAAAGTGGTACGGGCAGTAATTGATAGTGGATCATCCCAATCGTACATTTTGGAACACATTGTAAAGGATTTGGGTGTTCCTATCATGGGAGAAGAAGAGCTTGATCATGAAATATTTGGTGGGATCAGGTATACTGATCGACATCGGATCTACTGCCTGACTCTATCAAGTATTGAGAATGATAGATGCATTTCATGTCCGGCATCGGCCACTAATCAAATAGCCAGATGTATAAGAAAGCCTACATTTGGTTCATGGGCCCGCGAACTTGCGTCAAAGAAGATACAGCTCTCAGCATTTAAAGCCGAAAGTGATGTGGTAGAGCTTCTCCTCGGTGCAGACATTAACCCAAAAATAGCTACAGCCAATATGATAAGATTATCGGATGATCTTATTGCTCGAGAAACATTGTTAGGTTGGGTAGTTCAAGGCAAAACGGAAGGAAAATTCCCAGATAAAAATCCTAACCAGGTTCATAACAGTATGCTGATCACATCTTTAATGACACAAGAAATAAAGGTTTCCGATTTATGGTCTCTGGAAAATATTGGAGTCATGGATGACGGGCAAGCAGAGTCAAAGAAAGAGACAGATCAGGCTATTATGGATAAGTTTCGGACTGAAACAAAGCGATTGGAATCTGGTAGATACGAAATGCACCTTCCATGGATAGAACTAGCCCAGAAGCTGAAAGAAAATAAAAGCCATGCCGAGAAAAGACTCCGGAAGATGACAGAGGATCTAAAGAAAAGAGGCTTTTATCACCATTACAACAAGATATTTGAAGAATGGGAGGAAAATGGGATCATTGAAAGAATCCAGTCAGATCAAGATGATACATTAGAATACTTTCTACCCCACAGAGCAGTAGTGAAATCTGGTAGCAGCACGACACCAGTACGACCGGTTTTTGATGCTTCCTGTAAGACAAAGGGTGGATGGTCTCTGAATGATTGTTTGGCGAAGGGACCCAACTTATTGGAGCTCATTCCGGATATCATGCTGAGATTTCGACTTAATAAAATCGGCATAGTAGCAGACATAGAAAAGGCCTTCCTTCAAATATCAGTGGCAAAAGAAGACAGACAATTTTTAAGATTTCTATGGTGGGAGGACGGCAAGCAAGATAATCTTCGGATTTATCAACACAAGAGAGTGGTGTTCGGAGTTACATCGAGTCCTTTCCTCCTAGCTGCTACATTGAAGATACATTTGGAGCAATATGAAAGAGAAGTAATCCCATTGCTAAAATGTATGTACATGGACAACTGCGTCAATAGTGTTACTTCGTTAGAAGAGGCACAAGTCTTTCAACAGCAGTCTATTGACCTGCTCAGCCCAGCAGGATTCAATCTAAGAGAGTGGCAGATGGGTGGCCCCGGCATAGTTAACAGTGAGAATATTTCTGTGCTAGGTATGAAATGGGACACAGCTGATGACACTTTGACAATTTCGGATAAGCTAATGATGACTCCAACCCATCAGTCATTGGATCAAGAGAATGATGCTGAAATAGAAAATCAGACTCATAAATTGACAAAGAGGATTATGCTATCGGAGGCCCATGCGGTGTTTGACCCTCTCGGTTTGTTTTCTCCAATTACCATAGTGCCGAAGATCATCCTACAACAATGTTGGAAGTCTGAGTTGAAATGGGATCAGCCGGTCCCAGAGGACATTGTGAAGAAGTTTGTGGAATGGCAGAGTCAAATTCCCGAATTGTTGTCTGTCAGGATTCCAAGGTGGGTGATGAGAGATGGGTTTGAACAGCCATCACTGCATGTGTTTTGTGATGCGAGTGAAGATGCCTGTGCAACCTGCATTTACTTAAGAACAGTGAAAAATGAAGAAGTAAATGTACAACTCGTCGCATCAAAGGCAAGAGTAGCACCCAAAAAGAAACTGAGTATTCCGAGATTAGAATTAATGTCATGCCTCATCGGATCCAGATTGACTAAGCAAGTCATGAAGATTATATCGGAATCGATTGCAATACCAGAGCCAAATATTTGGTTTTGGACGGACTCCTCAACTGCACTTCGTTGGATTCAAAATGAGAAACCGTGGGCAACATTTGTCAGAAACAGAGTCAACAAACTCTGTTCTATTTCGAAGAAAGAAAATTGGCATCATGTGTCAAGGGTAAACAATCCAGCTGACCTTCCATCACGTGGGAGCAGTGTAAAGAAATTGATAGAGCATAAATGGTGGGAGGGACCCTCTTTTCTCTGGGGAGAAGAAGCAAGCTGGAATCAATTTGATCCGATTTTTGATGAAGAAGAAATCAATAAGGAATTGAAGAAGACAGTAAACATCGCCGTCAACAGCACGAAAGATAATTTCATGGACAAACTTGAGAGGTATGGAGATTATCATCGTATAGTACGGATTGTTGCTTATTTACTGCGTTTTAAAAGGAAGACCATCTCAGATGAATCGCGACCCGGACAACATGATAAGATGTCAAAAGAAATTTCTGTAAAAGAATTCGAAGAAGCTGAAAAGGTAGTATTACGGCATATCCAACTAATAAGTTTTGGGAGAGATGACAAGCGAATAAACAAGCTCAACGCTTTTACAGATGAATATGGACTATATCGAATCAAGAGTCAACTGTATTTTGGAGAAGACGACTATGATACAAGATGCCCAATAGTTCTTCCGGGTGAAAACCAAGTAGTCAAGCTTTTGATTCGAAAAGAGCACGAGATGATGTCCCATGCTGGGATTCAAACAACTCAACAACTTGTGAGATGCCGTTTTTGGATTCTAAAAGGCAAGAGAACCATAAGAAGTATCATCTCTGCATGTGCTACGTGTCGTCGTTACAATTCCAAGAGAGTCCAGACTGAGAGCATTCCAATTCCAGCAACCAGGATTGGATCAACACCAGCATTTGGAGTGATAGGTGTGGATCTAGCTGGACCTTTGACTGAGTCCGGTGGAAAGAAAATATGGGTAGTGTTGTACACCTGTGCTGTGTACAGAGCTGTACATTTGGAGCTCACAAAAACAGTGTCTACTGAAGGATTTCTTGACGCTTTTCGAAGATTTGTTGCAAGACGTGGTAGACCGAGCATTGTGTACTCTGACAATGGCCTCAATTTTGTCGGATGCAAAAACTTATTCAAGAAAGTTAATTGGAATGATGTCCTACGTTATGCAACCGTACAACGTATTAAGTGGAATTTCAACCCCCCAACAGCAGCATTTTGGGGAGGATGGTGGGAACGCCTTGTGGGTCTCATGAAGCAACTGATCCGAAAAGTATTGGGAGACAAAACAGTCCCATATGAAGAACAACAGACTGTGATATGTGGAGTCAGCAATGAATTCGAGACCTTTGACCGCAATCAGTGAAGAATCTGGCTTGGTACCTATAACACCTGCCAAATTCATGTGTGACAACGCATCATGCTTATTTGTACCTGAAGCGGACATTGTCGACTCTAAGTTCCTGAAAGATAGTCATGGAAAAGTACAAAAGTTACGCGAGACAATTCGACAGAGATTTAGAAAAGAGTACTTAGGGTTTCTGAGACAAAATACTAGAAACAAGACAAAGTCAATTAAAGAAGGCGATGTTGTACTCATGGAGGTCGATAACAAAAAGCAAACAGAATGGCCAATCGTAGTTATTGCGAAGACCTACCCGGGAAAAGATGGCATCGTTAGAGTCGCTATGATAAAAACTAAGCGTGGAAATTTTTTGCGACCTGTTCAACGATTGTTCTTTCTTGAATCAAGCGAAAACCATTCTAAAGAAGATTTCGGAAAAGGCCGTGATCTAGAGAAAGAGAAGATAAATCTTGACACACCAAGTATATCGCAACGGAGCATCCGAGGGAAAGATTCACCTGTTATCACAAGATCAGGAAGAATCGTTAAGCAGCCTGACAGATATTGATCATAGTGAATCCAGAAGAATAATTACTCCATAATTATTGGTGGGAGTATGTTGCAGATCCACTGTCTTTTTTTGTGTGTGCATTTTAATTTCACATTTTATTTGAAGATAACCAGAGGGAGGCCTTCAAAATGTGAGACAGCCGTGGAAGAAGACGCCTCCCTCCCCCCCGCGGCGCGAGCGGCGGCGGTGGTCACGCCCATGATGCAACTTCCGCCTTTTATAGGAATGTTGGTGCAATCAGAGTGACGTCAGCACGTGTGGATCAGCGTATCCTTCGACAAGCAGTGGCGGCCCCACAAGCCACTTGTACCGCCATCCTGCAACATGTGCGAGACACCCTAGATCATTCCATCTCGACCAGAACCATTTCCCGTCGATTGGTTGCTAATGGCTTGCACTCATGCCGTCCGCTAAGAAGACTGCCATTGACCCCACCGAATAGGCGCCAACGTTTGGAATGGTGCCGGGCTAGATCGACGTGGATGACGGAATGGCACAGCGTCGTGTTCTCAGATGAGTCGCGTTTCTACTTGTCCAGTGATAGTCGCCGTGTACGCGTGTGGCGTCGACGTGGAGAAAGGTCCAATCCGGCAGCAATTGTGGAACGCCACACCGTGCGACAACGTGGAATCATGGTTTGGGGCGCAATCGCGTATGATTCCAGGTCACCTTTACTTCGTATTCAGGGCACTATGACGGCCCAACGATACGTTGATGATGTGCTGCGACCGGTGACACTCCCCTACCTTCAGGGGGTACCCAATGCCCTTTATCAGCAGGATAACGCCCGACCGCACACTGCTCGCATTAGCCAACAAGCTCTGCAAGATGTACAGATGCTTCCCTGGCCACCGTACTCTCCTGATCTCTCACCAATCGAGCACGTCTGGGACATCATTGGACGCCGTTTGCATGCCTTGCCACAGCCGCGTTCAGAAGACGAACTGTGGCAAATGGTTGAGAGGGAATGGAGAGCCATCCCTCAGGACGCCATCCGTACTCTGATTGACTCTCTACCTAGACGTGTTGCTGCGTGCATCGCCGTCCGCGGTGGTCCTACTTGCTACTAAGCCGACGCCGTTCTTGCTCTGTATTATGACTATCATTTTGAAATAAAGATCACTTATTGTTCGTCCCTGTCTCTCTCTGTCTGCCGAGTTTCATCACTTTCTGGCCACTATTTCTTGGTGTTCCATTTTCAATGTTACGCAGTGTATATCTAGAACTAATCCAACACCTACACTAATGGTATGCTCTACTAGCCAAGACAACCCCATTCCAGGGGGTCGGTGGAAGGCTGGTTAAACCGTTTTGTTTTCGACCACTAGGACCCGGGTTCAATTCCCGCATTGGACACTTTTTTCTGTTAAAAAAAATGCTCCAATGGCCCTCGATTCTTGCAAAAGTCCAACCCCACCAGCGAGTGCAAGTAACCAAACGGGGCTCTGGCACATTTGTAAGTGCAAAGTTGAACTGCTTTTCACATGTGTAGACATGTGGTGCGCTTACAGTAAAAGCAGTCGCTAACTACCCACCATGATTATCATGGACTTAGTGTATCTAATGCAAGTCAAAATGTGAAGTAAGGGATATATATATATATATACATAGTGCTAACACTAGAAGAAATTTAGAACAGGCCATCTCAAGCCATTGAAGATAGAAAATAACAACAAAATCTACCCCACTTGCCCAAAATGTAGCCTGGCACCTGCTGCTCCAGAACACATTTTGGCTTGCATTAGATGCACTAAACAAGACCTTTGGGAGAGGCCACTGCTTATCATAAAACAGCTCGAGGAGCATGAACTCATGGAATTCGTGTAATCTTCACACAAGGGGATAAGAAACATTAACACTAGAAGGACTTTGTGGAGAAGGTGGAGTTACACAATAAATTCAGAGGAGAGCAAGTACTCAGAATAAATCAGTGTATATATACAGGAGTCTGGGTCAATCAAATATAGCTTTATTGATACAAAACTTTAAGAGCAATGATGTTTGAAGATCAAAAATAGAGAGACAGAGATGCTGAGATTCTTTGAGAAGAAGGAGATGAGGTGGTTGGTGGTGGTATAAAAATATAGAAAAATGAGATAGTTTTCTTTTTTAAAATAAAAGTTTTAAAATAATTTAACAAAAAAAAAAATGGACAAAAAGATCCACAGAGAGAGATCCAAATGCTAAAAAGAGAATAAAACATATATATATATATATTAAGTACTGGAGTTTGTAAATAAACAATAAGATTGAACAAGAAGAAAACAAAAGGAGGAGGAAATAACACAGTGTGACTAAGTACAGGAGAGGTAGGAGTAAGTTGTCAAGCCACCAGGTTGGCATCCCGTGCCATGCTGTAGAACTGAGACCTGTGGTTGCGGAGTAGTTCTGTAGGGGAGTCGTACTCCAAAACTTTGCCTTTCTCCAGAACTAGGACTCTGCAGCACCGGACGTGTGATGTCACAGTATGGTGAAGGGACAACAATATCAAAACTTACTTATCATAGTCCATGATGGTATTGAGACGGTGGGCGATGGTCAGAACAGTGCAGTCAGCAAACTGAGAACGGATGGTGGACTGGATGAGATCATCTGTTTCAAGGTCCACGGCGGCTGTGGCTTCATCCAGCACCAGGACCTTGGTCTTCTTGAGCAGAGCACGGGCCAGGCATACCAGCTGGCACTGCCCCACACTGACCACACACCAACTCTCAGGGGTGCTGCTCTTTATAGTCTTCTATATCACTAATGGACTTAAAAATACTTTTAAATACTCTGTGAGATGAATAATTTCCTCTATTTTCTTCATTCATCTCAGCAGAGCTGTGGTTGAAAATTGCTTCAAATTGTTTAAATGAGATTATTCTAAAAAAAAAGTCTACACAGTGCTGGTTGCTCACTACTTTCTACAGAGAGAGGGGGGTCACACAAGCAAGCTACTGATTAGACCACTGCTACCCCAATCTACACTGCTGAATGTAAACCTGGTTGTTATGAGATCTGCTAGGCACTTATTCAGAAGATTCAGCAGTGAGGCCCCTCTCTTGAAGAAATGAGATTCCACCATTGACAAACTAGAGGAGGATTGCATGCAGCAGTAAGAGAAGAGGGAGGACCTGAGATTGCTGCCACCCTCAGCCACGGAATACTGTAGACCCTCTGGCAGGTTGGAGACAAAGGACTTGAGATGAGCATGCTCCAGGGCAGTCCAGAGGGCGGAGTCAGGGTGAGTGCCGAAGGGGTCCAGGTTAGAACGCAGGGTCCCAGAGAAGAGGACAGGGTCCTGCGGGATGATGGTGAGGTGTGCTCTGAGCTCATGCAGTCCCAGCCGGGCAATGTCTTTTCCATCAATCTGGATTGTGCCCTCGGCCGGCTCCACAATACGGAACAGCCCCAGGGTGAGGGAGGACTTGCCAGCCCCTGTACGGCCCACAATCCCCACCTTCTCCCCTGGTTGCAAGGCCACATCTAGTTGGCGCAGAACCAAGTCTAGGCCTGCGCGGTACCTCGTGGAGTAGCCAGACAGCTGGATGGCTCCTTGCTGGGGCCACTCAGGCGGAGGCTTTGTCTCAGGGACCTCCCATGGGGCCTGCACATGCTCCACCTTCAACCTTTGGACATCAGAGGGAGGAACTCAAGTATAATATATTACCAAAAAATATATTTTGCACTTATATATGCACTTATTTTATTTCTCTTAATGTGTTTGATATTTTTTTTCTTTTCAAAAAGGAGTTTGAAAAGAGAAGTTGTTTAGTTTGTTGCTACAGAGAGATATACTACACCTTTCTTTAAAGAATGAAACCTAGTTGCCAATGTCATCTAGAAATATCGTGTTCATTCCCAGGAGGATTGTTAATTAGTAAAAATAAACATTTTGGTGCTGAAAACAATGAAGCCCACCTCAATGGGAAGGTTGATGTACTCGTTGATCCGCTCCACGGACACAATGTTGGCCTCTAGCTCCGAGCTCATCCTCACCATCCAGTTGAGGGTGGCCGTCATCTACGCACAGTTCAACACTCCGGTTGTAACACACTTTGTAGCACATTAGTTCACTTTTTTTTAATTGTGTGGGTTTTAACTTAAAAAAAAAAAAAGATAAAGGATAACCTTCCCTTATACTGAACCTAATCTCCAATACAGTAGGACTAACTTCTCTAATATTATAACTTCAACAATTAACATTTGTCTAGCTCATCTAATAATTTGTACCATTGCAGTGAGGTCTGTAGAGGTTGATGAGATATAGCCACGTTTGAAGTGTAAAAGGGAGATCAAGAGGAACGTGGTGAGTTTCTTTATTGAGCGGTACACAAGCTTTCGGACGTCACCCGTCCTTCATCAGGTGTTGACATGAATAAGAAGGAGATGCTATATTTATAAGCGACAGTTTAAAAATATTAAAAACAATCTGATGCACGCCCGCGAGAGCACATGCTAATAACAAAAAATATAAAAAATGTAGAGGTTGTTAGGGTCCATTAAGCTGAGTAACTTCTGTGGGGCCTAAAAGGACAAATATTCTATAATTTGATTTGATAAGGCACAATTTGGATTATAGATTATAAACACAAGGTAATAAGACCAAATCTTACATATACACACTAACACACTATTTATTTATTTGGATTTGGTCTTATTACCTTGTGTTTATAATTTGATCTGTTAGTGACCATCGCTCGCAGCTCATCTAATGACCTCCTGGTAGCTTTCTTGACCCCTTCTAGCCAGCTCATTGCAGGTCTTCCTCTCTTCTTTTTTCCTTAAATTATTCCCAACATTAACATCTTTTCTAACCCATTTTCTCTCATTATGTGTTTGAAGTAGGTCAGTCTTTGTTTATTTATTTGGAATTATAGGGGGAGATCTACCAGAATTAATATCATTTAAGATTGAAATATATATGTAATAATTTGTCCAAGAGATATAATATATTTTCACCATATTTTAAATTGTAAATACAAGTTCACCCATCTGAAAATATGTAAAAAATAAACGTGGGAGCCAGCGCGCGCAGACGAATACTACGGCACGCCGCCGCATGTGCGCGCGCTCACGAGTGTGGAACAAGTTATTTTTTGAAGCATACATGCACAATGGTTGCGCCCTTCCATTCGACCATGACAGCTACGACATATATATATTTTTATCTGTCCATGGCACTCTGAGTAACTTTCTCAAAGTTTCAAAAATGTCTGGTATAAACAAAATTCGAAATGATCTTTGGAAACTCTGTCAATTTCAGACAATCACGAGAGTGTGGCTACTTACAGAGAGAGCATAGCTGATGGTGAGACCCACGTCACCCGGAGTGAGGACGTCCTTCTGGAGGACAGAGAAGAGAGAGGCGAAGAACACAATGAGATTGCCACACAGCTCCAGCCGCACCTCCAGCCACCTGTCACCACCAGATGTGTGAAGCTGGCTTGGTGGCTGACCTGTGCCAACCTACCTGTTGGCCACCACACTGGGGTAGAAACACTCCACATTGGTGTCCACCAGGCTGTGACACTCCTGGACAAATCTGCGCTGGGCATGGAAGGCTCGGATGGTGGCCACACCAGACAGGGTCTCACTGAAGTAGCTGTAAATGGGGCTTTTGGTGATGGACTCGAGACGCTTGAGCTGCCGGGAGGTGGATACATACAGGACCTGGGCACCCACAGCTGCTGGTAACACTCTCTTTGGTGACGTTGTGTGAAGTTCAATCACTAAGTGTTAAGTCATTTAAATAATTTTTTTTTTATCATAATACAGGATGAATATGACCAAATTATGTGCTGCCAGTCATTAGCTGCTACTGACTACATGTTTGGCATCAAAGGTATCGCTAAGCAACTACCCTGTAGTATGGTTAGAGTGCTTGCAATTTGGAGCCACCACAAATAGTTATTCAGTTTTTACTTTAAAAATGATTGTCTACGTTTGACTTTTCAATAAAATATATAAGGTATAATATCTTGAATCCATCAGATTATAATTCAACTGTAAAATTCTGATTTTTTGGGGTGTTGAGTCTAAGAAGTTGGACTGTGTAAACATTGATTACAAAAGTGCTGGTTATTTCAGTGAAGGAGAACTCTGTACCTGGATGGCATAGTATATGATGGCGATGGGCCCCACCACCAGCAGGAAGATGGGGGTCATGTGGGAGATGACAACGAGGATGGACACCACCTGGAGGGTGCAGAGCAGCCAGGACCTGAAGTTGTGGGGGATGGTGGAGTCCACCGTATCCACATCCTTGGAGAACCTGTTCACTACCCTCCCCAGGGGGGTGGTCTCAAAGAACTCCATGGGGCAGTGCAGGATGCGGGCCAGCATGTCAGAATGGAGGACCCTCGATGCCCGCATGGCAGCATAGGCACTGAGGATAGCCCCAGCCAGTACGCAGAGACCTGCAGCCAACCACATGCTGGCAACAGGCTGGACCACAAGGAGCTAAGAGACTTACCTTGGCCAAGACCTAAGATACCATAGATGGTGAGCCGGCGGTTGCGCAAGCTGACATCTTGGGTCCCGTCAGGCATCACTTTGTCATTGCTCCAGTCTGACAGCCAGAAGTTGCTGCCAACTGCGAAGGATTGCAGTCCGATGTAGGAGAGGAAGATGAAGAAAACAAAGAGGAAGTTCATGGAGCGGAAGTACTGTAGGTACACCTTCTTCTTCACCTGCACATCCCGACATTGGCTCAGACATAGGTAGGGAAAAGTTATCGCTATGTGGAAGTGTTACAAATTAACAACACTTAAAACAATAACGCCAACACAACATAAAACTTTTGAAAAATTACTCAATTGTAAGGCTTGACTCGCACAAATTTTGCACTCAGCACACCATACATAAAGTAATGATTTTAAATATACAGTAAAACCTTTTTTAGAAGTCAACCTATCTAGTGTGTGTATTTTTGCTTGGAACCAAATGGAAAATCCCAAGACAGGTTTTACTGTTTAGAGAACACTAATTAACACAATCCCTTTCTTTAGTACGATAAAATTAAAATATTTTACTTAATGATTAGATTCAATTTCATTTTATTATATTAGGACATTGAGAACAAAACCTTTTTTTGGCTTGATGGCTCCCCCAGTGTTTTATTTTAATAATGAAATGGATCGTTAAAGTTTTAAATTTTGTGTTTTAAATAGCATCAAAAAATAAATTTACAGGTTATACAGTTTTGAAAATTCGACACTATTATAGACGCATATGATTCTTTTTAAAAAATACATAATTTAAACTGTTAAACAGTTTGATTTGGTCTTATTACCTTGTGTTTATAATCTATAATCCAAATTGTGCTTAATCATTAAGGTACATAAAAATACAACCAATAAGCACCAATGTTTATAATCTATAATCCAAATTGTGCTTAATCATTAAGGTACATAAAAATACAACCAATAAGCACCAATGTTTATAATTTATGATCCAAATTGTGCTTAATCATTAAGGTACATAAAAACACAACCAAAAAGCACGAATGTTTCTTTATCAAATGAGACAAAAACTTCTACTCTCCTTACTGAGATGGAAAATATTGGGAGGGCTATCAGTAGTGAACCCTTCCGATATTTTACATCAAATCAAGGACAGTCGAGGATAGCATTAGGAAGAGACACAATGCTTAAATTATACAAGATGATTAAAGATAAAGGCATTTCATTTAAGAATTGCACTTGTGGTCACTCATTTTTTATTTTTTGTTGTTGTTTTTTCTTATCCCCTTGTGTAAAGATTACACGAATTCCATGAGTTAAAATTTTTTTTTTTCAGACTTTCACCAAAGTGTGCCTGGATCATGGTGCCATGATCAACGAAAGCTGCACCCCTATACCCCCATTTTTTATTTTTTACTTATCCCTAGTACACGTGGTACAGGTCATGATAATCATGGTGGGTAGAAGAAGCCGACTGCTTTTACTGTAAGTGCACCACATGTCTACACATGTGAAAAGCAGTTTGACTTTGCACTTATAAATGTGATGGTCACTTATGGATGTGAGCGAGCTGGAATCTCAGAAAACAAGAAAAAAAAAAAAGAATTGAAGCTTTTGAAATGTGGACATGAAGAAAGCTACTCAGAGTGTCATGTAGAGATAAAAAGTCAAATATTTCAAACTTATATGAAATTAATTCTGTTAGATTCCTAGAATTCCAAATATAGAAACAAAGAATGACCTACTTCGGACATATAATGAGAGTAAATGGTTTAGAAAAGATGTTGACGTTGGGAAAAATTGAAGGAAGAGAAGGCCAGCAAGTTTCTGGCTTATCCCTAGTACACGTGGTACAGGCCATGATAATTATGGTGGGTAGAAGTAGGCAACTACTTTTACTGTAAGTGCACCACATGTCTACACATGTGAAAAGCAGTTCGACTTTGCACGTACAAATTTGCCAGAGCCCCGTTTGGTTACTAGCACTCGCTGGTGGGGTTGGACTTTTGCAAGAATCGGGGACCATTGGAGCAATTTTTTTTTTTTTAAATCAGAAAAAAGTGCCCAATGCGGGAATCGAACCCGGGTCGTAGCGGTCGAAAACCAACGGTTTAGACCATCAGGCCAGCAAGTGATGATCACTAACAGATCAAATTGGAGATTATTTGTCCATCTAGTCACTGAAATTCAAACTCCACATGATGGGTGCTAAAAACAACAAGGACAATGGAAGTTTATTTTATATGAAAAAAGAAACATTAGTGCTTGATAGTTGTATTACTTATATATAGATGGTATGTCTTATATTTGAGTAAGGTACGGCACCTTGCCAGTTTCTGTGGACTCTACAGAAATGATCTTTGCATCCTCCTCCGCCTTCTTCTCAGATTTCTTTACTGATGCAGTGTCGGCCACAGGAGCAGGAGCAGCAGGTTCTTCCTTATGGTCACCGGAGATCTGAGAGATTTGCCTGCACAAAACACTTCAGTGTCACTGTGGACCAGACAGACTGACCCCACAGCTAGATGGGATGGACTCAGGCAGCATCACCATCTACCATGCAAATGAGAGAGAAACCTAACAAGGAACACTTTACTTAAGAAAAAAATAAACAAGCAAACCAATTAAAGTCAGGATTTATATTAAAAAAAAAAGATAATAACATCCAAATTATAATTGACAGGGTAATTATATGGGCTAGACCACAACAACATCAACAAAAATATCTAGTATGGGAGGGGGAAAACATGCTAAAGTTTTACTTAACTCACAAAACTAACAAGTTTTTAGGAAACAAGGAGACAACTAGTAAATTGGAAAAATGCACAAAATAACAAATTCTAGTAGGCTCCACAGAATGCTGCCCAGTTTACTCACAGGGCCACCGCTGCTTCCTCCACAGGGTCCTCCTCCGACTCTCTGCAGTGGCAAGCACCTAGGGTTAGGACTACATGTGCCCTACATTGAGGTGAGCTAGGGCTCTTCCATCTAGCTTCTTATAAGTTACTTCATCTAAGTAAGAATTTCTAGGTGGGATATAATAAGTGAATCAAACCTTGAAGAGTTTTATCCTCATCTAATACATGGAGGGCAGAGAGATCATCCCAATTTTCTTTTTTTGTATAGTAATCTATATAATTGTTTCTGTTTAACAATTGTAAACTGCCACAATCATCCCTGGGGAGGGGCTATCAAGTTTTGCATGTTGAAATAAAATAGCTGTTATAAATTTTCACAAAAGAATATTTGAGGCCGCCGCAATAATGCAACACATGTTTTTAAATTTAGGTGATGATGGGTACATACCCATGAGTTTCTTGTACACTCATGGACAAATTTTTAAGTAGTGGAACGTTTTTGATGTTCCAGTCATTTACATTTTTTTGAAGGAGATGACAACAACAATTTTGTCCACACTTGGTTATCTTGTGTGTCTCCAATAAAGGTCATTTTGTATCAAATATCTTTCAGAGTTATTGTCTGAATCCCAATATACATATGCTGAAAGGTACAACTTGCTTAGTTTTGTCCATAAGGGTAGTTCACTTTAATAAAGAAAAAAAGTGTTGTGGCATCAACCATTTCTTCTGTGATTATTGAAGCCTACAATTTTCTCACAATTAGGAAGAATTGCATGGTGTGAGGGTGAAAGATATAGCTCACCCATGGCCATGCCCCTCTACACTCCAAGACATCATTTGTCACTCGGATCCTTTGAAATTTTAAAACTGCCAGGACAAAAGTTTTGGAAAAAACTTTCATAAAGAGAGAACTTGAAATATGAAAAATGGTAAACATCACTCACCTGAAGAAAGTTGTAGTACCCCGACATGGGGTGGCAATTCCATAATAAGAATAAAAGAGAGAAAAGTCATTAAACAACATATTGGAGATTTTCCATCAGTGAAGAATATGGTTTAATCCATTTAAGCCGGAAAAATTTAGTCGAAAAGTTAAAGTTTGGGTAAAGCTTCCAACTAGCATTAATTGCCCCTCAAAGATCTTCATTGGCTATGCTATCACCTCTGTGCAAAGCTCGAAAGTTAAGGATAAAAACTTTTACCTAAATCTATAAATTTGGGCCCTATATCTTTTTAAGGTAAATATTAGGTTTGCTCATTTTAATGAATATGGGAAAATGTTTAATTGAAAAGGCATATATTGGTAAAATAAATAATTTTTGATTCAATATATGCCTTTTCAATTAAAGATTTATTTATGGATTGCTCTATTTTCAAAATGGGAAAATGTGTTTAAAAAAAAAAAAGGATCTGAAACCATCTAATAACTATAATGAGTAAAATCTGACATTGATCTTGCTATAATTTACAGTACTATAGTGAAACTTATTCAGCCTGAGTGTGCGATGTGGCTCATTTACACGCTTACCTTCACACTCAAGCTTTTCACATTGTATGCATACCTGAGTGTGTGACACAAGCTCATAAGGTTAAACACTTAGGAAACAAAGTATGGAATACTTGTAAACTAGAATGGTTAAAGGGGACACCTATAGCTAATAAAAGAGAATAGAATAACTGCTGAGAATGTTCACTACTCACTGGGCCGTCTCCTCCTGGGGTTCCTCTGTCCTGCAGTGTCAGCTATTGTTAGAGGACTACACTCTTACAGCCTAGAGCTACCCTTACACCACCATCCAGTACATGCAGGTACTTTGGAAGTAGGGATCTTAAAATACCAAGTGGACTGACTTCCCAGCTGGCATGACAATTCATTTGATGTGAAATATGAAAGAATGAGTGTAAGGTATTCTCTTACAAGAGTTGTATTAAACCAACCCTTGGATTCTGGGAAAAACAGAAAATGAGGTAACTTCGTAATTGCTGGTCCCAAGATCAAAATGTAGGAGAGAGAAGCAGTTGACAAGTTTGCTTTAAAACCTGGGGGTTCAGCTGGCTTGCCTGATTGATTGATAGTAACCTGGAAGGATTCCAGGATGGGCAGATTCTGTTCTCCAAGTGCAGTCCAAATGAATAAATTATGTGTGATGTTCCGGTAACAGCATTTTGTTACTGATACATCATGCATAATTTATTCATTTGGATGTTGCCTTGTGTTACCTTATGTTTCTAATCTATAATCCAAACCGTATCAATTTAAATTTTTCTTGAGATAAAAGCTGATGCCAGACATCCTGGAAAATGTTATTGTGACCCACTTCATCTAGTAATTTTTTTTCCTTGTGATGACCTGTTCGGAAGCAATTTTTTAGATTATCTTGCTTTCCCCAAATAAGCAAAACAATTTTGAGACTTGAAATAATATTTTTTCTTTTGAATAAACTTTTTTTATTTTATTGTATCAAAAATTTGCTTCTGTTGTATCTGTTTAATTCAACACCTCAGGGGATAGGTGTTCCTGTTAAATTCAAGTTTGTGTTTTTGATTATAGTCTGTTAAATTAAAGTAGCTAACTTGGCTGAGGGATTTGAAAACTGATTGAATTTATAATGTGTTGCATTGTACAGTCAGTTGAATCAAAGAAGTTGATATTGGGGACGATATGATTTTCAAAGCCTCATACAGTAGAACTTGCATGAGAGTATATACTCCCAGTAGAGGACACTTCTCTCTAAAGACAACAGTTTTCATCGCCAAAATTGCCATTTTTATCAATTAGTTGCTTTCCAGTAAAAGGAAATCTCTCTTTAAAGGACACATTCACTCTGCAGTTCTCTAGATGTTGTCCTTTACAGAGAGGTTCACTGGGAGGGTTACCTGGAGAGCTGGGGTGGGATCTTGGCCTTGAGGTCTTCAATGACAGTGGGGTCCTCATCCTCTGGCACGGCTGACAGGTACTGGACCAGGAAGTTGGCGAAGGCCCCCTGGCGCTCCAGCAGCTGAGTGTAGGTCCCAGCCTCCACCACCCCTCCTTGGGACAGCACCACGATGAGGTCTGTCTGGGGCAGGAAGGAGATACCGTGGGTCACCAGCACCCGGGTCTGTCACCCAGCAGGGTTGGTGGAACTTAGCCGGGAATATGGCTACAAGGGTTCCTGATGGGGGTAGTCCATGAAAGTATTTATGTATTTTCTATTTTGAAAATCCGAAACTATTATAGATAAGTATGATTCTTTTAAAAATTAAACAATTTCTACTGCCCTTACTTAAATTAATTTTTTCCATTTCAGTAAGGGCAGTAGAAATTGTTTAATTTTTAAAAGAATCATACACGTCTATAATAGTTTCAAATTTTCATAACAGATGGCGTGGTAATGCATCGTGATATTTTCCATTTAAGAGGCTCATTTTGGAGAGTGAGAGATTATAAGACTGTTGTTCTACATTGATATATGAACTTGACACTTTTAGTTTAATTAAGGCAATTTTGGCTTTAAAAGGGCAAAAAGAGCACCTTCTTTTTCAGGATTCCTTGTGGGCCGATGACCTTGTTGAAGATGTGCTTGCCGACATGGACATCCACGGCACTGAGAGGGTCGTCCAGGAGGTAGATGTCTGCATCCTGGTAGACAGCTCGGGCCAGGCTGATCCTCTGTTTCTGGCCACCACTCAGGTTGATGCCCTGCACAGATGTTGAGATATTTGTTAAAGAATTGCCCAGAGTTGTTCAGCAGTTAGAGATTTCTAAGAATCAACGCTAAATCTGGAATTTAAGTACTCACAGATATCAACAATGTGTTACAAATGAAGGAAGAAATCCTGTTTTAACTCTATCTACTATATTGGATTGGATTACTATTAGATAACTATTGGATTGGCCTTTCAACATGTAGAGGAACTTCATTGAATGAGGTCTAACAGCAAGAATTGGCCAATCAGACAAGGCATGAATGCTGGCCTTGACAACCCACTGCCAGTTATGGCATTGTACTTCCTTGACCCCTTCCAGCCAGGACTTTGGTCTTATTTTCTTGTTTCATCCTTCAATTTTTCTCAACATCATCTTTTCTAAACCATTTGCTCTAATCAAGTGCTAACAAACTAATCGATAAAGTATATTGCTTTTAATGAAATTTATTTTTACTGCACAGAACCATATTTTTTTGATATAGTTGAAATTTTAGTTTCACACACATTATGTAATTACAATGAATATCCATTAGTCCCTGCTGTATCATCAGGGATAAGGCAACAAGTGTTGATTTATTGTAACCACCTTGTAGGAATGGCAATTAATATTCCCCATTTCTCTATTATTATCATTTTTACACAACATATATTTTACTTCAACCTATATTGATATTTAAAATATCAATACAATATACAGTAGAACCGCCCTGTATAAGACACCTATTTGCAGAGCCAAAGTGTCCTTTAGAGAGAGGTGTTCTCTTACCGGAGAGTTGCTAAATAGAAAAATCCCTAATTTTACCTATAAAAACTGTCCTTTATAAAGAGGTGTCCTCTAGCGTGAGTGTCCTCTCATGGAGGTATTGCCAACATTTTATGTTGTTATATAAACATGTTGTAATAACAGCTTGAACAACTAATTAATACATCTTGGTATCCACCATAGCTGTGCTGTGGCCAGCAGTCCTACCCGCTCTCCAATCTCAGTCATGTCCCGCCCCTGAAGGATGTCCAGGTCGGAAGTGAGGGCACAGGCCTCCACCACCTCGTTGTAGTGTTCCTGGTTGTAGGGCTTGTAGAACAGGATGTTGTCTCGCAGGGTGGCGTTCTGGATCCAGGCCAGCTGGGCCACATAGGCTACAGAACCCTAGGACACACACAGGCAAATAAATATCATACCTCTTATTTAATGGAAGGTTTGCAAGTTTTTCTCACTATGTACAATTCTCAACCTGCAACTCCAAACCACATCATTGACTGTGTTAACTCATCCATTGATGATCTCTACTCATCCCGAGCAGACACCATCAAAAGTCTCAAGCTCCACAAGCTTGATACCCTAATATGATTGAGTGGAGATAAGAAAGAAGAAGAATGAAGAAATATGTAAGAATGTACAGGCAATGATGTAGTTACAAGAACTCACATTGAGGTGGACATTGCCCTCCAGTTTGTCCATGTCTCCCAGCATGGCTGCCAGCAAGGAGGACTTGCCACAGCCGACAGGCCCCACCACAGCCACCAGGGATCCAGGGGCCACATTCAGCGAGATTTCCTTCAACACAGGGTCCTCCCCTTTGGACCAACTGAAGGTGCCACTCTCTATGGAGATGGGGGGAGCTGTCACACCAGAGCACCTCAGATCCTTGACTTCATGAACACAGCTAATAGCTGGGGTAGATTACAAAAATCATAAGACTCCACAACTCTTTTTATTCTTGATTAAAGGAAACTTTTGGGCAAGCCCTTTGCATAGCATCAGCTAACAGTTAGCTGAAGAAGATGTTGCTCAAAAGCTTCCTTTAATCAAGTAAATGAAAATAGTTGTGGCGTCTTATGATTTTTTATAGTTTGTAGAAATCCTGTGAATAGCTGGGATAGAGATACACATAATTGACACTGGAAATATATACAGAAGAGTCCCCCAACCTAACACATGGTCAATCCCAGTCTTTCCTGGAGGTTGTCTCTCATCAGAGACTCTGTTCTGGCTGAAAGACTCCTCAAGACTTGGCCTGCCATGACTGAATCTCTGATAAGAGATCACATCCAGGAGTAACTGGGTTTGGCCATGTTTTCAGGTTATGGTATTTCATTGGAGATAGGTCCAAAAAAATTATGCATTTTAAGTACTCAAAACTATCTTATGATAAATCATTAAAAATTGTTTGTTCCAGAATTAAATAAATCAAGTTTGGGAGATATTAAGATAGTGTATCTTAATACTGAAAAAACATACATAAAACCATATAATTTTGCTTTTGAAAAATAGCCCTCCACATTCTGCTGAGACAGAGAAAACCATCTTCAAGATCGATGGTTGATTGGTGAGGGATTATTTAACAGATGAGGTCTATAAAACCCTAAAACCATCTTACAGCTAGAGAACAATATCATTGTTGAAATATGTGTAAAATAGAAAATGTACACTTCCGGAAAAACTTAAGGAAGTTATACCTTTTAGCATGTATATCGGGATTCATAGAATAACTCGGAAAGATATTTGATATACAGAGACCTTTATTGAAGACACATGAGATAACCAAGAGTGAACAAAATTGCCTCTGTCTTCTTAGAAAAAAAAATATATATAGATGACCGGTGACAAAATAAAAGATATTCCATTTCCTTAAGTTTTGTCCGTGAGTGTAAAATGTATAACCTTTTCTGGGCCACCCACCCTATACAACAATATACTTAATGGGGGGTCAGTGCAAAGATGGTCTAAACCATTGGTTTTCGACTGCTAAGACCAGGGTTTGATTCCTGCATTGGGCACTTTTTTCTGATAAAAAAAAAAGCCTCAATGGCCCCCAATTTTTGCAAAAACCCAACCCCACCAGCGGGTGCAAGTAACAAAACGGAGCTCTGGCACATTTGTAAGCGCAAAGTCGAACTGCTTTTCATATGTGAAGACGTGTTGCACTTACAGTAAAAGCAGTCGGCAACTTTTACCCACCATGATTATCATGGCCCATACTACATGTACTAGGGATAAGCAAAACAACAAAAACATAATACTTTATGATCACAAGGCATACTATACTCATGGCCTCAAGTTTAGGCATAAAATGAATAAGAGGTGCGGCTATGAAGAGTGTCTGGAGAAGAAGGAAAACTAACAGTTCTGGAACTTGTCCTTGAGGATATAGTCATCCAGCTCCTCACTGTTGAGGTAGTTGTTGATTCTCTTCATGGCCACCATGGCCTGGAACCACAGCAGCAGTAGTCAGCATCTGTAGGTGGGAGCCAGCAAACACTGGGTGAACTTACCTGGATAAACATGGTCACCATCATGGGCAACATGGTGAGGGGAAAGCGGAGAATGTTGAAGAGAGCGAGGGACACAAAGGCCTTCTTGGCATCCAGGACGTGGTCATCCCCCGTGAGGACATAGGTGGCAAATGTCACCAAAGCAACCTGACAATCATACCAGGAAACTCTTAGTGTTTTGACAGAAACATTGAAAAATATACACAGTAGAACCTTCCTTTAGCGGACACATCTCTACAAAGGACAGTTTTCATTTGCAAAATTACCATTTTGCAATAGTGTGTGGCGTTTCGGTAACAGCGTTGTTAGCAAAATGTCACACACTATTATTTATTTGGATTTGGTCTTATTACCTATGTTTCTAATCTATAATCCAAATTGTGCTTCCTT
This sequence comes from Cordylochernes scorpioides, assembly GCA_030710605.1. Taxonomy (NCBI): domain Eukaryota; kingdom Metazoa; phylum Arthropoda; class Arachnida; order Pseudoscorpiones; family Chernetidae; genus Cordylochernes; species Cordylochernes scorpioides. The sequence goes on from CP092863.1 coordinate 25,902,599, forward strand.
ATCTCTAAAGGAAACTTTGGCTCTGTCCAACTAGATGTTTACCTTTAGAGAGAGGCTGGTACATCTCCACTAGAATTAGAGTCTCAGTGATTGCCCATCACCACCAAGTGACTCACCATGAAGGGGGCGCAGGTCCAGAAGAAAACTGTGACAGCTTGCAGGAGGGCCATTTTCTTTAGCTTCTGGATCTCCTTCAGCCTCAGCTTGCTGACCCTGTCCTGGAAGGAGAGCTCCCAGGCAAAAAACTTGAGGACCTTGATGCCACTCAGGATCTCGTTCATGAGCTTCACCCGCTCATCCTTCATCTTCATCTGGCCCATCTGCCATCCAGCCAGTACCTTGGTGAAATATCCTCCCTGGTGTATACTTAGAGGAGCCATGTTCTAATTGAGAATAACAACTAATTAACACAAGACCTATAAAAAACACAATGTTATGGCGATAAAGTAGCCCGAGACAATCTGCAACAGTGAAACAGGTTCTGGGTTAAAACTATATTATATAAAATATGGAAAGTTTTTTTAGAGACACACACCCACTGATGACATTGAGCAGTTAACCATTATACAAACATTGTATGAAAACTAAGACAATCTCTCTGTGATAAAAGTCTTTATATAAAGAAGAATGCCTCTGCTATGAACTCTCTCTACAAACACCTCTCTAATTCAATAGTCTATAATTCAACACCTGCTAAATTTTAAACCTTTTTTATTTTTAGAGATTTCTCCTGACCAACTCTCCCTTTCAAATTATCATCTTTAATTCAACTTTTTTTTTGAAAAGATGACAATTTGGGTCTTAATGAGGTTATAACCAAGAGGAAATTAGAAGAGTTAAAGAGAACTAGAAGAAAATGAATTCCAACCCATTTTAAAAAGAGAAAAATAAAGAAATATTCCAATAGAGATCAGAAAAAAAAAAAAAATGTGTTCCTACATTGAAACAATAGATGCAAGGAACAAAACAATTTTAAAAATAGAAAAGGGGTGTCTACAACACTTATCTAGAGACATAGAAACCAAGTAATGAAAGGGGGGACCCAGATATCACATGCTAGATGAGTAAATTGTAACATTATTGAAATGTTTTAAACACCAGAGTTTTAAACACTAGACTATACATTTTTTAAATCCTCTCTATAGATAGAAAATAATAACAAAATCTACCCCACTTGCCCAAAATGTAGCTTGTCACCTGCAGCTCCAGAACACATTTTGGCTTGCATTAGATGCACTAAACAGGACCTTTGGGAGAGGCCGCTGCTCATCATAAAACAGCTCGAGGAGCATGAACTCATGGAATTCGTGTAATCTTTACACAAGGGGATAAGAAACAACAACAAATCCTCTCTATTCTTGGCTTTTAGATTAAGAGACATGGCACTGCTAGGTTTAGTGGTGGAAAGTGTTCCAAAGATTTGAATCCAATAAACAGCCAATCAGACAGTTAAACATCAAACACTGCTGAGATATCAGGTAACCTTATTATAACAACACCACTTGGGGGACTGCTGTTTATATAACCAGAGTTCAAACAATGGGGAATGTAGAATTTTGATGTTAAAACCAAGTTGTCATCATAAAGAAGGTTGTTATAACCCGGTTTGATTGTATATATAAAAAGAAAAAAGTTTTTTCCCTATCCAAAGATGCCAAGTTTACCTGGAGCTTCTTGACATGCATGGCGATGAAGGCATTGATGGGCATGAGCAGTATCATCACAGCCAGTCCCACAAAGATGGCCACCCCCAACACCTGGTAGAGGAAGTAGACTGCGAGGAAGATCTGGAGGGGGGCAGACCACACCAGGTTGACAAAGGGCATCAGGTCGGCAATCTTCTGGACGTCCACAGACATCAGATTGACGATCTCCCCGATGGTGGTCTTCTTGCGGGCACTGTTGGAGATGCTGAGGGCCTGGGGTCAGCAGAGTGGGGTCAGGCAGGTGAGAGAGTCAGGCCGGGCTGCTGACCTTCTTGTAGATGGCAGAGATGAGGCAGGTCCGGAAGCGGGTGGCCACCCGGTACATCTGGTAGAAGTAGAAGGAGAGGGAGATGGACTGGATGGTGGCAGAGGTCAGCATCAGGCAGGCAAAGAAGACGCCCTTCCACTGGAACTCCGCGCGCTCAACCACCCCAATGATTAACCTGGACAACAACGGAGGCTGTTCCACCAGAAACAAAATAATCCAAACAAGAAGCTATTACTTGAGGATCTGGGGACTGACAAACTGCAGCAAGTCGTAGAACAACTTGAACAAGGCACCAGTTAGGAAAGTTGGTCCAAAGACAACAAAAAATCCCTTGAGGATGCTGGGCTGTTTGGTGGATGGAGGAGGGGTGTTGGCACTGTGGTCAATCAGGGCGGAGTCTGTCTGGACATTGTGGTTCACCATCAGGTTGGACTGCTGCCTGCAACAGCCAGTTGTCACCAACAACACATGTATATGTCCTCTGAATAGTAGGAGAAATGATGGAAAATTTAGAACTTCAAGCAATCTTCACCTACAAGATAACTATGGTCAAAATACAAGACAAAAAAGAATGTGGATTTAAAGGAACAAATACAATTATATTTCCCAAATGTGTGCAACAATTCTATCAATTGATAGGAAAATGTGAGCAACAACAGCCCATTTTAACAATTGATTTTAAATGTGGGTAAAACCACATTTTATAAGAATTACCCCTTCTAAAAAAATGCACATTCAGTTAATTATTAAAATAAGGAATTATGTTCTCGGCAAAATGAGTTTCTTTAATGGAATTTGATAAGGTACATTTGGATTATATATTAGAAACACAAGAGAGGTAATAATATTTTTTATATATTTCAGAAATTTCCTTTGTGATCGATATATTTATTATTCCTTATAAAGGGCTACAATTAATTTATTTTTGATATTAAAAAAAGAACCAGTATTAACTTTCAAATATTGCTTCCCCTAAAGTTAAATAATTTGACTGGATCAAAGTTTTTTTTTTTTTTTGCTTATCCCTAGTACACGTGGTACAGGCCATGATAATCATGGTGGGTAGTTAGCGACTGCTTTTTACTGTAAGCGCACCACATGTCTACACATGTGAAAAGCAGTTCAACTTTGCACTTACAAATGCCAGAGCCCCGTTTGGTTACTTGCACTCACTGGTGGGGGTTGGACTTTTGCAAGAATCGGGGGGCATTGGAGCATTTTTTTTTTTTTAAACAGAAAAAAGTGTCCAATGCGGGAATCGAACCCGGGTCCTAGTGGTCGAAAACCAAACGGTTTAACCAGCCTTCTAATCTAATAAATAGCTCCATTTTCGCCCCCCCATAGCTTTCTGCAAACTAACAATTTTAAACCTACACCATATTCTAATGCAAAAAATACCCTAAATGTGTAAAATTGGCTTCTCTAGCTAAAACAGGCATTCTCTGTGCCACACAAGCCGCTGAAGATTGAACGTACCTTGCGGCCTTAGCTTGCTCCTTCTTCCAGAAGGCTTCAAACTTGGGGACCACCACATCGGAGGATTCCCGGGACTGCAGGGTCCACAGGTCCTTCTGGGTGAGGGGCCGTTTGTAGCCCTTGATCACCAGCCTGGATCCACCATCAGTCAGTCCATCCCTCACACTATACTACACTACACTATACTTACTTATTGAACCACCAGTAGGTGAGCTTGGAAACATAGGAGGAAAACTCTTCTGGGTGCTCCTTGCCTTTCTGGAACCATCACCATCACTTGAGTGACCACAGGATTATTGCTCAGTAGAGAATTTTGTAGCTCTAGTTCATCAGAGGTAATTATTTGATGACATCTACACTTTATGGGTTACATTAAAAACATAAGGTAATAAGACCAAATCCAAATAAATAAGTAGTGTATGACATTTCGGTAATAACGTTGCTGTCACACACACTATTTATTTGGAGATTTAGTCTTATTACCTTGTGTTTTTAATATATAATCCAAGTTGTACCTTATTATGGATTAAATAAAAAATAAAAAACTGTCTCTACCAAAATTTTTCATACATTTTTGTTACACTAATTTTTCTTTTCGAAATAACCATCCCAAAAAAGAAGGATTAGTGTTGGAGCGGTATAAACTGTATGACAGCCATGGTCTGTAATTGAATCGTGCATTGGGCACTTTTTCTGGAGGAAATAATTGTTGTGTGTGTTGTGATTCAATTGACTCTGATTCTTGAAAAAGTCCAATCCCATAAGTGAGTGCAAGTAATTAAATGGGACTTTCTGACAAACTTGTAATTACAAAAGTCAAATTACTTTCTACATGTGTAAACATGAGATGCACTTGTAGTAAAAGCAGCCACCAACTACCCAGTATGATTATCATGTCCTGAACCATGTGTACTCTCTAGGTAATAACACCAAATCCAAATAAATAAATAGTGTGCGATGTTTCAGAAACAGGGTTGTTACCATCTTCAGACAAACACACTATTTATTTATTTGGATTTGGTCTTATTACCTTGTGTTTATAATCTATAATCCAAATTGTGCCTTATCATATGTACTCTCTCTTTTTTTAGGGATAATAATTGTAGAAAACATGATAACAATGTTATAACAATATCACACTTGAGACTGAAGTTATCACACATGTTGTTATAGCTGTGGTTAAACACTTAGGACTTTAGAATTATGATGTTATAACAAAGTTGTTCTTATAAAGGAGGTTCTTAAAACAAGGTTCTCCACTGTGATTCAAGTCAGAGTCCATTAAGTTGACAGTGTTTTTTATTACCAGAGCCAATTGAAAAGCAATAAGAATGAGTTATTGAAAGTTGATAAGGTACAATTTGGATTATAGATTAGAAAAACAAGGTTTTTAAAAAATTATCCCTAGTATAAGTGGTACAGGCCATGATAATCATGTTGGGTAGAAGTTGGCGACTGCTTCAAGGTAATAAGAACAAATCCAAATAAATAAATGGTGTGTGACATTTCAGTAACAACACTGTTACTAACCCTCACTTACTATTTATTTATTTGGTCTTATTACGTAGAGTTATAGAATGGTTACTTGAGACCACATAGATCAATCAATGTATGTCCATACCTTAGGTTTGAGGGGCTGGTCCTCTGAGAGCTGGGGCCGGGCATCAGCCCGCCACGTCAGCAGGAACTCCATCACCACCACTGGGAACTGCACCATGTAGAGGCTAAACTTCAAGGAGTTCACCAGGCTCTCCTTGCCCTCCCCTTGTTTCTGGAACAACACATCCACTCATTGTGGAGCCATGTGACTTTGTTTCAGAATGTCTTCTTCTTCTTTCTTATCTCCACTCAATCACATTAAGGTATCAAGCTTGTAAAGCTTGAGATTTTTGATGGTGTCTGCCAAGGAAGAGTAGAGCTCATCAATGGATGAGTCAATACAGTCAATAATATGTCTTGGGGTTGCAGGCTGAGAATTGCACTTAGTACATAGTGGGAAAACCTTGCAACCATTCTGGAAAGTCATTGTCCGTAGATGACCAGACTTAAGTCTGGAAATCAAAGACTGTTGTTCTCTTGGGAGGACAGAACCGGTGCTTGTCCCTCCTGCTCTGTACCAGTCATATGTGCAGCATCAGATTTCCATTCCTGCAGGCATTGGGATTTGATGGTATGGAGGAGGTCTCTTTCGTCTAGTTGGGTGGTAGATTCTCTTGCTTCAGGTATTCTCTTGTTTCAGAATGTTAAACTCAATAGTCTGTCTCATCTACATCTAATCTCAATTACAAGTCAGATCTCTTTCTTGATGAGTGATAATGCAAGGTTGTTTTCAGTTGGTGGAGTGATTCACGGAATGCCAAATTATTCAAATATCAATAGTAGGATACCACTATTACTTGTATTCCCTAGTTTTCCTTTCAACTTCAAGCTAAATTTCAAGTTTTTTCAAGGGAAAGAGGAAGCTAATCTGTATTTGTACACAGCCAAAGTTATATTGAGAATGAAAGCTAGGATTGCCAGGCAGGACCATGTTACCTGGATCATGGCCAACTTGAGGAGGTCCACGTAGATAGGCAAGGAGCAGAGGACCTGTAGCAGCCAGAAGAAGAAGAGGATCCCTGAGGACTGAATACCTCGCTGCCGCCCCACCACCACCATACCCAGGGCCAGAACCTGTAGGACACCACGTAAACTCAATATATCTGTTTAGTTTTATTCTAACATAGGTAGCAGAAGGCAGTGCGCGGCGGTGAAGGAACTGCGTCATCGCTGACAAATGGGAGGCCGTCTGGCTGCACCGCCAGAGGGAGCTCGCCACCTTCCAGAAGTTTCGAAGGACGCTCGCCACTAGAGAACTATTCCTTTCAGAGCTGCGGCTTTAATTCTGTTGTAAATTCTTTAAAATATTCATTGTAAGAGAATTAAAATAAATTCATTTGTAAAGCTTGGGATGATTGCCTGACCAAAGATAAGTACATTTGTTTCTTTAAGCTATTAGTATAAAACATTCTATTCAATTAAGCATAACGAGAACAAATTGTTTTGTAAACAATCAATCTGCTTTTCCTCCTTGCGTATTTGCCAAGTGGGAAACAAAACAATATCTGTAGTACAATATCTTTTATATGAAACTTTGGTTCAAGTTTTTTTATTGAAAAAAAAAGTTGTATTGTAAATGTGGGTTTTCCATTTACAACAGAGATGTTTCACATCAAGTTGCCTCCTTTTTTTTTTTTTGCTTATCCCTAGTACATGTGGTACAGGCCATGGTAATCATGGTGGGTAGTTAGCGACTGCTTTTTACTGTAAGCGCACCACATGTGAAAAGCAGTTCGGCTTTGCACTTAAAAATGTGCCAGAGCCCTGTTTGGTTACTTGCACTCGCTGGTGGGGTTGGACTTTTGCAAGAATCGAGGGCCATTGGAGCATTTTTTTTTTTAAACAGAAAAAAAGTGTCCAATGCGGGAATCGAACCCGGGTCATAGTGGTCGAAAACCAAACGGTTTAACCAGCCTTCCACCGACCCCCCTACATACAATGTAAATTATTTAGCAAAAAAAAAAAAACTTTTTTCAATAAATGATAATATTTGACGCTATATTTCAAGGACCCTTTTAGAACTCAAACTATGCCTTTTTTTTGCTTATCCCTAGTACATGTGGTACGAGTCATGATAATCATGGTGGGTAGAAGTTGGCGACTGCTTTTACTGTAAGTGCACCACATGTCTACACATGTGAAAAGCAGTTCGACTTTCCACTTACAAATGTGCCAGAGCCCCATTTGATTACTTGCACTCGCTGGTGGGGTTGGACTTTTGCAAGATTCAGGGCCATTGGAGCATATCTTAGTGAGCCAAATCCTCTGGATATTTTCCATCCCAGTAAGGACAGTAGGAAGTTTATTTTATTGTAAAAGTAACATTCATGCTTATTAAAGATAATTAAACCTAATTTCTGCCACACATATCACCACAGTGCAGGGTCTACCACCTTATTATATAATTACTCTGGGGTTAATTATGTTAATTGGTTGCTGGCCTAGATCTACAATTATCTGGGTGCTAGACTTGATAGAGTCAATCAATAGAAGTTGTCCTGTGTGTTTATATGTAAGGTATTAATGAGAGAAATTCCACACATCCACAAGATAGCGGTGTTTACAAACATTCATAAATTGGGAGAGACATGACTTAGGTCATAGGGGTTCCCAGAATTTTTCAGTTCACTGCCCACTTTGATTAAAAAAAAAATTGTAATGCACTCCTCACCACCTTGTTTTTCAAGCTATTTTAACATTTCTTCTTCTTTTTCTTTCTTATCTCCACTCAATCATATTAGGGTATCAAGTTGTGACCTTTGATGGTGTCTATTTGACAACCATCATGACTGGGTTAGTAGAATGCGTCTGCCTTTGTCATTAAGACTGGGAGCATTACTCAGTGGCAGGCCGACTTAGCTCCAAAAGAAATGGCCGCCTCTGACATGAGGAACAGACGCCATGTGCAGCCGCTCCTAACATGGGAGTACAAATGCTGCTCATCCTGTATTCCTGGTTAGGAGCCCTTACAGGGTACTATCAGCCGGGCCAGCTGAACCCAGGTTTTTTAGCGAGCTTGTTACTGCTTCCCCTCCTCCTTTTTCATCCGGGCTTGGGACCGGCAAGGGCAAATTTTAACATTTGAAGGAAACTAATGATGTACATAACTGTTTATATGAAAAAATAATACAAAAGTGAAATTGTACTGGCATCAGGTGGGATCCCAGTAAGTTTGGCATTCTCACACACTTCTGGCTTTATATACCCATTTTTTAATTTTTCAGGATGCCTGAAAGACAAGTGTTTAGGTCATTGAGGTACAGCTTGCACCATGCTGATAAAGGTCAACAGCTCGAAACACATATATGGTTAGTTTTTCTTAATTAATCAAGAAAGGGTATTTAGCCCATTATGGAATAATTAAATATCAACCCTTAGTTGTTATTTATTCTGACAGATGGAGGAAGCCATCAGCAAATTTCAGTTGCATAATCAGGAGATGCATTTTTCTTAATTACTGTTTATGCTATGTAAATTATTGAAAAAGTAATGGCCATCTTAAAAACAGTCATTGTTGTGATTAAATATTATATCAATTATTTTTAAATGAAGAATATTTATCAATTTTAACTGTTTGTGCAATGACCCATAAACACAAAAGATAGCATTTTAAAAATATATTTCAATCAATATTTTTCTAGATAGGTGATAGAGGTTGTCGATTTATTGAGCTATTCTGTAGCTTTAGTGTGAGCCCCCCCCCACATACAGGAGGATATTCAATCCTGGGGACAAATGTTCTCAGTGAGGTTTCCACAGGGAGGATCTACAGGGTTGGAGATTCTATTCAGGAAGGAACAGTTAGGGAAGAGCACATGAAAACCAATCCAACAGAGATTAGAAATGGCCCAGTCAACAGAAGGCCTGGAACATGTGTATGTGTTAAGAAAAATCATCAACTCAGACATTTAGAGAGCTCTTAGATTTATCCTAATATTATTAGGTGAAAAAATTTGGAAAGACAAGTTTATGGATGACAAAGGAATTTATTTTGGTCAAAACAAATTAATCATATATATATATTTAATTAAAAAGGCATATATTGGATCAAAATATCATTTATTTTACAAATATTTCTAATATATGCCTTTTTAATTAAAGATTTATATATGGATTGCTCTATTTTCAAAACAATATTTATATATATAAGGTTGTGTGGTGATGACTTTTTCTTAACAAAACAAATAGGAAGGTAATGCACATGATAAATTCTAGTTAATTGTGTTTTCTATGGGAGCTAAGAAAGTGTGGGGATCCAACCTACCCAGGTCACTAGCTGGATGACAACAGCATAGTACTCCACGGAGGGCACAGACGTCCCATGGACGTCCTGGTAGGCATTGAAGGAGCCCTCCACCAGCGCCAAGGCAATGAGGACGTAGAGGAGGAGCTGTCACAGAAGTGTCCTCCACAATTAAACCATACAGAGCTAAGTATAATACTTTGTGGAGACACACAAAATGTGGAGTCTGATGGGATCTGAAGATCTCCAAATCACAAATGTCATCTTATGACAGCTGATCAAGGGCCATCAAGATCTGGCATACTGTCACCAACTCTTTTAGCAGGTCCACATATAGATGGCTCAACAGTTCCTAGAGCTGCTGCTCTCTCCATCATTATTTAGGCATTCTAATTGCCATCTTTAAATGATGTTACTGGTGGTAATTGAGATGGGATGCTAATTATTCTGATACCTAGAAACACAGTATTTGTGCATATGTACGCATTTGGTAATAGCATTATTATCATCCTCAGACAGAAGTACTAACAATATTCTTGTCTGAAGATGGTAGCAACACAGTTAAGCATATAAAAATGACTTGCTTGAGATTTGGTTTTGCTACCTTGTGAAACATGAGTTTTGCTTCCTTGCATCAATGGAAACATCTCACCTGCTAAGATAGGCATAAAATTTATAGGAAATGCAATCCCTTCTCTTTCAAACACCAGATAATAGTTCTTGTTACCACAAGAAAGTGAATGGGGTGTGAAGGCTTTGTACTGGGGATTATAATGACATGGCTTACAGTGGTTCCATTGATTCTTTTTTACCCCAAGTGCAAGGTGTTGTGTGCTTCAAACTCTGGAGGTACAACATCAGATCTGGCACAGGTTATTGGGGCTATATCCTTACTTCCACACAATCCTACAACCAACTTAACTCTTCTCTCCATCATTGAAGCCATTGTTGAAGAATCTTCAATTGCAACAACAAGGGAGAGAGGGAGCTGTGATAAATTATATCTCTATATATATAAAAGTCAATTTCTGTCTATCTGTTTCGCGATAAACTCAAAAACTACTGAACCAATTGGTACCAAATTTTGCATGTCGCTTTTTATAAACCTGAGGAAAATTTTCGGCTGCATTTTGATTAGTATTTTTGGTTATTTCTTTTTTTCATTTGAAGAACTTTTTTTTACGCGGACTAATCCGGAAAGGAATGAATACCTAAATATGGCCATTTTTTTAAAACATCGGTGGTTCAGTGGTAGAATGCTCGCCTGCCACGCAGGCGGCCCGGGTTCAATTCCCGGCCAATGCATTTTTTTTTTTACAATTTTTAAAACTCATTTATATTATATACTAGGCGAATGACCCGGCTTCGCCCGAGAAATCCCTTGGGTGCAATTTCCTTCATACTAAAAGTATATCAATAATAAATATTAGAAGTGCCATAGAATAGCAATACAGAAGTAACACATAAACTACAGGAAAAAAGTGTGTGTGATGGCAAAAATGGTATTATATTAGTGTTTAGGTATTTTATTTAATTAATATAGTTGATATAATAATATATATTTATATTATATATAATATAGACGTATGACCTGGCTTCGCCCGAGAATTCCCCTGATTGCAATTTCCTTCATACTGAAAGTACATCAATAATAAATATTAGAAGTGCCATAGAATAGCAATACAGAAGTAATACATAAACTACAGGAAAAAAGTGTGCGTGATGGCAAAATTGTATTATATTAGTGTTTAGGTATTTGATTTAATTAATATAGTTGATATAATAATACGAGGGCCATCCAATAAATAAGTTTCCCTATTTTTTAACAAATAAACGACATTATTTACAATTATGCAGTTATTTTATTTTCATTATACAACTCATAGACTACCTTTCTAAATAATCACCATTTCTGTACAAACATTTTTAGTACCGTTGTAGCAATTTTTTGATACCACTGTTGTACCAAGCCATGTCCTGTCTTCGTAGCCAGTGGTTCGCCTCCGCCTGCACTTCGTCATCATTTGCAAAGTGCTTGCCTCCAAGGTGCCACTTGAGTGCTGGATAAAGATGGAAGTCGCTTGGGGCAAGTTCCGGAGAATAAGGTGGATGTGTGAAAATTTCCCATTTGAAGTTTTCCATAGCCATAACTTTGCCTGCAGAGATTGCGACCTTCGCCTTTTTTGGTGCACTTTCCTCAGGCTTCTTCCACACCATGCTTTGTCGTTTTGTTTCTGGAGTTGAATGATGCACCCAGCTTTCATCTCCAGTGACAATACTGGAAAACAGTTGATCTCCATCTCTTTGATGCATTTCCAGGAAAGCTCGGGCTGCCTCCATCCGTTGGACCCATCTTGTGCAAACTTTGAGAAAATTCAAAACATCTGACATGATTGTTCCAATCGAAGAGCGTCTAATTTTGATTCCAGGAGGCAGTCGAATCATTATTTCGTCAATGGTGACTCGGCGATCTGCTTCCACCACATTCCGAACAGCAGCAACGGCTGCATTGTCCGTGGCAGTAACGGGGCTGCCGCTTCGCTCGTCATCATGCACGTTTTGCCGTCCTTCTAAGAACCATGAACGCCATCGGCGAACCATTTGGATGCTCATACATTCTTCACCATACACTGACACTGAATTGCGATGAATATTGGCCGCAGTTTAATTTTTCGCCGTGAAAAAACGAATTACAGAACGGAGTTCGCAAGTGGACACGTTCACCAGTGGTAGCTCCATGGAAACTGAAGCGCTACGGACTTGCGCGTACGAGTAGCGTGATTTTGAAGGTCACCAGCTTCCAACGCATCCTAGTGACCATTTCTTCTATACTAACTAATTTTTACAACGTTTCGTTCGCAGAAAAAAAATAGGGAAACTTACTTATTGGATGGCCCTCGTATATATTTATATTATATATAATATAAATGAGTTTTAAAAATTGTAAAAAAAAAATGCATCGGCCGGGAATCGAACCCGGGCCGCCCGCGTGGCAGGCGAGCATTCTACCACTTAACCACCGATGCGTATAAAAAATGGCCATATTTGGGTATTCATTCCATTCCGGATTACTCCGCGTAAAAAAAAGTTCTTCAAATGAAAAAAAGAAATAGCCAAAAATACTAATCAAAATGTAGCCGAAAATTTTCCTCAGGTTTATAAAAAGCGACATGCAAAATTTGGTACCAATTGGTTCAGTAGTTTTTGAGTTTATCGCGAAACAGACAGACAGAAATTGACTTTTATATATATTATATATATATAATATAAATATATATTATTATATCAACTTTATTAATTAAATCAAATACCTAAACACTAATATAATACAATTTTTGCTATCACATACACTTTTTTCCTGTAGTTTATGTGTTACTTCTGTATTGCTATTCTATGGCACTTCTAATATTTATTATTGATATACTTTTAGTATGAAGGAAATTGCACCCAAGGGATTTCTCGGGCGAAGCCGGGTCATTCGCTAGTAAGCTATAAATGTCTGCATTTATCAATTTAAAAATAAAAATCGATACATTTTTACTTAATAAACAAAGCTTGTTAGATATATATTTTTTAAATTGGGGAAAAGGATTGTAGGAATTTTTATCGACTCAAGCTTTTGGGTTTTAGAGACCATCTACAGGAGTACCAAGTTATACTTAAGAAAAAAGCAACTCCTGATCATGCAACTGAAAGTTGGTGATGGTTTGTGATTGGATTTGGTCTTATTACCTTGAAATTTATAATCTATAATTCAAATTGTGCCTTATTATTGTTGATTTTTAAATTATTCTGACAGATACAGCAAGTAATCAGCAAGTTTCAGTTGCACAATCAGGGGAAATACTTTTATCTTTATTTATCAACCTGACCCAAGTACAATTTCACTTTTGTACCATAGTTATAGTTGGTCAGCCATCCTCCAGTAGAAGGGTTGGCTCCAAGGCCTGCTGAAACCTTGAAGTTAAATAAAAGATTCCTACAAGAAACTTATCCTGGGATGGGTTTCTTTCCTAAATAATATTATACATGGAATATTATAATTTTTTTTTTTTTTTAACTTTTCAAAAAACATTCTGGAAAGATGGGGAAAAAAAAAGAAGAAAGGATTCAGACAACGTACCATCTTGGTGATATTGAGGGCGGTCCAAGGAATGTATTTTTTGGCGCTGCGCAGCAGGAAATAGGTCTCCAGCGGGGCGAACACCCACAGGAACCCGCAGGGGATCCATACCAGCACTGTCTTGTGAAAGCAGCCGGTAAACCTTGGGTCATTTGTATCCCATGTTAAGTTTCTGTCCTGCACTCACACACACCAGATTTTATAGAATGTGGTTAAAAGTCCCACATCTACACATGTGAAAAGCAGTTCGATTTTGCACTTACAAATGTGCCAGAGCCCTATTTGGTTACTTACACTAACTGGTGGGGTTGGTCTTTTTCAAGAATCGAGGGCCATTGAGGCACTTTTTTTTTTATCAGAAAAAAGTGCGCAATGCGGAAATTGAACCCGGGTCATAGAGATCAAAAACCAACGGTTTAGACTATCCTTCCACCGACCCCCAAAGTCCCACTATAGTTTTTCTAAGCTGTGTTCTCTAAGAAATACACTATCTTCATAGAGAAAAACAGAAGTCTCTGGTTAGATACATACCATTCCCCAAGCTATGGACTAGAATCCTAGAGGATGAAAGTTTATCAAGGTATGGTAACATGGGATTCATGAAACTATCCCTCATTGATTATCATCACATAGTTCTATCTAGGTTGAAAACCATTTCAACCTGTTCTACAAAATTTTCTACACACCTCTTCAAATTACAGATCACTCTATTAGATTATGAAACCTCCTTGGCCTACCTCCCCCTTCATCAAGGTACATTCACTCCAGATGCTCAAAAGACAATCTCCCAATAATCCTTGTTGATAATACATGTCCTCTTTGAAAACTTACCCTTCCATTTAATTATTACATTCAAAATTCTATTCTCTCAATCAATTCTTCTTCAAGCTTATTTTTTGTTTGTTTGTCACCTTAGCTGTCTTTTTGATCAAAATTATATTTTGTTTGCAGAACTACTGGTTAAAAAAAAACTCCTGAAAATTATTGTAAGGTACAAAATGGTAAAAGGTATTATTGTTATGTGCAACTATTAGCAAATTGTAGAACGACATTTGAAAACTATCCCGCATGTGTTTCTTTTGAAAGAAAAATCGATGTCCATTTTGAGGAGAAATAACTATTATTTCTAACCTTAGGGATGAAGTATGAAAGGGTGAATTGTGAAGAGTAATGATGAACGGAAAAATAAAAATGTCCATGGATGGGAGAATATTAGCAAATTACAATATAAATTACCATATATCGATAAAATTTGTACTCTTTTTTTTTTTTTTTTGGTAATAGGAAGCATATTGCCAAAATAATAATTATAAATCATTTATTTGTATCAACAAGGTACATATCAAACAAACACCTTTCAGTCACCACCAAATGTTTCAGATGAGCTCTCAATTAATGAGAAACAACATAAAATTCCAATGTTACAGAGTTGCTGATCCATCATCCACCACCTGTGTATATTGGAGGGACAATGCTTTGAAAGTGGAGTCAAACACCACAGATGTGAGTCATTTATAATCACCCATTATTCATCTGATGACAGGAAATACAACTATCCAGATTAGCACCATCTCCACACATAGTTCTCCCTCACATTTCTACAAGCACATACAATGAAAGCCAATCCAAAAAATAAAACATTAGAATTAACTTGTATACTAAAAATTCCACATAGATAAGTTATATACAATAGAACATACTCAATGAGAGAACACTCTCGCTAAAAGACATCTCTCTACAAAGGACAGTTTTCATTACTAAAATGACCATTTTTAACTATTTAATAACTCTTCGGTAAGAGGACATCTCTCTCTATTGGACACTTTGGCTTTGTAACTCGGTAAATTTTACAATAGGTTCTACTGTATAATTTAGACATGTTTTTGTGAAAAAACGAATTTACAGTTTTTTTTTCTGTTCCAATTTTTTTTCAATAAGATTATTTTTAATGTTGATTCTATATCAACATATATAGTCACGACCGTCTTTCCTCAACAATTCCTCAAGTCACGGATGCGCGCGCATCATCATTATGATCATTATCATTATCTAATGATAATAATAATAATTATTATTATTATATTATTATTATCAACATATATAGTCACGACCGTCTTTCCTCAATTCCTCATGTCACGGATGCGCGCGCATCATCATTATGATCATTATCATTATCTAATTATAATAATAATAATAATTATTATTATATTATTATCAACATATATAGTCACGACCATCTTTCCTCAACAATTCCTCAATTCCTCATGTCACGGATGCGCGTGCATCATCATTATGATCATTATCTAATGATAATAATTATTATTATGATAATGATTATTATTATTATCAACATATATAGTCACGACCGTCTTTCCTCAATCAATTCCTCATCGCTGTCACGGATGCGCGCGCATCATCATTATGATCATTATCATTATCTAATGCTTCTGTCTGTGTGAAGTTCACTGTGTGAAGTTCACGGATAGATTTTGGTCAGAATGGATAAAATAAAAAAAGTGTCAAGGGATGGGAATCGAACCCACGACCTTCCGCTTACCGGGCAGATGCCATGACCACTAGGCTACCCTGGACATATTTTTCCGTTCACATTTTTATTTTTATATTTTCAAGACAC
Source organism: Cordylochernes scorpioides (assembly GCA_030710605.1). Classification (NCBI taxonomy): domain Eukaryota; kingdom Metazoa; phylum Arthropoda; class Arachnida; order Pseudoscorpiones; family Chernetidae; genus Cordylochernes; species Cordylochernes scorpioides. Next base: position 25,918,649 of record CP092863.1, read on the forward strand.
ACACAGTTTGGGGCGGGACGTTTCACAAGAGAGACATCCACGGCGCCAATTTATAATTGTAACGAATAGTATTTTAATTAAAACATTTTTAAAATATATACGCACTCGGGTAAAACCCGGGCGTTGCCCGGGCCATTCGTCTAGTAACATTATAACAAAAACATAACATTTAACAGTAGTAATAACAAAACCATGTGTTTATAACAACATATAATCTTAGCCCCTAGTAATGTTGTTTAAGATAACGAGACCAAATCCAAATTAATAAATTGGGTGTGACATTTCGGTTACAGCATTGTTAGCACCATCACACAAAAGTACTTTTACCAAAATGTCCTACACAATTGATTAATTTGGATTTGGTCTTATTATCTTATGTTTCGAATCTATAATCCAAATTTTATTTCAGCATCACTGTTGGAATAAAAAAGTTAGATCCCAGTGACTAGCGAAGTATGAGGAAACCTTGGCAAAATCTATGGAGGCACATTCTACACCACTTCCACCATCCAGAATGATAAGGTACAATTTACCTTTTGATTTCTCCATTCAGATTTAAAATCTGTGAGGCAAAACCAGCATAACTCTTTTGGTCCTTGGCCTCTGTCAAGAAAGTGCAGAAAGAAGGAAAAACATTGATATATTGCCTTGAGAAAAAAATGAAACCTGTCGTAAATCACAAATATTGTTTCTTTTCCTTCTTTTTTAAACCAGTTTCACATCACTTTGTTACAGAGGCAACAACAACCACAATTAAAAGTTTGTTTTTCTATGTGGAGGAGGGAGGTCACAGCCATTGGTTTCTTCCAGTAACTTCCTAAATACAATGGCCACACTCCAACTCCTTTTTATTTTTTATCTCTCGTCACTTTCCTTCCTGATTTTGGTGGAGTAAACCTCCTATAATACTTTAAATACATAATACACCTCAGTCTAAAACATGGCTAAACTCAATCTATCTTGTAAGTAGTTTCTTACCGGAGTATTATTAGGTCAAGTTATGAGGAGTGTATTTTTCAATCAAAGTTTCTGATAAGAGACCACCTCCTTCTGGACCAAGTTTAGTCATGTTTTTAGGCTATGGTGTCTCATGGGAGATTCTACTTTAGTTCCAATTATTTTACCCATTGTTATAACATCAACATGATTATAATAATACAAAATCTTATTCCCAAATGTTGTTTTAAAGGGACTTAACGGTATTCAATAAAAAATTATGAAGAAAAAAAAAGTTTCTTTAAAACACATCAAAATTTTGTATATAAATTCATTTAATTTTCCTATAAGGATGTGAAACTTTGAACAATGGAAAGGAACTGGATGAGAAATTACCTTTTCATCATACCTGGTGTGCTAGAATAATTCTCATGATCAAATAGACAGATAGATAGGTGACAAATAAAATAATTTTGTAGAATATTTAACTGAGTAGTATTGCCATCTATATGGAGCAATCAGAATAGAATGGAAGTCTGCAGGTTATATATTCCAAGGATGAGTAGGAGATGGTCCATACTGGAGGAATACACCTTGAAGAATAAAGGGAGAGGTAGGAAGGTTTGGTTTACAATCTAACAGAATGGTCTGGAATTGGAAAATATGAAGAGATGAATAGAATTGTACAGAACATGGTGGAATGGCATTCAGAAATGGCTGACCTCCTTATAGGAAATGGATGAAATACACTCATGGACAAAACTTATGGAAATTGTATCTTTCATCATGCAATATCGGGATTCAGACAATAACTCTGAAATATATTTGATATACAGTGACTTTTATTGAAGACATACGAGATAACTGAGTGTGTTTGTGAACAAAAAATTGCCTCTGTTTCCTTCAAAGACTTCTCACTTCCTTAAGTTTTGTCCATTTAGTGTACATTAATATATTTGTCTTTTATTTCTAAAACTCCAACCTGTTGAAAGACCTGGTGCCAAGTCTAAACCTGTTGCTGCAGTTCTCAGCAGTAAATCTCTACATAAGTACATCAGAAAAAAAACAAACAAACATGAATACTGATAAGCAACTAATTATGCAGGAAAAATTACTGCCTTTTTTATATTGTTCCTTGTTCCCTCAAGGCCAAGCACTGCCATTCTGTGCCATAATAAAGTACCAGCAGGTGTTTTTAGGATGGAGAGGGATAGGTGCAGAATTTATATAAACTATGGCACTGAATATCTGTTATCTATGTCCCAGAATTATTGATTTACAAATGTTCTATAATTATCCCAATATCTCTAACCAATAAAGTAAATTTAGAAAACTATTGATTTATTAACCAGATGTCCTGGCTTTTCCTGGATTCTACCCACAAATGAATGTTTATACAACCACCATTGTTTTGAAACAAAGGTTATTTTATTGTTATTATCACTAGGTAGCAAGACTAAATCCAAATAATTATATATGATTTCTCAGTAACAACATTTTTATTAACTTCAGGCACCAGAAAAAGTACTGAATGTGTACGTTTGTATTTAGATGGCAACAAAACCATTGCTGAAATACAATGTATCATTTACTTATTTGGCTTTGTTACCTTGTGATTCTAACTTACTATAAACATTATATATATACAGTAGAACCTTCCTGTAAAGGACACCTAATTGCAGAGCTAAGATGTCCTTTAGGAAGAGGTGTCCTCTAACTGGAGAGTGGCTAAATATTAAAAATGGTAATTTTGCAAATGAAAATTGTCCTTTATAGAGAGGTGTCCTCTAGTGTGAGTGTCCTCTCATGGAGGTTCTACTGTACATATGTATATCTCATCACTATTATTATTGTTATCATTAATATTATTATTAATAGCAGTATAGTAGTAGTAGAGGTAAAATGACAACTAAATCATTAATATATCATCATTTTTAATATCAAAATATGAAAATTAGTGATATTTGGCTAATTTACATCTCCTTGGAGATCTCCAAAACTGTCTTCTCCCAAAGCTTATTCTATATCCTGGTGAATATTTCAACTGGAAACTCATTGGAATCACAAACATACATTTCCATTTTAACTACAAGAAAATAAGACCAAATCCATATAAATTAATAGTGTGTGACAATTCGGTAACAGCATTGTTATCATCATTGTCTCCATCATGTCACACACTATTAATTTATTTGGATTTGGTCTTATTTTCTTGTAGTTTTAATCTACAGGGTGGCTCATAAGTCCCAAAATTTTTTTTATTTTTTAATTAAAATTAAAAGACAAACTAAAATTTTAGGTAATACAGTTAAACCTGTCTATAGCGCCCCCTCTTGGGACTCATCAAAATAGGGTGCTATAGACAGGTCACTTTGAATATAAATCGCATCGTACTACGTATTTAAAATCGGGCGCTATAAAGAGGAAGACTCTATTTAGAGGGGCGCTATAGACAGGTTTAACTGTACATTTAATCTATTACCTAAAATAAAAGTTTTTTATTCTAGTTTGTCTTTTAATATTTAATAAAAAAATAAAAGTGTTCAGGACTTATGGGCCACCCTGTATAATTCAAATTGTGCCTTATCATATTTCTATTTTGTTGTATATAGATTTATTGATTCCAAAACTAGGGGAAAACACAGACGAAAATAGAGATAAACAATAGTAGCCAATTTGGGTCACTTTGAATATAAGGTCACTTTGAATATAAATCGCATCGTACTACGTATTTAAAATCGGGCGCTATAAAGAGGAAGACTCTATTTAGAGGGGCGCTATAGACAGGTTTAACTGTACATTTAATCTATTACCTAAAATAAAAGTTTTTTATTCTAGTTTGTCTTTTAATATTTAATAAAAAAATAAAAGTGTTCAGGACTTATGGGCCACCCTGTATAATTCAAATTGTGCCTTATCATATTTCTATTTTGTTGTATATAGATTTATTGATTCCAAAACTAGGGGAAAACACAGACGAAAATAGAGATAAACAATAGTAGCCAATATCCTATTTGTACAATTTCAAAGAGCAAGTAAAGTAACAATGTAACAATTAAATGAACACATGTGACATGGAAACACTGTCCTTACAATCAACAGAATAGATTTTGTTCAGCAAACAACTGAAATATTCTCATAAATATTTAAGGAGAGAGTTTATAGTATTCTAAGCAGAGAACAGTTGAAAATAAATGTCACAAGCATCCTTGTCTGTTAACAAAAGTGGTTGACAAAGAGTGTGTTTATCATATGGGGGCAACTCTTTCTATATTGTAATAACTAGAGAATTCTCTTTTGTTGGATGGTGAAAAATATCAACACAATCTGACTTTGTGTATGTGGTTTTTTTTTAAATCTTTCAGGGGATCACCACTGAAGTTAAAGAAGTCTCAACTTGTGGTACAATGTGAGTGGGGGTTGAATACAACTTTTAGAAATGATAAGGCACAATTTGGATTATAGATTATAAACACAAGGTAATAAGACCAAATCCAAATAAATAAATAGTGTGTGACGTTTCGGTAACAGTGTTGTTAGACAGCATCTTCAGACAGATTCAGAACTTTTGTCTGAAGATGGTAACAACGTTGTTACCGAAATGTCACACACTATTTATTTGGATTTGGTCTTATTACCTTGTGAACTTTTAGAAATGGGTTCAAATATTGAATATTTTACAGTAAGCCCACACACAAGTTTACACATACAAAGAAATATTAATTGTCAACTGGTGAATTTTATCTATAAAACCAAATTTGTACCTTATAAACCCATTAAATAAATAAGAGTTATAAAACAAGGACTTGGGTTAGCAATGAGAATGCCATCAACAACTAGCCATGTGTTTCAATGGAGTGAAAATGTTTGCCTAACACACAAATATAGTCTCATAAGGCACAATTTGGATTATAGATTTGAACTACAAGGTAATAAAAAGCTATTCACCTTATCTATGACTGTCCAAATTTTGTGAGACATCGATTGTTCCCTGATCTAAATGATCTAACTCTCTTACACATCAGCCACTTTGTTTATAGAAATTTTATGAACTCTCAAGGTAATAAGACCAAATCCAAATAAATAAATAGTGTGTGACATTTTGGTAACAGCATTGTTACCATCTTCAGACAAAAGTACTGAATAAATACTATTTATTTATTTGGATTTGATCTTATTACCTTGTGTTTATAATCTATAATCCAAATTGTGCCTTGGATAATTTATGAATCTGTTGATTAATATATTTAAATTTGCAAATATTTAGTTTTAAATTTTAATTTGTTTGTTTGTTTCCTCTGTAATAGGCACAAATACTTCCAAAATATCGTGCCTGGTTGATTAAAAACAAACTACAAGGTAATAAGACCAAATCCAAATAAACAACTATCCACACAAATACACACTATTAATTTATTTATATTTGGTCTTATTACCTTGTAGTACAAATATAATCTTAAAATCTCTAATTAAATATCATTTTTTTATAATCACTCTCTTATTATTATTAGTGGGGAGGCTGACAATATATTATTATCATTCATCCTTTTTTTTTTGGACCCTAAAATACAAACATTGTTTGTGATGGGGCCGATTGCACATGACTTGCATGATGATTTGGACAAACTTAAAAAAAAAAAAGTTACAAACATCCATTGAACTTTCCATTTATAGACAGTTGAACCTCACACACTAAAGAAAAACACCTAGTTGCAGGTCATCTGCAGAGTTATAAATATCCTCTTATCAAAGAGCAGCTAATTGTAAAAATAGTAATTTGTGCAATGAAAACTCCTTTGTATTGAGATATCTGCTAGATTGGAGGTTGCTTTGAGGAATTAAAGAGAAGAATAGCACTAGGAGATGAGATTATGAAAAGCATTTCATTCAAGACAAAGAAGAGAATTGTAGAGGCATTGGTATTCCCTGTGGTCACTTATGGAAGTGAGAAAGTTGGACTCTCTGAAAAGAAGATAAAGATTTGAAGCCTTTGAAATGTGGAGAAAAGGCTATTCAGAGTGCCATGGACATATATAATAGGACAAAAATTTCAATCTTAATGAAATGAATCCTATTTGATCCCTAGAATCCCAAATAGGTTCAGACTTTTGTCTGAATATGGTAACAACGCTGTTACCGAAACATCACACACTATTTATTTGGATTTGGTCTTATTACCTTGTGTAGGTAAATAAAGACTAGCCTACTTCAGAAACATATTGAGAGCAAATGGATTAGAAAATATTTTGATGTTGGGAAAAATTAAAGGAAGAAGGAAGACCTGCAATCATCTAGATAGAAGGGGTCAAGAAATCTACCAGAAGATCACTGGATGAGTTCAAAGTGATGGTCACCAACAGATCAAATTGGAGTCCATACAGTCACCTAAAGTCAAACTCTACTTGAAGGACACTAACAACATCTGCTATATAAAGTGTTACTCATAAAGATTCTATTATAAATATATTAAAGATATATGTGTATATAAAATGCTTAGTTGATTTTTTCCCATTAGATGGCTCTCTGCCATCTAAAATGCTCATGTGAGTGTCAGGATATATCATTTTTGTTTTTAATATATAGATATATATAATACTAGACGGGTGACCCGGGCTTCGCCCCGGGATTGACCTGTGTGCATATCTACCCGAGTGATATATATTTAGATAAGATTTTTTTTATAATTGTTTGTTATTAGCATTATCTATTTGTTTGCATCAGCATAATTCAATCTAATCTTTGATAGAGGGCGCTGTTCGTGAGCTAGGTAGAATAATAGGAATATATAGTTTTAATAATTGATTTATATATTTTTTAAAATAGCCTATCGTCTTCCCCGTATTTTTTTACCTATGTATGGAAATTTTGGTTTGAATTAGTGAACTACTGCGAATTTGTATACCGGACATACAAACAAACATACAAACATTCATTTTTATATATATAGAAGATATATCTCTATATAGAGAGAATCGGATTTTACAAAATTGCTGAAATATTCTCTAGCTTTTTCAAAAACAACCAGCCCATTACCAGCAGAATAGGACCTATCATGCGAGACCATAGCCCAAGAACACTCTCACCTCTCCTGGAAGTGGCCCTTCATTAGCGATTGGATTAGATCTTAAGATATCTTGATGGTTTTCTAATGGAGGGTGGCATTATCTATAATTTATCCTGGGGGTTGAATAGATGGGGCTATCTCTCTTCAATAAGTGTTATTGCTGCCAACACTTCACCTGGGGCTCATTATCTTCATCAAAGAGGCTATTTGATCGACCGGAAGTTACAGCGCCATGATGACATGTAAGACAGAGTGGGGACTGCACAAGGTCAGGTAGAGTAAGACAAACAAGCAGACCCTTCCAAGAAAGATAATGGGTCGTTCAAGGAAACAAATGCCAATTTTTTTTTCCACGATGGCAGGGGGGGGGGGGGGGGGGCAAAGGGAAGTGCGGAGGGGGAAGTGGATGCAAAAAATGGGCAGCAGCAGCAGCAGTCATTGTGTCTTTGATTGAAATAATGACATCACTCTACCTTGACCTTCATTCCCTGCCAGCACCTGTCATTTTTTTAGCCCTTTTTTTTGGTTCAACCATTCACTATTCATTAATAGAAGGGGAAGGGAGTCATACGACACATTTATTACTTTAAGCATAATGTTTTTCTTTCTAATTTGAACAAATTTGTTGAGAGGTTTCACCACCCCTTAGCTTGCCGGTCCCAAGCCCGGATGAAAAAGGAGGAGGGAGAGCAGTAAACAAACTCGCTAAAAAACCTGGGTTCAGCTGGCCCAGCTGATAGTACCCTGTAAGGGCTCCTGATCCAGGGATACAGGATGAGCAGCGTTTGTACTCCATGTTAGGAGCGGCTGCATATGGCGTCTGTTCCTCATGTCAGAGGCGGCCATTTATTTTGGAGCTAAGTCGGCCTGCCACTGAGTAGTGCTCCCAGTCTTAATGACAAAGGCAGACGCATTCTACTTCACCCAGTGTGGAGATAAGAAAGAAGAAGACCACCCCTTAGCTGTAGTTCCAGGAGGACCTAAGGTGTGATAGTTTCTCTGATAATGTATTAAAAAAAAAAACAAATACTGTGTGCTACAACACATTGCTACTTCTCAACCTGCAACCCCAAAACACATTATTGACTGGAATTCTGGAATAATTAAAAAATCAACGAGAATAGTTGATATTTATTCCGGTAGATGGCGCAAGCCATCAGCAACTTTCAGTTGCACGATAAGGAGATGCCTTTTTCATAATACATTATTGACTGTATTGACTCATTCCATTGATGAGCTTTACTTATCCCCAGCAGACACCATCAAAAGTCTAAAGCTTTACAAGCTTGATAACCTAATATGATTGAGTGGAGATAAGAAAGAAGACACATTGCTACCATCTTTTTAAACTGAGTATTTAGAAGAAAAATGCAAGTATGTTAATACAGTAGAATCTCTCTCTAAAGGAAAACACCTAGTTTCAGAGCCAAATGTCCTTTAGAGAGCGGTGTCCACTTATCAGAGTGCAGCTAAATCTCAAAAATAGTAATTTTGGCATGGAAAACCGTCCTTTGTGTCCTCTACGGGAGTGTCCTCTAATGAAAGTTCTACTGCAATATCAAAATATTTTGGCCAATATATATAATATTTATATATAAATATACTGGAATACTAAAAAAAATCTACAATTAGTTTACATTTATTCTGATAGCTAACACAAGTAACTTTCAGTTACACCATCAATAGATACTCTTTTCTTTTACTCATCTATAAAATTGGATAAAATATATTCTATTTTTGAACCTTCATATTAAAAAAAAAAAAAGTATTCCAATATCAAAATTGCTATTGAAATAACATGTTTAATATTATCTATTAAGATTAGATATTGTTATTCCTTGTAAACATTTTTTTTCTCATTGGAAATCCATATTGCATCTTTAAAAGACAGGCCTTGCTGTTGTCTCCTAACTTACAATTTGTTCTTCATAAAAGAATATTTAGTTTTGTATTAATTGAGAATGAGTGTGGAAGTTGCAGGTTTAGGAGTATCTCCAATGAAGGGGAAATCAGCATAATTTTAATCAAATGAATATTTTCCAGACCAGTGGAAAGAAAGAGAGAGAGTTGATTCAAAAGATTTCCTTCACTTCAACACCAATTTTTGCAAGGTCTCAGCCTTAGTTTATAATATCCTGTAATGATTTGGATAGCAGGAGTGTGTCAAAGACATATCTAACATAAGAGTCCAAGTGTCGGGCAAGTAGCCTCAGATCCAATCAATCCCATGAAGTGAGATCTAAAAAAAAAAATCATTTCCTGGTTTTCAAACAGCCTGGCAGCAGTCCAACTTCTTCATGTGACAAGCAACTCTGCCTTTGCCGGTCCCAATCCCGGATGAAAAAGGAGGAGGGGAAGCAGTAACAAGCTCACTAAAAAACCTGGGCTCAGCTGGCCCGGCTGATAGTACCCTGTATATAGGATGAGCAGCGTCTGTACTCCATGTTAGGAGCGACTGCACATGGCATCTGTTCCACATTTCAGAGGTGGCTATTTCATATTGGAGCTAAGTCAGTGGCCTGTAACTGAGTAGTGCTCCCAGTCTTAATGACAAAGCAGACACATTCTACTTGGTCATTTTGGTTGTCACGATCTACATGCTTGATACCATAATAAGAGACTGTAGATAAGAAAGAAAAATAATAAAATGTGACAAGTAGGGATTGAAAGAACAGCTTTACAATCTGTTCTCATTCCATTATTGATACAAGGAACACTTGAAACTTTGATAAAGCACAATTTGGATTATAGATACAAGAAAATAAGACCCAATCCAAATAATTTAATAGTATTGTGACGTTTCGGCAACACCATTTTATTCTTTTGTCTGATGATGGTAACAATGCTGTTGCTGAAACGTCACACACTATTAAATTATTTTGGATTAGGTCTTATTTTCTTGTACTTGAAACTTTCCAAAATGTGCAGAGCAGGGGGTACAGTCAACTCCAGGTTTAAAGGGTGTAGAGATCTTATCCAGTTGCAGCTTTAACGGAGTCAAGTCCTTTGGTGTGCAAAAAACAAAACCAAAAGTAATAGTCATTGATTTGGTATTGATTACATCAAGTTGCTGTCAGCCTTTGGTTAAGTGTAGACTGGTGATCTGCTGTTGGTACAAGTTGATATAAGTTACAATATGGATTGTAGACTAGAAACACAAGGTAAAATAAGACCAAATACAAATTGAAAACTCTGTTACCAAAAAGTCAAACCCTATTTATTTGGATTTGGTTTTACAGTAGAACCTCCCTGTAAAAGACACCTAATTTCAGGGCCAAAGTGTCCTTTAGGGAGAGGTGCCCTCTTACCGAAGAGTTGCTAAATTGTAAACTTGGTAATTTTGTAAATGAAAACTGTCCTTTGTGGAGAGGTGTCCGCTAAAGGGAGGTTCTACTGTATTACCTTGTGTTTCAAATTGCTGTAGGCTTCATTATATTTCTAGTAATCTAGGTATAGGCAAATGTCTTACTATTTAAGACAAGCTATAGAGAAATAAAAGGTGTGTATAGAAATAGAGAGAAAACAAATGACATCCTTTACAGCACAGGGGTAGAATCACATCAAATGAATTTTAATAAACACAAAAAATATATTGAAAAAAAAAATCAGTAAAAATATTTAAATAGGATTAATACACTTAAATCTTTTAGGATCTTGGTTTTTTTATTAGAGTCATGCTTTTTAAATAATTGTGGTGCTCTCTAGCCCTTTCACTGCCTTTGTATGATATTAAGCCATCACTCAGGTGCTACATGTTGATGTGAGATATTCAGACTTTACTCTGGAACCTATCAAATGCTGGCTCGAGATCTAAGCTTCAATATTTATTCTCTGGGTTCAATCTCCAATTAATTTCGATTATATTTATGATAGCATCGGGGGTAGTAAATGTTCTTGCCTATTTGTATGTAAATGACTGTGGTTTTGACTTTTCTGAATATATTACCTTTTGTTTATTAGATAGATTGTGTTTTTCTCTGTCAATTGTCCCTACAGTCAAGTTGTGAAAGTGTTCTCTGTCACATTTCATTTGTCCTTAAAATCAAGTTCTGTAAGTGTCCTTTGTCACATTTCATTTGTCCCTACAGCCAAGTTCTGAAAATGTCCTCTGTCACATTTCATTTGTCCCTACAGCAAGTTCTGAAAATGTCCCCTATCACATTTCATTTGTCCCTACAGCAAGTTTTGAAAATGTCCTCTGTCACATTTCATTTGTCCCTACAGCCGAGTTCTGAAAATGTCCTCTGTCACATTTCATTTGTCCCTACAGCAAGTTCTGAAAATGTCCTCTGTCACATTTCATTTGTCCCTACATAAAGTTGTGAAAGTGTCCTCTGTCACATTTCATTTGTCCCTACAGACAAGTTCTGAAAATGTCCTCTGTCACATTTCATTTATACCTACAGCAAGTTGTGAAAGTGTCCTCTGTCACATTTCATTTGTCCCTACATAAAGTTGTGAAAATGTCCTCTGTTACATTTCATTTGTCCCTACAGACAAGTTGTGAAAGTGTCCTCTGTTACATTTCATTTGTCCCTACAGACAAGTTGTGAAAGTGTACTCTGTTACATTTCATTTGTCCCTACAGCAAGTTGTGAGTGTCCTCTGTCACATTTCATTTGTCCCTACAGCAAGTTATGAAAGTGTCACATTTCATTTCTCCCTACAGACAAGTTCTGAAAGTGTCTTCTGTCACATTTCATTTGTCCCTACAGCAAGTTGTGAAAAAGTCCTCTGTCACATTTCATTTATCCCTACAGCAAGTTGTGAAAGTGTCCTCTGTCACATTTTAGTTGTCCCTACAGTAAGTTGTGAAAAAGTCCTCTGTCACATTTCATTTATCCCTACAGCAAGTTGTGAAAGTGTCCTCTGTCACATTTTATTTGTTCCTACAGAAAGTTGTGAAAGTGTCCTCTGTCACATTTCATTTGTCCCTACAGACAAGTTGTGAAAGTGTCCTCTGTCACATTTCATTTGTCCCTACAGACAAGTTGTGAAAGTGTCACATTTTATTTGTTCCTACAGAAAAGTTGTGAAAGTCACATTTCATTTGTCCCTACAGCAAGTTGTGAGTGTCCTCTGTCACATTTCATTTGTCCCCACAGACAAGTTGTGAAAGTCACATTTCATTTTCCCCTACAGTCAAGTTGTGAGTGTCCTCTGTCACATTTCATTTTCCCCTACAGCCAAGTTGTGAAAGTGTCACATTTCATTTTCCCCTACAGTCAAGTTGTGAGTGTCCTCTGTCACATTTCATTTGTCCCTACAGCCAAGTTGTGAAAGTGTTACATTTAATTTCCCCTACAGTCAAGTTGTGAGTGTCCTCTGTCACATTTCATTTGTCCCTACAGCCAAGTTGTGAAAGTGTCACATTTCATTTGTCCCTACAGCCAAGTTGTGAAAGTGTCACATTTCATTTGTCCCTACAGCCAAGTTGTGAAAGTGTCACATTTCATTTTCCCCTACAGCCAAGTTGTGAAAGTGTCACATTTCATTTGTCCCTACAGCCAAGTTGTGAAAGTGTCACATTTCATTTGTCCCTACAGCCAAGTTGTGAAAGTGTCACATTTCATTTTCCCCTACAGTCAAGTTGTGAAAGTGTCCTCTGTGTCATTTCAATTGTCCCTACAGCCAAGTTGTGAAAGTGTCACATTTGTCCCTACAGTGCACTCAGCTGCTAGGCAACACCCACACAACCCATTAACAAAATTAATTGTCGAGAGAGAGAGAAAGTGCCATGTCACCATGGATGGGAAGAGGCAAACATGCCCAAGGCCGGCAGAAAGATCAACAAGGAGCAGGTCAAGTAGAAGAAACCCAAGGACTGTAATTTTAGCCCTGTACTTGTCTGCAATCAATAGGAGCTGCTGATTGGGCGGGTGTGTTTCCCACAAAAGGTGTCAACAATTATTGACCCATTGCCCTGACAACAACAATAACCCACTAATAGCTTTGTGAATGATGGCGGGCGGGCTTCTCCCGTGGGAGCTAAGGCTACACATCCACCCACACTATCAATATATCACTGTGTGTATATATAGCCATATTGAGTTATATATAATAAATATATAAGCTATATATAGGTCCCTTCCCTTCCTTGATAGTTTTTAATCAGAACCTTTGGTAAACTAACTGAACTCAAGGTAGATGGGAGTAATGGATAATAAGCTAAAACAAAGTGTTGTAGAAAAATATGCCACTATTACTGTAACATATCAATATCAAATAATTGCAGTCAAGTCAAGAGGTTCAGTTTGGGTGTGTGGTGATTACAGTAGAGTCTCCCGTGAGAGATCACCTTAAAACATGACTTAAAACTTGTGCTCTATCACTTAAAACATAACTAAAACTGGTATCTCCTGAAGAGGGGATTCCTCTCTCATCAGAGAGATTATGCATGTTTGTGCATGTGTGCATGCAGATGTAAGAATGAATGTGTGTGAGCACATGCATGTATTTGTGATTGTATGCAGGTGTGTGAATGTGAGTGCATGCATATATATGTGAGTGCATGCAGGTGTGCAAGTGTGAGGATATGCATGTATATGTAGGTGTATGCAGGTGTGTGAATATGAGTGCATGCCTGCGAGTGAGTGTCGATTCCAGTGTTCATGTTTTATGCCAATATGCAAGCTTATAAGTATTTTTAAAATGCATATTTATAAATTGAGACTGCTTATAATTGGGTCAATTTCTTGCTGTCCCAGTGAGTCCTGATTAATGAGAATTGATTGCATATCTGCAGCTCTATGGGAAATTTGAAGGAAGGTTGATGTTTCCTCGAGCACACAAATTTTATGTGTGCCTTGATGCAGCTGCAAGAATTAAGGAACTAAAAAGTCATCAGCAGAACAAATCAAGAAGAAGCCACGAATGACCTTTATGGAACTGGAAACATAAGATAACAAGTCTATATCCAAATGAATAAATTATGTGTGAAATCTCAGTAACAGCATTGTTACTATCTTTAGACAAAAGTATTGAACCTACAATTTGGATTATAGATTAGAATCTGAATGAATAAATTATGCATGACATCTCAGTAACAACGCTGTTATTGGAACTATCCTGCATAATTTATTCATTTGGATGCGTTACCTTATGTTTCTAATCTATAATCCTCATAGTACCATTATGTAACTGACTTTGGGGGGAGAAACAGAGTGTTGTTTACAATGATGTGTTAAGAGGAAGTGGTCAGGAAGTTGTGATAGCAATGACCTTCGGATGTGAGTAAACTGTATTCCAGAGAACTGTACTTTGGATTGCATTAAATGGAAGTCAAAGTATTGAAACTATTGTCGCAAGATTGGCCACTTATCAAATATTCTTTGGAAGCCTCCTTTTATTCATTTCTATAGGACACTGTTCAACATTAAATATATTTATATGTATTTCTATACTGTCCTCAAAGTTTATGTCCATATTTCATTCAAAATACAATTTCCAAGAGGTTAACTTCAATATTGGAATAAAAGGAAAACAGCATAATGCAATATTACAACTGTATGGTAGATTAAACTGGTGAAACTGCTGGGAGGGTTCACCACTGATGAGCCAGGCTCTCCCATTAATTTATTATTGCAGTAAGGACAGTAGAAAATTGTTTAATTTTGTAAATAATCATACGCATTTAAAATAGTTTCAATTTCTTATAACAGATGGTATGCAAATTCATCATATTAGATCCTCTGTCCCTGTTGTATTTCTATTGAATTGTGTGGGAGTAGAGTAGAATTATGATTTGTTAAATTTGATTTTGAAGCAAATGCAGCACCAATCTCTCTCTTCTGGAATCAGCCAAGACCCCTAAAAGTCTTCTATCCAAGATTTGCTGCCTGGCCGTGGCAAAGTTAGGGGGTGAAATAGGCATTATAAATATAGTATGCTATCTTAGATTATGTTAACTTAAGGTTTATCTGCATAAATGGGGGGTGGGGGGGGGGGGGGGATTTCTAAAGAAATGATTCTATTCACATAAATAAGTTGTGGAGATTATGATGGATAGGCCTTGTTACTTGGACCTATTACAAGATAGAGGAGGAAAATCCCAGGGAAAAGCTGCCAACACAAGAAATATTATGCAACCTACATAGACCAACTATATAGAGAGGGTCTAGAGGGTGTGGAGCTGAGGTAGTTGTCAGAAAAGATGTGAAAGATCTTCATTGAAGATGAAACAACCAGCCAGGGGGTGGTGAGACCAAACTACCAAGATCAATAAGTGAGGGATGTGATCTAGGTAGGGGGATTGAGAGTGGACAGGGGCCAAAAGAGAGAGTGGGAGATTTAACAATGACCCCATTGTGTGATATTTGTCCCATTTTATTTCTGGGTTAAAAAAGAGCTGTTGACACCAAGCTGGAGGATAATTCCAACTTCCTCTTCTCTCTAGATTCTCTCGATAACAGGACTTGATTGATAGAAAAACTGATATTTATGGGTTAGAATAATTCAATGAAATTGAGAAAATTACTCCCAACCTTTTACTTTTGGTTATAACAATACAGTCCACTCTGTCTATTCTTTCAAGAAAAACAGTTGCAATAGGCATATATAGAGGCTAGAGAATTTTTTAAATATAATATTGACTTCATGATCATTGTCGTTTAGAATAAAAATAATGATTGTTGGACTCATGGACAAAACTTAAGGAAGTGGAAAGTCTTTGATGTCATTGGCCATCTATTTTTTTTATGCAGACAGAGGCAATTTGGTTCACACTTTGTTATCACGTGTCTTCAATAAATATCACTGTGTATCAAATATCTTTCAGAGTTGATAAGGCACAATTTGGATTATAGATTATAAACACAAGGTAATAAGACCAAATCCAAATAAATAAATAGTGTATGACCACACACACTATTTATTAATTTAGATTTGGTCTTATTACCTTGTGTTTATCTTTCAGAGTTATTGTCTGAATCCTTCTATACATGCAAAAATGTATAACTTCCTTTTGTTTGTCCAAGTTTTGTCCATGAGTATATAGATGTGTTCCTCATCTCCAAAACACCATAACAACTGTATTGTGTGGCTTTGAATCCCAAAATATATAGTTTTAAATACAATGGGAACTCTCCCCATAAAAAACTGCCTGAAAATATGGAAACTTCTTGTTTCTTTAGAGGATGGTTTATCATTAGGAAGTCATGGTAGGTTTTTTACTGCAATTGTTTTAAAAGTTTGGTCCAAATGAGAACACAATTCGGATAAGTAGAAATGATGGGGTATATAATACGAGGGCCATCCAATAAATAAGTTTCCCTATTTTTTTTTTCTGCGAACGAAACATTGTAAAAATTAGTTAGTAGTGTAAGAAATGGTCACTAGGATGCGTTGGAAACGCGTGACCTTCAAAATCACGCTACTCGTACGCGCAAGTCCGTAGCGCTTCAGTTTCCATGGTGCTACCACTGGTTAACGTGTCCACTTGCGAACTCCGTTCTGTAATTCATTTTTTCACGGCGAAAAATGAAACTGCGGTCAATATTCATCGCAATTTAGAGTCAGTGCATGGTGAAGGATGTATGAGCATCCAAATGGTTCGCCGATGGCATTCATGGTTCTTGGAAGGACGGCAAAACGTGCATGATGACAAGCGAAGCGGCAGGCCCGTTACTGCTACTGGCAATGCAGCCGTTGATGCTGTTCAGAATGTGGTGGAAGCAGATCGCCGCGTCACCATTGACGAAATAATGATTCGACTGCCTCCTGGAATCGAAATTGGACGCTCTTCGATTGGAACAATCATGTCAGATGTTTTGAATTTTCGCACAGTCTGTGCAAGATGGGTCCCGCGTTTGCTCTCGGAAAATCACAAGCAACAACGGATGGAGGCAGCCCGAGCTCTTCTGGAAATGCATCGAAGAGATGGAGATCAACTGTTTTCCCGTATTGTCACTGGAGATGAAAGCTGGGTGCATCATTCAACTCCAGAAACAAAACGACAAAGCATGGTGTGGAAGAAGCCTGAGGAAAGTGCACCAAAAAAGGCGAAGGTCACAATCCCTGCAGGCAAAGTTATGGCTATCATCTTTTGGGACTGTAAGGGTGTTTTATGGTTGACTACCTGCCCCCAAACACTACGGTTAACGCTGCGAGGTACTGCAAAGTCCTCACTAAACTCAGAGCTGCAATAAAACGGAAACGTCCTGGACTTTTGTCTCGGAAAGTGTTACTCGTCCATGACAATACTCGCCCTCACGCAGCTTGAACGACCCAAAGGTTGCTGGAAAACTTCAAATGGGAAATTTTCACACATCCACCTTATTCTCCGGATCATGCCCCAAGCGACTTCCATCTTTTTCCAGCACTCAAGTTGCACCTTGGAGGCAAGCACTTTGCGAATGATGACGAAGTGCAGGCGGAGGCGAACCACTGGCTATGAAGACAGGACACGGCTTGGTACAACAGTGGTATCAAAAAATTGCTACAACGGTACCAAAAATGTTCGGACAGAAATGGTGATTATGTAGAGAAGTAGTCTATGAGTTGTATAATGAAAATAAAATAACTGCATAATTGTAAATAATGTTGTTTATTTGTTAAAAAATAGGGAAACTTATTTATTGGATGGCCCTCGTATTAATGCTGCATATACAGAGAGCTAAAATATTAACATACACTGTTTATCATATATGTATGTATCATATTATATACTGTTTATATAAGGTGAAAAACATTATATTTACAGTAGTATATAACCTCTTTAATTCAACCAACTATAATTCAAGACTTTCTTTAATTCAACCATTTTTTCAATTTTGCAAATCAGTCTACTTACTTAATTTCAACCAGCTATATGTCAACTCAAGACTTTAATTCAACACCCTTTTAAGTGTTGACAACAAAATATCCAAGAAAAAAAATGTCCACTAGCTGTGAATATTGGGATGAAGTGATAATAATTTTAACCAACTATATTTCAACCTCACTGACTTCAGTCAAAAATTGGGGTCCCTAGGGATGTTGAATTAAAGAAGTTAGACTACATATATGATAAAATATTCAAATAATTTTTACAACAAAACCCTAATTTCTATAATTTACTACTTATTGAGCATAAAATTATACAGTTAAACCTGTCTATAGCGCCCCCTCTAAATAGTGCCTTCCTCTCTATAGCACCCGATTTTAAATACGTAGTACGATGCGATTTACATTAAAAGTGACCTGTTTATAGCACCCCCTCTTTATAGCACCCTATTTTGGTGAGTCCCAAGAGGGGGCGCTATAGACAGGTTTAACTGTATATAGAGTAAAACTAACTCCTCTCTGATTACTTCTTGTTACTTAAAAATATGTTTTTTGACCACTGTCTTTCTCCTAGATGATTATATGGATGTGATTTTTATGGAAATTGTTTTTAAGGTGACACCCCTTTTTGTTACTGTCATTTTTTAAAAAATGAGGTCAGAGACCCTTGGCTTGAGGAAATGAAGTCAGCAAATTGTTAAACCTGGGAAATATATGTCGAGTACAATTTTTATGTGATAGTTAACCTCCCTTCTATCTAATTATGTCCAATTACTAGTTCTTACAAAATACCTTATTGTATCATTTCAGAGTCTCCTCAGCAATTGCTCTGGTTATACAATAGAACCTCCCTGTAAAGGACACCTAATTGCAGAGCCAAAGTGTCTTTTAGGGAGAGGTGTCCTCTTACCGGAGAGTTGCTAAATTGTAAAAATGGTAAATTTGCGAATGAAAACTGTCCTTTGTAGAGAGGTGTCCGCTAAAGGGAGGTTCTACTGTATATATATTGCTATATAAGATGTTGGTTGATGACTTTGGCTAGGTGCAGTTTTTTTTAAGCCGGGCCAAAAAGAGCCAATAGCTCTACACATGGGACTTTCAAGTAATCATAATTTAGCAGAAAAGCAACCATACCAAACAAACCTCTGTGTTACACATCTATAGACACTAATGAGCGACCTGTTAAACAACACTGTGGCTATAGAGAAGCAGCCTAGTCCATAATGAAAACTAAACAGGGTCCATCCTGCCAGCATACTCTTGTAGCGAGGGCTGAGTTTAACTTTGCTGGTCCTCTAAACCTAACAGCCAACGGTCTGATTCCTTCTTATCCAAACAAACCTCTGAATTACAAATCTATAGACACTACCAGAACGACCTGTTAAATAACACTAGCTATAGGAATAGCCTAGTCTTCAATGAAAACTAAACAGGGTCCATCCTGCCACCATATTCTTGTAGCGAGGGCTGAGTTTAACTTTGCTGGGCCTCTCAACCTAACAGCCAACGGTCTGATTCCTCCTTATCCCCCAGTAATTCAAATCTCTCCCTTCTTCCATAAACCATCATTCTTGTTTAACTTTTTTTTATTTCCACGTGTCAATTCCTCAAATTACTCATCTCCCTGTTACTCTTGAACCAAAACTTACAAAAATCCATTTTTCACCCCCGCACTACCTCAACTGCATCAATTGGATGGTTGGAGAGCCTAGTGGTTACACAGTGGTCTACCTCCAATGAGATTACTCAAGCTTCTAAAGGAGCTGGGAGAAAGCAGAGAGAAATTTCAGGATCTGTCAAGTACATCGAATGACATGCTGATATTTGACAGTCAAAACTGCACAAGATGAAAAAAAAAAGGAAGATTGTTAAATCCAAATATGTAGTCACTACAAAAAACATTAAAGTAATACCTTGACACAGTAAAACCTCCATGAGAGGACACCTCTCTACAAAGGTCAGTTTTCACCACCAAAATTGCCATTTTTACTAATTAGTAACTCTCCAGTAAGAAGACATCTCTCCCTAAAGGACAATTCGACTCTGCATTTAGGTGTTGTCCTTTACAGAGAGGTAGTTCTACTCTTAATGCCAGAAAAACAATGTAGGCTTTGAGAATGTCAACAGGGAATCAAAAAAGGGGGAGAAAAAGACGAAGTATTTCAATACTTGGTTTTCTCTCTCATAATTACCCCTTCCCCTATAAAGGAGTAGAAAACACTTCTTCATCCATTGTAGACTTGTAGATAGCCATTCTCAATTTTTCTACTAGTGGTGGTGGTATTAATCACAACTACACAGAGGGGGGTCGGTGGAAGGCTGGTTAAACCGTTTGGTTTACGACCACTACGACCCGGGTTCGATCCCCGCATTGGACACTTTTTTTCTGTTTAAAAAAAAAATGCTCCAATGGCCCCCCGATTCTTGCAAAAGTCCAACCCCACCAGCGAGTGCAAGTAACCAAATGGGGCTCTGGCACATTTGTAAGTGCAAAGTCGAACTGCTTTCACATGTGTAGACATGTGGTGCGCTTACAGTAAAAAGCAGTCGCTAACTACCCACCATGATTATCATGGCTTGTACCACGTGTACTAGGGATAAGCAAAAAAAAAAAAACAACTACACAGACCATGATAACCATAGGGAGTAGGAATTGTTGGTGTAAGTTATACCATATATCTCCGCATCTGGAAGCAATCTTGGCTTTCATAATTCCAAGGTGCCAGAGCCCTGTTATATTATTTGCACTTGCTGGTGAGGTTGGACTTGAGTTGTGACCAATTCAAGCAATTTATCGAATAAACCCATTACTGTAGATTCTCTGGGACAAGTTGGAACAATTGGAGTCTGAGTTGGAATCCTGCCTGCACTGATCAGTGTCATGGGGCCATCTACAATTGTCACAGGTTTAAAAAAAAATACAGTAGAACCTTCATGTGTGAACACTCCTGCTAGAGGACTCCTCTCTACAAACGACACTTTTCATTGTCAAAATTACCATTTTTGCTAATTAGCAACTCTTTGGTAAGAGGACAACTCTCCCTAAAAGACACTATGGCTCTGCATCTAGGTATTGTCCTTTAGAGAGGTTCTACTGTACTCCCATTGTGCAGTTCTACTGTATATTGTGTGTCAATTTAAAGATAATTAATTGGAAATGGAACTTGAAAATTTGGGATTTAACAAAAAAATATATTAGAAAGCATTTACACATTCCTTAAAAAGTGATAATCTCGTATTTAGTCTTCCTATCAAATACAACAATCATTATGGATCTCAAATTCATCCTAAATCAACAAATCTACCTCCAAAAATGCCTATAACCAGATGCCTCTTTCATCTTTGTTTATGTTAGAGAAGAAAGAAGCAATGAGCTCCTGTGGAATGGTGTTACTAGGGAGAATGCAGCGAACACAACTTGGTTGGAAAAACATGAAGAGCTTGTGTGTGAGGTGCAGGTGAAGCTGGTATTTGAATAGTTCAACTGGTATTTGCATGGTGCTTGCTGGCTCAGCCAGTACTTGCATGATGTAGCTGGTGCTTGCTGGCTCAGCCAGTACTTGCATGATGTAGCTGGTGCTTGCTGGCTCAGCCAGTACTTGCATGATGTAGCTGGTGCTTGCTGGCTCAGGCAGTACTTGCATGATGTAGCTGGTGCTTGCTGGCTCAGCCAGTACTTGCATGATGTAGCTGGTGCTTGCTGGCTCAGCCAGTACTTGCATGATGTAGCTGGTGCTTGCTGGCTCAGCCAGTACTTGCATGATGTAGCTAGGGCTTGCTGGCTCAGGCAGTACTTGCATGATGTAGCTGGTGCTTGCTGGCTCAGCCAGTACTTGCATGATGTAGCTGGTGCTTGCTGGCTCAGCCAGTACTTGCATGATGTAGCTGGTGCTTGCTGGCTCAGCCAGTACTTGCATGATGTAGCTGGTGCTTGCTGGCTCAGGCAGTACTTGCATGATGTAGCTGGTGCTTGCTGGCTCAGCCAGTACTTGCATTATGTAGCTGGCACTTTGATGATGCAACCAGTAATTGTACAGTTCATTCACTATTTGCATAGTGCACCTGGTACAGGGGCATGGTTGAGGGAGAGCAATAAATGTCAACTATGAAAACGGAGAAACCCCAAATTTTACTAGAGTATTGTACATAAAAGCCTATATAGAAAACATGTCAAGTTGCACATAAATTAACATTTTGAGAAAATATACTCATAGAGGACCAAGACATGATGATTAGACATTTAAGGTTTTCATATGAATTGCAAAACTATATCTCTTCTATGCAATTAATTAGCATTTTGCATAACTTTTTGCACATTTTGTATATCCTATATATGCCCAAAACTCATATTTCACAATTATTTGTTCAATTTGCATTCTTCTACATTTACAACACAAAATGGTGACCTTTCTATTTTTAGAATATTATTCTTAGATATTATTTAGATTTTTTAAATATTAATACTTTATTTACATTGTGACACTCTGTATCACACCTGCTCAGTATGTTAGAAATGCAAAGACAATGGTGTTGCATCATCATTGCATATTCCCCAGGTTATCTGGCAGAGGAAGTTCTCCGAGGACCAACTGGCTTATGTAATATTCCAGCTCTGGAGATTTGCCCAAACCTTCTCTAGAGGGACACATCAGGTTATGGAAGATCTCTCAGCCGGCCGCAGAGTGGCAGGCGACCTTGCTACTGTGTGCTCCAAGGACCTTCCAACTTTCCTTGTTTACCAACTAGGGTTGCCAGGGTGTCCGATTAGTTCTTTTTTTTTCACACCAATTGTTCAGTTTTTATGTCGGCTCTTTAAAATTTTGTTTATAAGTAGGTTTTGTTAGGCAGAAAAAAAGTTAAAATTTTGGAAAGGCATTTCACATGGCTTCCTCTCTGTACTCCTCTCCCTTTTCAACCACCCCCTTGAAAACAACTTGACCAGATTGACTAAAGAGGGTCAAAATTCCAGCTACCAAGTGAAGGAGACAACTTGAAATACACCTGGCTAAGTTGCCAAACAACCAACTAGGGTTGCCATTGTGTCCGAATAGTTTTTTTCACACCAATTGTTCAGTTTTTATGTCAGCTCTTCAAGCTTGAGTTTATGAGAAGATTTTGTTAGCCTGGAGAAAAGTTAAAATATATATAATGATGCACTAGCGCGTCAACTGTTATGAAAATTCGAAACTGTTTTATGTAAGATTCTTTTTGAAATTAAACAATTAATTTTTCCATTGCAGTAAGGGCAGTAGAAATTGTTTAATTTGAAAAAGAATCTTACATGTCTAAAATAGTTTCGAAAATAATATATTGGATGGGCATTTCACAGGGCTTTCCCTCTGTACTCCTCACCTTTTCAACATCCTATTTGAAAACCAACCTGACCAGATACTCCAGCTACCAAGTGAACCTGCTGTATTATTGCAAGCTAGGTTGTCCAACACCATGGTGGAGTGTCAATGGGAGATATCCTTAGCACCCAAGAGATTCTATGCTGTTATAACCCCAGTTGAAACAATTTGGACTTAAAGCTTGGGACTTTAGAATTATGATGTTCAAACCAAATTCCTGTTATAGAATGAGATTCCATTGTCGTTTTGACCATTTATTTGAGTAGCACATTTCCTGAGGTAATTTCTATGCTCAGTATATATACAGTGGAACCTCTCTGTAAAAGGCAACACCAAGTTGCAGAGCCTAAGTATCTTTTTGGGAGAAGTGTCCTCTAACCAGAGAGTGTTATTAAATAGTAAAAAATGGTAATTTTATTGATGATAACTGTCCTTTGTAGAGAGGTGTCTTCTAGAAAGAGTGTCCTCTTATGGATGTTCTACTGTACCCCTCTCCAAAGTTTGATTAATTTATACAATTATATCAAACTCTAGAGAAGCTGGACTTGGTTTATCAATGGTCAACTTACTACAACTAGGCCATCAGAATTAGCCATGGTACTCTGCAGCTCATGCAAGTACTCATCCTTAGCACACACAGTCAAACCTCTTTAGTTCAACTTTACCTCAACGGGTTGTTGAATTATAGCTGGTTACATGGTTCAGAAAGACTTTAAAAACAACTTAAGGCTAACCAGTCAGTCTATAGGCAAATTTCAATGTATTTCCTGAGTCCATGTGAGTGGTTCCAGTGCCATAGTGCAAGTCATCCATGGCAACAGGAGACAATGGAGGAATTAATATGCACAACACTACTGTGGAGAGAAAATGTCCTTCCTTCCTTCCTCCCATACTGTTGATGGCAACAAATGTCAACCCAGAAACCTTACAACAATTGAGTTAACACAAAAAAGTCAAAATACAGAATTACATTGAATAACCTTCTCTGTAGATAAGGCACAATTTGGATTATAGTTTATAAACACAAGGTAATAAGACCAAATCCAAATAAAAGAATAGTGTGCGACGTTTCGGTAACAGCGTTGTTACCATCTTCAGTTACCATTCAGTACTTTTGTCTGAAGATGGTAACAATGCTGTTACCGAAACGTCACACACTATTTTTTTATTTGGATTTGGTCTTATTACCTTGTGAACCTTGTGAAACTTTATAAATGTTGATATGTTCTTGACTTGTATAAATTACCGTGTCATCCTGAAGTTTGTCAAAATTAATAAATCTGTTGTAAATATGAAATATTTTGCTACAATATTATACAAAAATCAACAAGTTATCTCACCTGAATAGATTCTATTTAAAGAGAGGTGGTTAAGACAGATTGGGTTTCCCTTCTGTAATTTCAGACTCATTAAGAGGCCTGCCAATACTTTCGCTGATTTAGTGATGATATCCCTACAATTTTAATGTCATGCTAATACTTTTTTTATTTTGGACTTTACAAGCTTTCAGGGGATCCCCTTTATCAAGGGAGCAAAATTATACATGCAATTCCTCCCATTATTTTATCATTGCTGTGAGGGCAGTAGAATATTATTTTATTTTGAAAATAAAATTCACGTCAAAAAAAGTTTTATAACATTTTCCTTGATAAAGGGAACCTTCTATAGGCTTGTAAACTCAGAAACAAAAAGAATTTGCAGGGTTAAAATTGTATAAATTGCAATCAACATTCTGATTACACAGTTCAACTTGCTTTAAGTCAACACCCCGAAGAGATGAGAATTTTTGGATGAATTAAATGAATTATAGATGGTTAAAGTAAATATTCTGATTTATAAGTGAAAATTGGTTGAAATAAAATATTGACTAAATAAGTAAAAGTGTATTTTGCTTTTTATGGTTGGTTAAATTTGAAAGGTCATACTGTATTTGTCAAAATAGTGATGATATAACTAAATTTTTGGAATATCCTCTGAATAGCAACAAGAAAATAGGATCTAATCCAAATAAATGAAAAGATTATGACTTTCCAGCAACAACGCTGCTACAAAAGAAACATACACTATTAATTTATTTGAATTAGGTCTTATTTACTTGTAACTATAATCTATAATCCAAATTGTGCTTTATTCTATAATCTAAATAGTTCTCTGGAAGGGCACATCATTGATTGGCCAGGCCTCGCATTCTGGCCAAAAAGTTGAACTAACTGAGGCTTCTAATGGTGAATGTCCTGTTGGTGGAACTGGAAGGTGAATGACCTGTTGTTGGGAGTGGAGGATGAATGACCTGTTGTTGGGAGTGGAGGATGAATGACCTGTTGTTGGAAGTGGAGGGTCGATGACCTGTTGTTGGGAGTGGAGGGTCAATGACCTGTTGTTGGGAGTGGAGGGTCAATGACCTGTTGTTGGGAATAGAAAGTGAATGACCTGTGGTTGGAAGAGGAGGATGAATGACCTGTTGTTGGGAGTAGAGGATGAATGACCTGTGGTTGGAAGAGGAGGATGAATGTCCTGTTGTTGGGAGTGGAGGGTCAATGACCTGTTGTTGGGAGTGGAGGATGAATGTCCTGTTGTTGGGAGGGGAGGATGAATGTCCTGTTGTTGGGAGTGGAGGATGAATGTCCTGTTGTTGGGAGTGGAGGATGAATGTCCTGTTGTTGAGAGTGGAGGATGTATGTCCTGTTGTTGGGAGTGGAGGGTGAATGTCCTGTTGTTGGGAGTGGAGGATGAATGTCCTGTTGTTGGAAGTGGAGGGTCAATGACCTGTTGTTGGGAGTGGAGGGTCAATGACCTGTTGTTGGGAATAGAAAGTGAATGACCTGTGGTTGGAAGAGGAGGATGAATGTCCTGTTGTTGGGAGTGGAGGGTCAATGACCTGTTGTTGGGAGTGGAGGATGAATGTCCTGTTGTTGGGAGGGGAGGATGAATGTCCTGTTGTTGGGAGTGGAGGATGAATGTCCTGTTGTTGGGAGTGGAGGATGAATGTCCTGTTGTTGGGAGTGGAGGATGTATGTCCTGTTGTTGGGAGTGGAGGATTAATGTCCTGTTGTTGGGAGTGGAGGATGAATGTCCTGTTGTTGGAAGTGGAGGGTCAATGACCTGTTGTTGGGAGTGGAGGGTCAATGACCTGTTGTTGGGAATAGAAAGTGAATGACCTGTGGTTGGAAGAGGAGGATGAATGTCCTGTTGTTGGAAGTGGAGGGTCAATGACCTGTTGTTGGGAGTGGAGGGTCAATGACCTGTTGTTGGGAATAGAAAGTGAATGACCTGTGGTTGGAAGAGGAGGATGAATGTCCTGTTGTTGGGAGTGGAGGGTCAATGACCTGTTGTTGGGAGTGGAGGATGAATGTCCTGTTGTTGGGAGTGGAGGATGAATGACCTGTTGTTGGGAGTGGAGGATGAATGTCCTGTTGTTGGAAGTGGAGGATGAATGTCCTGTTGTTGGGAGTAGAGGATGAATGTCCTGTTGTTGGGAGTGAAGGATGAATGTCCTGTTGTTGGGAGTGGAGGGTCAATGACCTGTGGTTGGAAGAGGAGGATGAATGTCCTGTTGTTGGGAGTGGAGGGTCAATGACCTGTTGTTGGGAGTGGAGGATGAATGTCCTGTTGTTGGGAGTGGAGGATGAATGTCCTGTTGTTGGGAGTGAAGGATGAATGTCCTGTTGTTGGGAGTGGAGAATGAATGTCCTGTTGTTGGGAGTGGAGGATGAATGTCCTGTTGTTGGGAGTGGAGGATTAATGTCCTGTTGTTGGGAGTGAAGGATGAATGTCCTGTTGTTGGGAGTGGAGAATGAATGTCCTGTTGTTGGGAGTGTAGGATGAATGTCCTGTTGTTGGGAGTGGAGGATGAATGTCCTGTTGTTGGGAGTGAAGGATGAATGTCCTGTTGTTGGGAGTGGAGAATGAATGTCCTGTTGTTGGGAGTGGAGGATGAATGTCCTGTTGTTGGGAGTGGAGGATGAATGTCCTGTTGTTGGGAGTGAAGGATGAATGTCCTGTTGTTGGGAGTGGAGAATGAATGTCCTGTTGTTGGGAGTGGAGGATGAATGTCCTGTTGTTGGGAGTGGAGGATGAATGTCCTGTTGTTGGGAGTGAAGGATGAATGTCCTGTTGTTGGGAGTGGAGGATGAATGTCCTGTTGTTGGGAGTGGAGGATGAATGTCCTGTTGTTGGGAGTGGAGAATGAATGTCCTGTTGTTGGGAGTGGAGGATGAATGTCCTGTTGTTGGGAGTGGAGGATGAATGTCCTGTTGTTGGGAGTGGAGGGTGAATGACCTGTTGTTGGGAGTGGAGGATGAATGTCCTGTTGTTGGGAGTGGAGAATGAATGTCCTGTTGTTGGGAGTGGAGGATGAATGTCCTGTTGTTGGGAGTGGAGGATGAATGTCCTGTTGTTGGGAGTGGAGGATGAATGTCCTGTTGTTGGGAGTGGAGGGTGAATGACCTGTTGTTGGGAGTGGAGGGTGAATGACCTGTGGTTGGGAGTGGAGTATGAATGACCTGTTGTTGGGAGTGGAGGGTCAATGACCTGTTGTTGGGAGTGGAGGATGAATGTCCTGTTGTTGGGAGTGGAGGGTGAATGACCTGTTGTTGGGAGTGGAGGATGAATGTCCTGTTGTTGGGAGTGGAGGGTGAATGACCTGTTGTTGGGAGTGGAGGATGAATGACCTGTTGTTGGGAGTGGAGGGTCAATGACCTGTTGTTGGGAGTGGAGGGTGAATGACCTGTTGTTGGGAGTGGAGGATGAATGACCTGTTGTTGGGAGTGGAGGGTGAATGACCTGTTGTTGGGAGTGGAGGATGAATGACCTGTTGTTGGGAGTGGAGGGTGAATGACCTGTTGTTGGGAGTGGAGGGTGAATGACCTGTTGTTGGGAGTGGAGGGTCAATGTCCTGTTGTTGGGAGTGGAAGATGAATGTCCTGTTGTTGGAAGTGGAGGGTCAATGTCCTGTTGTTGGGAGTGGAGGGTCAATGACCTGTTGTTGGGAGTGGAGGGTCAATATCCTGTCATTGGGGGTGGAGGGTCAATATCCTGTCATTGGGGGTGGAGGGTGAATGTTGTGTTGTTGGGATTTCAACAAAATCCTGGATTATAGTAGTGTCTAACAACAATAATGTACGAGACCAAAATTTAAGATACAAACAGTATCAGATAAATGAGTTTACAACAATACAGGGATAAGTACAATTTGGGATATAGATCAAAATTATATGGGTATCAAGATCAAATTACTTATTTGGATTTTAGTTTTATCATCTTGTAAAATCACAGTATAAATTGAGAGTAACTAACTCAGAGTGCAAGCTAAAATTCTCTAATTGTGGCGAAAGAGTTCGGTGTTTCTGGAGAAATTATTTACTCCAATGAAGTGGTGGTGGAGGCACACAAGTTATTACAAATATGAATATTATATTCCTTAATTGGGAGACATAGCCAACCAATCCTGGCATCTTGTAAAGTGCACTCTACATGGGTGGACATGCACAGACCCACAACTTTCTGGGATTATCAAACCACTGGCCTCACTATATCTATAGATAAAGAATAAAACTAAGGCAACGTGATTCCTCTAGTTGGTGCTGAATGCTAGGAGGGCTGTATAATTACCTGTTCCTATAGAGTCTTTGACTGCACAACTATGTTTTAGTATTATCACACACACAGTTGTAGAATCTTGACAATTGACAATACCAGGTAGGACTGTTGCTATACCCATTTTATAACCAGTTAAAACAATTTGGACTTAAAACCAAGCACTATAGAACTATGATGCTACCAGGTGTCAAGTTTCTCTTAGAAAGAAGATTGTTATAACAGGGTTCTATTGTACAGAGTAAACTACTTCTCTGTAAAGGACAATATCTAGTTGCAACATTTAGAGAGAGGTGCTATCTTACCAGAGAATTACTTGTTAGTAAAAATGTTAAGTTTGGTGTTGAAAACTGTCCCTTGTAGAGAGAGGTGTTCTCTCATGGAGGTTCTACTGTATATAGAGATGAAAACTAGTTTTTAAAATATATTGAACCTAGTTGGGCTGAACAAAGTGGCCAAGTTTCTGTCCAATCATCATACCATATCTATAGTGTCTGTTCCAGTTTTCTAGGACTAAGGTAAGTGGCTAAACTTGAGGAAGCTGCCTTCAAGTCTTAGATAGTTGGACAAGAACTCCACTCTCCATGGTGTGGTTCCTCTTTACTGGGCTCATGGGGGCAACCAGTGTTGGAGCTACTTGTCTAACCAACAATCTCAGCTATTGGAATATAAGCCACCTGAGCTTAACAACCAGAATGTACAACACATCACACATGCTGGCAACAATCCCTAAACAGATACAATAGACCCCTGTTTGCCTGTCAGGACACATTTTCTTCAAGATAGATAGTGCCTTTAATGGTCCTTCCACATCTTGTCTACCTTGATTTGATGGGTTCAGTCCCATGACATCTTTAATGATAACTTCCCATAACTGTCTATCATGGCCACTTCTACAATGTTCAACACTGATCTGTAATATTTGGTGTCGTGGAAACCATACAGTCTGTTAATGTTTTTAGCCAAGCAAAGCTTAAAAATTAATAAAGATGCTGTTAAAAAATGAAAGTTAAAAGTACCCATTGACATAACCTTACTCCAAGATTGAGTATTATATAACTTGTGTTCATTGTCAGTTGACAGTATTACTGCCAACGGTCAGAGTTCCAGACCATTTTTATTTTTGACAAATTAGATTTCACCGGCCCAGATATTGTAGTTACAGTTAAACCTATCTATAGTGCCCCCTCTTGGGACTCACCAAAATGGGGTGCTATAGACAGGTCACTTTTAATGTAAATCCCATCGTACTACGTATTTAAAATCGGGCACTATAGAGAGGAAGGCACTATTAAGAGGGGCGCTATAGACAGGTTTAACTGTATTTTAAAGAGCCAATAACCAAAAGGAACAAGTGCTTTGATAAAATACTACTCCATATTTTTTCTAAATAGGGACATGATAATCATGTGCAGCAATTAATGTATGCATACGATGGCTATATAGACAATTTACTATTTGAATGGTGTCAAATTTGTTGAACTTGTTTATTATAAAAATCATTAAATAACATTTTAGCCAGAAGCTCTTATTTCATGTGAAAAAAACATTCTTAAAACTGGTCAACCACTTTTGTTCTAAATAATTTAAACCAAAATTTTAAAATATTCATTGAAAAAAGGTCACAGAATAAGTTATATAAATGGTCTATTATTACAACGGTGTATTAAGGTAATTCTCCTTATAAAATATGGCAATGATTTTTTTTTTCTTTATATGGTTATCGAAAATGAAAGGTAATCGTGACATTTTACTGGGGATAATATGGGTCACATGTGTCAAGAATCCCGAGAGTACAACGTTTATATTGTATCAGGCGGTATATTTTTTTCAATAAATTTTGAAAAATATTTTCAATAAGTGTTTTTCGAAGGCAAAATAGAAAAAGAATATTAAATGGTTAAATGTCGAATATTTACCCAAAATTTGGATCCACAAAATGAATCCATTTGAAGGTACGTTGCAAAATGTAATAAAACTATTTAGATATTATATTTAAAAATGCAAATACATTTTTGTAAATATTAAAACACTATACCCTCTCTCATCACACTACACTACCGCCTTCCTATAATGTTTATTTAGGTTTTACAATTTTTTTTTTACTATTATTATTATTGCTCTTTTCGTATACAACAGAGTAGTAGGGGACTAAATGTCTGATTTTTCAAATATTAAATAAAGTTATTTTATTTTGAAAATGTAACTCTTTATATATTTTATATATAATATGTTTAATAATATTTTTATATGTTTTAATATTTTAACTGAACATTTTTGAAATGGTTCCATGTATTTTTCAACATTAAAAAAATTACACATTCTTCAGAACTCTAAATAGAAGCTGTGATATATTTATAAAGGAAATGTGGATGGTTCAAAAATATAACAACATAACATATAGGAAACCCAGGCTCCTGGAGCGTATCCATAGATCATCAACTACCCTATCAAAAATATTAAATTATTATTACACAACAACTAGAGTTTTTCTCACACAGAGTTTAGCTTCATGCGATATCAGGAGATATAAAATACCAAATTATTATATAATTAAAATGTTTATAATATTTAAAATAAATATGCAATTAACTCGGGTTCCTGGCGCGTACAAAAGCTATAGCCAACTACTTGGCCAATGGGGAATTGTTAGTAGAACATGTTCCATAAAAATATATTTGAGGACTTATACATTTTGGCGTGTATTTTTATTATTTTCAATTGATAACTAATTTCAATATCTTATTTATAATACTAATATAATAACAATTTTAACTTGAAACAATTTATTTCTTCTATTTTTAGAAGAATTTTTTTCTGAATCAGAAATCTATCAAAAGAATATCTCTATTACTGTAAACTTCCTAAAAGTTTATATTTTGCATTATAAAAAGTAATATAATCGTTCAAATAGATAGATAAACTATCGAGGAAAAAGATGGTAGTTGATATATTATGTAGGGGTTTCCCCAAATAAAGCCAATAAATAGGAAATAAGAAAGTCATCAGATGAAAAGACCCCTCTCTCTCTCTTTCACTTTGTGGAAAATATGTCTTGCATCCTGGAAGCACTGAATATCTTTAATAGGTTAAACTTTGAGTTGATGCGAGTGTGCTGCAAGCATTAGATGAAAAACTATGCAGCCTAAAATAAGCAACAAAGAATACATTAATGGAGTATTTGTTGTTTGGTACCAATGGTATCTGGAGGGCAGTCTTCTAAGTTGGAAACAAGATGAATTCTGAGAGGAGTGCGAGATACAATTCATTTTGTACTTTCTCTAGGATCTCTTCTCCTTCACTGTACAGTAAGTCCCCTCTCCTATCACATGGTCTATATTCTTCATTCACCAAATAATTTAATAAAGATAAAATTATTGAAATATTTCCATGTCAATTATATAGCCTCTCTTATGAATCCATTGCGTCGTCACATCTCTGGGGCATGCTATGGCAGCGAGTGTTGTTGCTTATGTGACTATTTTTACCTGAGGCAATTGCTTATTTTGTGTGGATCACTGGAAATTTCTTGGGTTTGTGTTGGTGAAGATACAAATATTCTATTTTCTACAAAATACTTGGCTTCTTCCTCTATTGACATATTTTATGCATTTCCAAAATTATTTCTCTTTCTTTGATTTTCAAGAGCAAAACATAGTTTTGAATTTCATCCATTAATACCATTTAACATTTCAATATTGCACTTTAATTTCAAACTTGAATTTCGCAAAATTCCGCGAATATTATATACAGAAACGCAATTTTATATATATCCACAAATAGTTTGTGTTTTAGTATTAACTAGCGGACGTACCCGGCTTCGCCCAGGTTTTACCCAAGTAAAGGTTTGTCTAAGGAATCTCTCGATAAAGTGAACATTTTTTCCCGGTCCCTTGAAAAGTACTCGATAAGTTGAATAAAATCAATATTAAATTATAAAACTATTTTAGAGGCGTAATATTCTTTTTAAAATAAAATAATTTCTACTGTCCTTACTGCGATGGAAAAATTAAAGGGAGGGCCTGGCTCATCAGTGGTGAACCCTCCCAGCGGTTTCGCCAGTTTAATCTACCATACCGCTGTTATATTGCATTTTTGGAACTTCCTTTTATAGGTGACTGTTGTAAGACTCTTGGAATGGGTATTTTAGAAGAACTATGGACATAAGCTTTTAGGACAGCAGAATTAAATATAATTATAAATATATAATATGCTTCGAGCAATCGCTCTTCCGCAAATATCAAATTGTGTCTTTTATTAGAACAATAATGTTACGATGTATTAGAGCGCCATCTGTTATAAAATTATAAAACTATTTTAGAGGCGTATTATATATTTATAATTATATTTAATTCTGCTGTCCTAAAAGCTTATGTCCATAGTTCTTCTAAAATACCCATTCCAAGAGTCTTACAACAGTCACCTATAAAAGGAAGTTCCAAAAATGCAATATAACAGCGGTATGGTAGATTAAACTGGCGAAACCGCTGGGAGGGTTCACCACTGATGAGCCAGGCCCTCCCTTTAATTTTTCCATCGCAGTAAGGACAGTAGAAATTGTTTTATTTTAAAAAGAATATTACGCCTCTAAAATAGTTTTATAATTTGATAACAGATGGCGCTCTAATACATCGTAAAATCAATATTAATTGGTTCCCTCGGTAATTGGAAGTTAAATGAATAGTATCTTGCCTTGGAATTGTATCATTATTCTTGTCTCAAATAAATTGCCGTGTCATCCTGAATTTTGTCTTTCCTAATTTTCTACATTACAAAATCATCGTATCATCATGATAATATTTAGAGCAGATTGTTGAATTATAACAGATAAATTAGAATATTTATCTTGATTATTTTAAAGCGAAAAGTTATTTCAAAAATTTTATTTGCTAGAAACCTTCCCAGTACTATACTGAATAACTTCCCAAAGTTTCATGGCGTTCCAATGAGTGGTTTGGTCAGGCATAAAGGACACACACACACATATACATT
Source organism: Cordylochernes scorpioides (assembly GCA_030710605.1). Lineage (NCBI taxonomy): Eukaryota > Metazoa > Arthropoda > Arachnida > Pseudoscorpiones > Chernetidae > Cordylochernes > Cordylochernes scorpioides. Next base: position 25,952,348 of record CP092863.1, read on the forward strand.
CATTTTTATATATATAGATTAATTTAGTTTTTTATTCTTTCAATATTATCAAAAAAGCTGATATTAAAGATATATATAAAGATCTTGTAGAAATAAATTGTCCGAAAAATTCCAACTCATAGAAAAACATAAATTAATACAAAGCAATAACGCGCCATCTATACAGATAAAATAAAAGGATTTAAAGCGCGAATGTTTCTTTTATACATAATACGAACTTCTACTGTCCTTATTTGAATATAATGCTACTGTCCAATAAGCTTATGTCCATAGTTTACTTGAAAACCATTTCTAAGATTCCATTCTTCAGTGTAGCATATAAAAGCAGAATGATCCAATACAGTATTAGAGCTCTGAGAAGCGGTCTGGTGGATTAAATTGGCGAAACCGCTGGGAGGGTTGACCACTGATGAGCCAAGCCCTTCCAATATATTTTTTCATCGCAGTAAGGACAGTAGAAGTTCGTATTATGTATAAAAGAAACATTCGCGCTTTAAATCCTTTTATTTTATAGAAAAACATAATTAAAGGCGTATTAAATTCAGACAAAGTGTATTTATGTAAGTAGTCCATTTTTTAGTGAAATTTCAAGGTACAGGTTGAATAATGCGCGATAAAAAATCATTCCAAATGTAAAACAGCAGTATATTAATTACCTCTGTAGTCACCACTATTAGCAATGCAAGCATACATTGTGTTGTACAGGTGCTGTATGTCATTTTGTAGGATGGAAGTCTATGCCCCTTGAAGTTGATCAATCAAATTAACAACGATAACCAATTTAGTACGCTGAGCTATAATCACCATACAGCACACTCCTCTTCTAACGTCAATGCTTTGAGGCGAACATTTAGTTTTCGATTTAAAAAGGTTACTGGTTCCTTTAAGAAAATGAAAGTAGTAGCATCCAGTTCAATGAGTTTGAATAAAGGTGTGTATAGGCTACGTGAAGGTGGACTTTTTCACATTTCAGAAAAATTGGAACGAGATGTATCTACTGTGCATGTTTGTTGGCGACAGTGGATACAGAAGTCTAAAATAAGACTAAGGTCTGGCCGCAGACGGGCCACTAGTGAAAGGGAATTCACCGCGTTGCTATGATGCATTGTATTTTATCTGTAACAGAAATTCGAAATTCTGTTGGCACCAGACTGACACAACAAAGTGTAAGAAGTCGATTACTCTAGAGACAGCTCTGAGCTAAACGTCCTGTAGCGCTCATACTACTAACTCCAAATTATATTCATAAGCGACAGCTGTGGTTTCGAACTAGAGCTCATTGGAGGCAAGAATAAAGAAATGTTGTGTTTTGAGATGAGAGAAGTTTCTATCTTTATGCAAGTGGTGGACGCATGTGTTAGTTAAAGTGAGACTAGGCGAGTGCTTGGAAACTAGGTGTTTGTACCATAAACAAACTGAACCTACACCTTGAAAGAAAATTTGAACCTCAGATTGAGGATTGAAATAGTTATGCTGTCATTATTCATAATTATTTCAGCAGACCTTTTCCAAAAAGAATAAGGCTCTTCCCCATACTGCCACCCCACGTGCTCTACAGAATCTCGGCATGCATGTTGTAAATTTCATGTTATTTGCATGCTTTTTCAGGGTGTTGCATTTACGGTGGCCAGCAGTTTAATAAAATAAAACAAAAAATTATTGTCAACAAAGAAAAGCTATAATCCTACTGGAATCAAAATTACGTATCACACATGCACCTTGAGAAACTATAAAATCTGACATTCGTTTAGTATGTTTCAATTTGGTCTATCATCAATACAAAAACATCACGTTTTTGAATTTTAGAAACGCTAAAAAAACTGGAAAAATTAAAAGATTTATTGTCTATAAGAGTTGTGCGATCTTAAGCAATATCACAACTAAGAGTTGACTTCTGATGAAACCAAATCAATTTTTCTTCCACAATTGTGACATGATTAATTACACCAACGGACTTAGGTATGCTTGTGATAAGTTACTTTAAACGAAAACTGCATCAGGGAATATTGAATTGAGCTGAAATGGATGGTTGCATATCTTCACATTACGTATATATGATAATGTTATACATGTGCATATACTGTGATCCTTTTATTATTTGTATAGGTTAATAGAATGACGCCAAGAATATGTAGATAGTAACATAAAAGTAACCCAGGCTCCTGGAGCCATATGTAAAGGTATGCAGAGATTTTTAATTAGAAATGCCTAAACTATTCTGAGCAAGGTTATTGCTGGTGGCGGTGGACCGTTGGCATTCGGCAACCCTGAGCTGACTCACTTCCTGCTGATGATGTAACCCTACCTGCGGCGTTGCCATCGCCATGTTCCTTCTCTCCATGTGTGTTTACTTTTAATCTATATATATTCCCTTTACCTTATAGTTAATTAAAGTATAATTAACGTTGAGCGCTGTGTGTAATCAATTGGAATACAACAAAGATTATGAGACTGAAGAAGCGCAAGGCCTAAAACGTGAAACTGAAGAAGCACAAGACTTAAAACGTCCGACTGAAGAAGCGCGAAGCCTAAAACGTGAGTAACCAAATTTCCTTTGATTACTAGGCCCATCCTTTTTTCTACTTACCAAATATTTTGTAAAATGGCAAACACAACGATTACAAAATTAAATGGTGCTAATTACTCCAGCTGGAGCTTCCAGATGAAACTCGTTCTAATCGAAAACGATTTGTGGAGTTTGATCAATCCAGGAGAGGCTAAGCCTGACCCTAGTGACCTTGTTGCAACAAAACTTTTTTTGTCACGGGAGGGTAAGGCGTTTGCAAAAATTTGCCTCGGGATTAATGATGAACAACAATTGCATGTTCAACATTTGAATACTCCGAAAGAGGTCTGGGAGGAACTGGAAAAATTATACGCACCAAAGGATAGTAGATATCGAGCCGTACAACTAAGAAGGCAGTTATATGGCGAAAGGTTGACTCAGCACAGCAATATGGAAGGGTATATGGGGAAGATAAACTACATTGTAAACGAACTGGCCCAAATTGGCGACAAAATTGATGATGGCGATTTGGCTATGGTTCTTTTGGGTGGATTACCAGAGGATTGGGACACCGTTGTCTCAACCATATGTAACTTGCCTGATTCAGACTTCACGACCGCCACAGTTAAAAGACGGCTGTTGGCAGAAGCAGAAAGGCGTTCGTCTAATCTACCAAAAGATGTGGGTGCCATGGTCGTTAATGCCTCTTCGAAGCCCATTGAAACAGAAAAACAATTTAAAGCAAAGGTTGTTTGTTTCAAATGTGGAGGTAAAGGCCATTATGCAAGGGAATGCAGGAAGAAAGGAAAGAATGAACAAAGACCAAAGAGGTTTGACCAAAACAAAGGCGTAAATATGTCGGCAATGTGCAACACTTTGTTTGGAGCTACCGCCGAGACCTGGATCATAGATTCTGGAGCGACGCACCATATGACTCCCAAGAGAGATTACTTCACATGTCTGAAAGAGTGCACAAGCAATATGAGTTCCATCACTATTGCGAATGCCTCTTCTATAGAAGTATGTGGTATCGGTACTGTCAGTGCCAATATTGTTGGACACAAGGGAGAAGCCAGCAATATGGTTGCCCAGAACACCTTGTACGTTCCAGATATGCGTCACAGTGTTCTGTCTGTACTCCAAATGATAGAAAACGGTAGAAAAGTTGTCTTCAACAGGAGTGGTTGCCACATTATGGACATGAAAGGAAAACTCTTGATAGAGGGAAAAAAGTTGGGTAGACTTTACTACGTCCAGACTACTCCATCCTCTCCGATAGATCAGAATGATCATGTTTCTCTTGCATCTGAATGCAAGGAAGAGCTTACACTGGAACTTTGGCACAAAAGGCTGATGCATGTAAATGCATATACGATAGCAAAGATGGCCAAGAACCAAAGCGTAAGAGGACTTGTTTGCAGCCCGGCAAAGCCAGAAAAGTGCGAAGACTGCAGCCCGGCAAAGCCAGAAAAGTGCGAAGACTGCTTGATCGGAAAGTCTTACCGTCTGCCATTCCTTCAACACTCACACAAGGAGGAAAAAGAAATCATGCCGTTGGACTTGGTGCATGCGGACTTGATGGGTCCACTCGACGTATTGAGCTGGGGAGGAGCCAAGTACGTCTTAACCATCATTGATGAATCTACGAGATATACAAGTGTATTTTTCCTGAAAAACAAAGGCGGAACCCTGGGAAAAGTCAAAGAATGGATTCAAGAATCTGAGAAACAAACCAGCCGGAAACTAAAACGAATACGTACGGATAATGGCTTGGAATTTTGTTCCAAAGAATGGGACACTTTCTGCACGAGCGTCGGAATAGTTCATGAACTCACTATGACGCATACACCTCAACAGAATGGTGTGGCAGAAAGAATGAATAGGACACTCCTAGATCTTGTCAGGAGCACTATATCTGGAAGTGGTCTGCCAAAGGCTTCCTGGGCGGAGCTGACTTACACCGCAGCCTATGTCAGAAACAGAGTTCTCAACAAACACAATGGTGAAAGCACGCCATATGAACTGTGGACAGGGAATAAGCCTAGTCTTAAACACCTAAGAGCTATTGGCTGTCAAGTATTTGTCCATATTCCAAGACAAGTCCGTAAATCCAAACTCGAAAGGAGAGCTGTCAAAGGTAACCTTGTTGGATATGCACTCAGAGGACGTGGCTACAGAGTGTGGATTCCTGAGATGAAGAAAGTGGTGGAATCTCGGGACTGTGTCTTCAAAGAGAGTGATGTATCGAGGAACAACAGCAACCGGGAGGTGCTTCCATCAGTTGAACACTACAGCTATGGGACACAACGGGAGATTGAAGAGAATCCAGTGTCTTTATTAGATCAAGAAGACGTGATACCTACAGAAGAGGACAGCCATAATCAAGATACTGTAAAGCCTTCTCCTACTCGATCTCATCCAATGATCCTAAGGAACCAGAGAGATGCTCAGAACTCAATTGCACTCCTCAGTACTGAAGTAAATAAGTGGAAGAAACCTAGCGGATATTTTGACCAAGCCACTGGGGAGAAACCTACACGAACTTCATCGTTCGAGACTCTTAAGCGGCGAAGTGATCCATGAATAGGAGGTCACTTCGAGGGAGGAGATTGCTGGTGGCGGTGGACCGTTGGCATTCGGCAACCCTGAGCTGACTCACTTCCTGCTGATGATGTAACCCTACCTGCGGCGTTGCCATCGCCATGTTCCTTCTCTCCATGTGTGTTTACTTTTAATCTATATATATTCCCTTTACCTTATAGTTAATTAAAGTATAATTAACGTTGAGCGCTGTGTGTAATCAATTGGAATACAACAGTTATTATGAACGTTATGGCCCCTTAGAGACCTAAAATGATTGATAGATTTGATTTTTCTCACTGCGTTCTGGAAAGTAAAGAGTCCCTAGCAGGAGTTGAAATAGAAAATAGCTCACTGGCGATGAAGGAACGTGATAACATTCTGTCATTTTCGATATGACCTACAGGCCTAATCGATGGTAGTATGGAGTGGGGAGAAGTTTATTCTTGTGGAAGGATCCATCTGATCAGAATGGCTAGTGAACCTTTTGTGATGCTATTAATGAATGGTATTTCAAGGAATCTTTTACAATATGATAATAGATGTTAGCATACAGTAGCTATGAGCCAGCATGCTCTTTATCTATCTGGCCATCTAGATCACCTATTGTTTCAGCAATAAGCACGTGTAGGACATGATTGACCTAGGATGATAGATAATTGATAGCCAGCGACTAAATTGCTGATCTGACCTTCCAGGTACAGAAGGCGTGATATGTAACAGGATATGACACCTGTACAATTAAATTCTTGTTCTTGTGCATTTCTATATTTACCAAAGAAGTGGGTACAGTGGTATTTGACAGTGTAGGCGTTCAACTTTGATACATCACTACGCACTAATTATTTGAGTTCCACTGCTAATAATAAATTAAAAGTACATTATTACACAAGCAATAACGCGCCATCTATATATATAAAATGAAAGGATTTAAAAGCACGAATGTTTCTTTTATACATAATACAAACTTCTACTCTCCTTACTGCGATGAAAAATATATTGGGAGGGCTTGGCTCATCAGTGGTGAACCCTCCCAGCGGTTTCGCTTGCGTAAAATAAATGTACATGGTCTAATTTTATAATGGTACTGAAATACAATTATCAATTTTTTTTCATTGCATAATAGTACAATTTTGTGCTGTGTAAAATATAAGCTAGATTTTTGTTACGTCCTTTTATTGGGCCAACAGGCCGATAGAAGGTCGGTAGTGAGAGTGACTCCTGTTTACATCGATTTAGCTGAAGATCCCATCGCTCGATGCTACAATTTTCTATTGCTATAAAATATTATTACTATAGGCTCCGAACACAAAATGCTTAAACGATTTTTCAATCAATTTTCCTGCATAATGTGAAAGATTATTCCTCAATAACAAAAGGACAGATATAGTATGACAACAGAGAAGTTCGGAGAAGATTTAATGATGTGAATAATCATTGTAAATTTAGTAATAAAAAGAAGCGGAATTTTGTAGGACGTATAGTATAGCATAGAGGTTTGTTGGAAGATCGTCTATTGATCATACTGGAGGGAGACGCTTTGAAAAACGAAGGTAGAGATTAAAAAAATAATAATAAAAAAGATGATGCACTAGCGCGCCATCTGTTATCAAAATTCAAAACTATTTTAAAGGCGTAAGATTCTTTTTGATATTAAACAATTTCTACTGCCCTTACTGCAATGGAAAAATTAATGAGAGGGCCTGGCTCATCAGTGGTGAACCCTCTCACCGGTTTCGCCAGTTTAATCTACCATACCGCTGTTATATTGCATTTTTGGAACTTCCTTTTATAGTGATACTGTTGATAGACTCTTTGAATGGGTATTTTAGAAGAACTATGGACATAAGCTTAGAGGACAGTAGAATTACATACATTTATAAATATATAATATGCTTCGAGCAATCGCTCTTCCGCAAATATCAAATTGTTTCTTATGTTTGAAAATATGCAACTACATAAGACACTCTTCTTTTATTCGCCCCCGACGTTTCAGTGACTCCTTGTCACCCTCTTCAGGGGACTGACTATCAAAATCCAACAAATCATTCCTCTGATAAAAGTAACCGGGAGTTACCAAAACGTCGTGAAGAAAATACTTGTAGAAAGAAAATACTCGCAGAAGAAGATTGGGATTGATGTAGCTGTAACAAACTTCCAACCAGTAAATGACGTTTTATAAAAAAGACGGTTTACTAAGACCATGTAATTGACACACACGTGAGTGTTATTTACTGCTCTTCTTTAAAAAGTTTATAAAATAGCCATTATACCTTCCAAACTTTGTTTTTATGCTCACGAGAAAGTTTTAAAATATTATGCGCATTCTTATAAAGTGTAAATGGGTATATCGGAATTTATTTTTATAAACTTATATATATATATATATATATTTCTCTATCTTGATGAAACTCAGACTCCTAGAGTGTGCAAATCAGATAATATCGAGATCAAAAGTTATTTTATTTCAAAACATAGATAATGGTTCAAAGAATTAGAATCATTGTTAAATATCAACGATGTGATGATAATGGATGATGATGCATGTGCAGAATACTTTTTTTTTTAACTTTTAATAAATTCCCCACAGACATAGGTAAAGGAGTTTTGCATGGATATTTACATATGGCTCCAGGAGCCTGGGTTACCTTTATGTTACTATTTACATATTATTGACGTCATTCTATTTACCTACACAAAGAATGAAGGCATCACAGTATATATGCACATGTATAACATTATCACATACACGTCATGTGAAGACATGCAAATTCCGCATTTAAATTTCTTTCTCACAAAATCATACTTTTTACAGAATAATACAGAATAATAGCTGCGCTATGCCCAAGCCAAGAATTCAAATAGTGGCGAGGGTCTGAAGATTAAATTGCATAACCGCTGAGAGGATTCTCCACTGATTAGCCAGGGTCTTATACATATTTTCTCTACTTGTAGTAGATACTTCATAAATATACAACAACAAATGAGGATACACGGAAATAATGGAAAAGCTTATAAAAATACGACTTTGCATGTGCTTTGTGTAAAGTGAAGATCAATACTGAACTAGAACGCTATATGACCACATGTAGAACAATACAGGAAGAAATAGATTTTTTACTCCAGAATCGGCACCAAGTATTCATCGTCAATATATTCCACAATAGATAAGTTAACTAAGGACAGATACTGGATCATACTTATATATAACTTCTTCAAATTAGATAACCGAAAGAAGGAACTGCTGAGCACCACACACACAACATTGTAGTGTCTCAATCAAAATTCGAAACTATTTTAAACGCGTAAGATTCTTTTTGAAATTAAACAGCTTCTCTTGCCCTTACTGCAATGGAAAAATTAATGGGATTTTCCATTGCAGTAAGGGCAGTAGAAATTGTTTAATTTCAAAAAGAATCTTACGCGTTTAAAATAGTTTCGAATTTTGATAACAGATGGCGCGCTAGTGCATCATATTATAATTGTAGTGTCTATTCGTAGATATAATTGTATATATATATATATGTATATTTGATCGGGAATAAAGGCTTTTGTTGTTGTTGTATATTTATGAAGTATCTCCTACTAGGAGAGAAAATATGTATAAGACCCTGGCTAATCAGTGGAGAATCCTCTCAGTGGTTATGCAATTTAATCTTCAGACCCTCGCCACTATTTCAATTCTTGGCTTGTGCATTGCGCAGATAATTTAGAAGGAATGATTACATTTCGCGAGATATTTATCTCTTTATAACTTGCGAGACACTGTAGAGAGAAATAAATATTTGAAAACAAATATTCTATCAATAATACAATTTCACAGATAACTTCTGAAAATAATACAGTCGAACCTCCACATATTGAAAATTCTATGAAAAAAATCGATATATTGAGACTTTGATTCAAAGAAAATACATTAATTATAAGTTTATATATTTATAAGTGCAAAGTCGAACTGCTTTTCACATGTGTAGACATGTGGTGCACTTACAGTAAAAGCAGTCGCCTACTTCTACCCACCATGATTATCATGGCCTGTACCACGTGTACTAGGGATAAGCAAAACCATTTTATATAGGTCTAATGTATATACCAGGATGGTTAGGAGTGACACAATCCTAAATAACTCGTAGCTTTGTACAAATGATACAAGTGACTCTTCTAGTATAATTGAAATATTTCAAAATGATGCTTTCGATACTTTTCTGTCATTAGTAAAATCTTCAAATGCCCTAATTATGAGGTTTGTAAAATAATTAGTTGAAACCGTGCTTATGTGGAGAAGCAGCAGAATTTTATTACAATGTATCTTTTACATAGATTCCCATATTCAAACACTTCTACATCGCGAACACATGGAATCCGAAACTAAAACCTAAAGTATACGCTCACTCCCTATTCTACAACTAAATGCAATATTATTGCGAAGGCTTGTACAATTGATCAATGATCTATTTTAATTTTTCCTATAAATAAAACGTTTTTGCCTTCAAAATATTTCTGTTCATATTCTTTTTATTTTTACTATAATTTTTGTTTTCTAAAAATCTCCGAGAAATGATTGAAATTTTCTGCAGACCAGTTCAATGGTTGAGGATGAATGTCAATGTTTCGCGTCACAACATTTTTTTTTTAGCCATCAAATCTACAAGGATTAATACCGACATCTAAACTTAGAAAACAGACTCATTATTATCAAGTTGTTACATCTTGACTGGAACAGAGATTTTCGCTGAATTTATCTTAAAACATAATAAACCTAAATGTATCTACTATACACGGTACAAGCTCACATATATGTGGTGTGTAGATGTTCTGGTAACGTTCACACCAGAAGTATCTTAAAGGGACACAATTCCCACGTGAGCAGCATTCCCACGTGAGTCATGGCGCGATTCATTCCCGTCAGCTTTCCATCGTCAATTTTTTTTGTAGATGCCAATCATTATGCAACTGTTCCATGTCTGCGTCACAAACTTAGCCAATACTTCCTATATATCCAGGTTTGTAAGTGAAAATAGAGGTTGAATAAATGTTTAAAGATCAAGTGGATATTTCAAGCGTTGGTTGCTACTCTTCTCACCGTAACACAATTGCGATATGTAAATATGAATAAAATATTCATATTCCCCTCTCATTTTTTTCTTAAGAAAACAGAATGGCCAAAGGACAAGGATCAAAAATATTTCACCAAGTTTGCCTGTGGTGATTTGTAGATACTGCCCTTTCAGAAAGACATATGGTGGTAAATTTGAGCTGCTGAAAGAAAAATAATTAATAAATAAAAATACATTAAAAAAGCTTTTATTTAAATACAGTAAACAGAAAAAAAAATATTGTATCTTCTGTCATTGAACAATTATATGTATCTGAGTGAAAATAAAAGCGGCGGGAGGCGATCATTATGAATTTCGAAGCTAATGTGATTTAATATGTAGCAACTGATTAGCGTTTTTTTAAGTGTTTTCTATATTTTCACCTCTTCTCTAAATATGATCGTCCCCCGCCGCTTTTATTTTCACTCAGATACATCTAATTGCTCAATGACTGAAGATACAATATTTTATTTTACCTTTTTAGTGCATTTATAGCGCCATATATTCCTCGTTGTTCTTAGAAGTCCTGTGGTATTGGATTGTAGCAGGCATTTATTTGATAGCTATGACTACAACAATCGCCGCTAGAGAGACAATGATGATAATCGAAGGTGTGAATGTCAATCCAAGTTGGTCTTCAGGATCGCTGATTTGAATGCGATGGAGGGCGCCTAAGATTGGAAATGGAAGAAGTTAGTGAACTACGGACGGACTTCAGCGTACTATGAAGAAGGAATCCAGCGTACTACGGAGATACTTCAGCGTTCTACGGAGAACGACTTCAGCGTGATACGGAGATGGACTTTAGCGTGCTACGGAGAGCGACTTCAGCATACTACGGAGAGCGACTTCACCGTACTACGGGAAGCGACTTCAGCGTACTACGGAGAGCGACTTCGGCGTACTACGGGAAGCGACTTCAGCGTGCTACGGAGATCGACTTCAGCGTGCTACGGAGAGCGACTTCAGCGTGCTACGGAGAGCGACTTCAGCGTGCTACGGAGAGCGACTTCAGCGTGCTACGGAGGGCGACTTCAGCGTACTACGGAGGGCGACTTCGGCGTGATACGGGGAGCGACTTCGGCGTACTACGGAGGGCGACTTCAGCGTGCTACGGAGAGCGACTTCAGCGTGCTACGGAGAGCGACTTCAGCGTGCTACGGGGAGCGACTTCAGCGTACTACGGAGAGCGACTTCGGCGTTCTACGGGGAGCGACTTCGGCGTTCTACGGGGAGCGACTTCGGCGTACTACGGAGAGCGACTTCGGCGTACTACGGAGGGCGACTTCGGCGTGATACGGGGAGCGACTTCGGCGTACTACGGAGGGCGACTTCGGCGTGATACGGGGAGCGACTTCGGCGTGATACGGGGAGCGACTTCGGCGTGCTACGGAGAGCGACTTCAGCGTGCTACGGAGATCGACTTCAGCGTGCTACGGAGAGCGACTTCAGCGTGCTACGGAGAGCGACTTCAGCGTGCTACGGAGAGCGAATTCAGCGTGCTACGGAGAGCGACTTCAGCGTACTACGGAGAGCGACTTCAGCGTGCTACGGAGAGCGACTTCAGCGTGCTACGGGGAGCGACTTCAGCGTACTACGGGGAGCGACTTCAGCGTACTACAGGGAGCGACTTCAGCGTGCTACGGAGAGCGACTTCAGCGTATTTCGGAGGAGGAATCCAGCGTACTACGGAGATACGAGAAGGAATCAAAAATAATCTTTTAAATAAAAGTTTATATTTTATTCAACTATGTATTTATTTCAACACAAAAATCAACATGCTGAATCGTTAGCGTTTTTCCTTTTAAAAATATTCGGTAATTTTGAGGAAAAAGGTTATTTTAAGATAAATAAAGTAATAAACAAAGTAAAATAAAACGAATTGTGTGACGTAAAAATATGTACATTAAGACAAAAATAATATAAAAGAAAATGTTTACCAAGTTGCAGCTAAATATCGCCTATTTCGATACTGGATTCTACCAGAATCAGTATTGAGAACAGTTTGGGTAAAATAATAGAGTGACTTTCACTAGAGGAAAATATCGAATCTTCAATAAGGCCAACCGCAGACTAAATGTCACCAAACGAGATTCTGACAAAGTTTATCTGCCTTTACATATGTTGACGTGTGGTAGTAAGAGCAGTACAAATTCTTAGCTCCTATGAATACCTCAGCCTGAACCATGTGTGTACTTGAATATTGAAAAAAAAAATGGAAAAAAAAACGTGGATTTTTCTAAATTATAAAGAAATAATAGCTAAAATTTAACTCCTGATTTGTTAAAAGGAAAATCGTGAAAATAAAGACTCTAGATTCTTGTTTTTATTAAATATAAATACATTTTTATAAATATACAGTAGTCTTCTACATCAGATGCCACAGCCTAAAACATAGTTAAGTCTAGTCTTTCCAGAAGGTGTTCTCTCATTAGAGACTGTTTCAGTTACAAGGCCCCTCATCACATGCTACTGATATATTACTACCCCCAGGAAAGAGCCGGTTAAGACATGGATTTAGGTCTCTCCTGGAAGACTACTGTATAAGACAGTGTTTACAGAGAGTACGATATCAAGATAGAGGGCTACGATGGAGTCACGTAGGAAGGATGCAAGTTTCAACGCATTCTCAGCTTAGTATAACTACCAAATGAGGACCGTGCCTTTTGTAAATATGACGTCTGCCCAACCTTCTTCGCTAAATATGAATTAAAGTTACTCTATTAACTATTTTGTTGTTCACACACTCTATAATACAAGTATGAAGAACATTCTGTATATAGCGAATTGTAACATTGTAGAATCAGGAGAGAACTCTAATATGAAGATTAATGTAAGGAAATACCTAGATATAAAGGTAGCCTTCACTACCAGCGATAACTGCTCATTTAAATCACCTATATTTACATAGATGTCCAGGGGTAGGGACGGTACTTAACCTACTGCATAGTTGTGTCCATTGACGTTATTGTTACGTGTCCAATAGAGTTCTGCAGACCTAAGGAAGAGTTTCAATAGCGGAGTGTGGTAGGGAGTCTGCTGACTGTTAAGGAAGATTTGAAGATCCTACTAGCTTACAAGCCTTCTAGGACTAGATCGGGGACGTTACGATAAGAGGAAAATTTGGAAAACTGGATTGGTATTTATAGCTCGGTGAATGCTGCTTCTGTGGTATCGAACATGCTTAAAAAATTGTGTCACAGAAATTAGTCCTGAGAGAAAATGCGTGACGCTGATAGTACCTACAAATAACCCTTACATGTCCTTTAATTTTTAATAAGAAAAAATGCAAAATGGTATACTAAGAGTAGTGAAGAAATATATATATGTATATAAGAGGTTCTCTACCTAGAAGTATAAGGTATATTATGGAATTGGACAAAAGTAATGAAGGATAGAATAAGTATATACAAGAAGTATAGAAGAAGTATATAGAAGAAGTATAGAAGAAGTAATTAAATAAATAACAAGAAGTAGTCAAGAAATATATAATATGTAAACAAAAAGTAAAAACAAGACGTATAAAAGAAGTAGACATAAAAATAAGAGACATTTCTCCCGTCAAAATTGACGCAAATGTAGATTTCAATTTAAAAAGTAACAAAGCTTCGATATATGGTCGATGAAACTGACAAATGCATATTTCATAGCCGGTACTTACATCTTGAAGATTGGGTTCGTTAAAGAGATATTGTCACAAGTTAGGTCTTTGTGGAGCCTCAGTCGCCACTTGTCTTATCTCGACAGACAAGAGAGTTCACGGGGCCCTCCCTACATTGGTAGCATAGCACATTCCTGTCGCTTCATACTCTACAGGTGGCCTGCATTGAAATTTATTTTTATTTAGATGTGAAAGTTTATTTTTTAAATTTTATTGTAAAATATAAAGGTAATTTGTGCAATTTGGAAAGAATAAGGATGATAATCACGATAAAAAAAGACATTTCTCCCATTTAAAACTATGAAGTTGTAGCAGCCTCTGTACTGATGAGGGCCATAGTACGATACCAGTCCTTACTGCGATGAAAAATATTGGGAGGGCTTATGTCAATAGTTTACTTAAATACCATTCCTTAGATTCCACCCATTAGTGTAGGATATATAGGCAGAATGATACAATACAGTATTGGAGATCCAAAGAAGGTAGATTGAATTTGGCCTAAACCGCTGGGAGGGTTCACCATTGATGAGCCAAGCCCTCCCAATATTTTTTCATCGCAGTAAGGACAGTAAAAATTTGATTTATGTTGAAAGAAATATTCGCGTCTCAATGTTTTAATTTGCTATATATAGATTGGCGCTTTATTGCTTCATATCTATCGGTGTATATAGAGATTTCTGAATCAGTTCGTACAGCGGCCTGACTGACATCCTGCGTGCTGAGCCCCGAGGGCAATATTCTTACCAATGCTAGCCCACAGTCGTACATGTGCGAAAGACAATATTCTAAACTAATGAAATCTCAAGATGTATTGATGTAATAAGATAGCGGTTTGTTCTAACTCCGCTATAACATTTACCATTACACAATAAGGAGATCAAGAGCCTACAACTCTATAGCCCGGACCATTCCTAATGCAGTCATATTAACCTCGCATGGTTACATTTTGTCAAGAAACTTCAACACATCCCACCCTGATCCTCTATTCTGTTTTACTTCGAAACTCTATGATCTGCGAAACGTTGTTCAATGCTCGCAATCCTCCTCCCGGGGAACATCTCTGGTAGCTTGACACAGTCCTTGCTATGGTATTTAAGGACTCTGGAAAACTACCCCACAATAAGGCTTGCAATCAATCGTATCATTACATAACAAATATTATCAGGGGTCGATGGAGGAATGGTATAAACCGTAGATTTTCGACAGGCACGACCTGGAATCAAATTCCGCATTGAGCACTTTTTTTCTAAAAAAATAAAATTGCATCATGGGGCGGAATGCCCTAAATAAAGGCTTTTGTTGTTGTTGTTGTAAAATTGCATCAATGACCTTCCAATTCATGCAAACGTCCAACTTCCACCAGTGAGTGTAAGTAACTAAAGAGGCACCTTGTAAGTGCAAAAGTAGAACTTCTTTCTACATGCATAGACATAAATGGAAAATGTGCTTCTATGCATAGACATGTGGTGCACTTGCAGTATAAACAATCGCTAACTATTAATCCTGATTATCATGGGGCCAATACCATATTTATTAAGGATGATAATAAGAAAAAAATAACTAATATATCAATATTGATAGGCCTCTCAGTGAGTTGAACCATAAAGTTTTAACTATAACATATAATCAACAACAACAAAAACCTTTATTAAGACACTATTGTCTTACAAGGGGATTCCCCTAAAAGGTTATATATGTACATGAGTGAGGAGGAAAATCAATTTAGAGGGGAGGGAAAAAAATCAGCCGTTGTCTGTACTATAACATATAATAAAATCACATATTGATAAGAGAACCAAAGCTTTGAGATGAGAACACCTGAGGACCAGAAGAGGACCACTCATTATAATCTTTAAAACTTGGTGGCTACACAATGTTACCCTTGGATTATCCCAGCAAGAGCTGTTCCACTTCACTACGCAGTTAGATGACATCGTTATGGACTTAGGTGACATTTAGGAACAGAGGTTTGAGCGTCATGGCCGAACGAAGCCCACTACACAACAAGGCTAAACTAATTAGACCTCGTATTGTTAATTGATTTGACATTTGCATAAGCGACCTCATTTTGAAGTCGCGCGTCAAAGAGTTTTCTCAATGGGGGATTTCATAGACAGTTGGCAAACCCCAGCCGGCGGGGCAGCGGTAGAATTCTTTACTTCGATCACTCGACTACTTTTAAATTTATTTTTGCTTTCATTGTCTATTTCATCGATTCAAATCCCTTCACCTGTCTATTTTACAATACCGAACAATGGTTTTAAAATATTATTTCAGTGATTAGATTCCTGTAATAATATTATATTAGCTTACTGCCAATTTTACCAATTATTTATCAATTTTAGTTTACTAGAATTTTATTTAACAAATTCGATGAACAGACAGACGACCCTAGTCTTTCTTAATGCTGTACACTGCGGCCAGTTATGAATATACTACACATATTGTCTGACGTGGCTTCAAACCGGATAGTAAACACTGTTAGGATGAGGAGAGAGGTTGATATATTCACAAATTATGCAAATATTGCCAGACACTTCTATCTTTTGTACACAGGTCTTTTTTATAGTTTTTCTCTCTTTCTGATTGTTAGAATCATATGACTATTCTATTCACGGCCTACAATTATTGTATATATGTATAGACAAATGTAAAGGCATACATGTATAACAGTGCAAGTGTCTCTAGGGGGACATAGCGGTTTGAATTGAAATAAATAAAAAATACAAATATGAGTTAATATAAAGCTATATCGCACCATCTATATACATCAAATGAAAACATTAAGACGCTAAGTTTCTTTCACGCATCAATCAAACTTCTACTGTTCTTACTGCGATGAAAAAATATTAGGAGGGCTTGGCTCATTAGTAATGAACCCTCCCAGCGGTTTCGGCAATTTAATCTAACAGATATCTTCTTTAGAGCTCTAATACTGTGTTGGATCATTCTGCTTATATATGCTACACTGAAGGGTGGAATCTCAGAAATGGTATCTAAGCAAACTATGGACATAAGCTTTTAGGACAGTAGAATTACATATAAATATTTGCATCGAGTAATGATCTTCCGCAAACAATAAAGATATGGCCATATGAGTTGGTTGAAGAAGTGTTTTCAGGACTATCAACTTGCAATACTCGGATAAATACCGATGAATTTGAGATTGTTCAGGAAATTGCTGAATTTTTAATATTAAAAAAATATGTTGCCAACACACACAAAACACAAAACAAATTTATATATTGATTTAAAAATCTATCCATTTCTACTAACGGCGTTGTTTCAGGATCTAGGTAGTGACTAGACAGTAGCTATTGACAGTGGGTCAGGTTTTAGCGCTTACATCCCTGTGGTGAGCACAGCGGGGTAATTGACCATTCTACGTTGGACGTGAGGACCCTACTGTTTTAACCCTGGGTAGTCACATAACGTAGACTGGTTCTCATCCGGCAGCTTGGTTCGCTTCACAGACTCAGGATTAGGTACTGATTACAAGGTGTTGGTTCTGGCACAAAACTCCGATGGGAGGCCTCGCGTGGACGTAAGTCCGGCTTTCGGCGTTGGTAGTATCATTGCTGTCTTCGGTCTCTAAGTCCGCTCCATTCCACTTTGTTGTCAATAGTGAACTCAACGAGTTCATCGAGTTGTCGGAATTGGGAAGTTGGGTTCAGGGGTGTAGCAATACATGACGGTGTGAGATAGTATAGTCTACCTCTAACCCCCTCTGTGTTATGTATCTAGATATCACTTGGAGCCCTCACCGTGTCTAGTTGACAATTAAATAAATGTCTTTCTTTAAGCTCCCTCCTTAGGTCACCCAATCCCTTCTTTATAATTTGTTCTTTACGTATTATCAACTAAATTTATATGTTAAATAAATAAATAAAATAAATATATATTTATATATTGTGTGTGTGTGTGTGTATTAGGCAATTTCTTATACAACTTTTGAAAATAAATTTTGAAATATTAAAACTAAATTTATGTGTGGGTGGTGACTAAAATCTAACATGCAACAACACACAGAGGAAAGCTATCTTACCAGCTCTGTAACTTCAATGGATTTTAAAGTGTAGTTTTGGTGTGAAGATATATTAAGTTCCATGTGTGTATTAGATAGGCTGAGCTACACCGCATGGGCTCTCATTCAGCTGATGGACCCAGGTGTTGGCGGTGGCACCAGCGAATTCTGTAGCTCTACTTGAGATTTATCGATGTAGCATAATAATGGTGTTGCCACAATAATACCAAATCTGTATATATCACAACAAAATGGTCTTCAAGGTAATTGACATGGGTATAAATGTTTGAAACCGAAACAAGGAGAACCAAGTTGAAGGTATATAGTGTAATTACTTAATAAGAATGCCTCAGGTATAAAATAGTATAAATATACTTATTGTTCTCTATACTATAATTAAAAATAGAGAAAAAGTGCAATATAAAAGATTTTATATATAACATGATCCTATTTCTCAACAAGTTTCTTTATTCACTTTAACCTCTCGCTCTTCATCAGGCAAAAAAAGGTGTTTCTACAATTAGTTCCTTTTCTGGATTGGCATCTTATGTTCACATCTTAGGTAAATACCTGATTTTCTATATCTTTTCATTTACTTATATAAAATTTGTCTTGATTTTTTAAAGCTCAACCACTTGCATTTGAAGTTAATAAACTGAACTTTTTGCGAAAATATTTTCTTATATGTACTATGTTCTTAAGCTATCGGTTTGCGAGCATAATCCGTTCCAGAGACAGGCTCTTAATCCAAAACGCTCGTAGTACAAAGCAAAATTTCCCCTTTTAAATTTTCCTTTGCCATATCTTCCTCAGATTAAATTCTGGGTTACTGTATCACTCGCTAGTTACTTCTCGTTTAACCACACAAGAATCAATTTTTTATTTCTTCTAGAAGAAGTGAAGACGTTACTTTGATAGTCCTGCCGATTACTTTTGCTGCATCTAACATCCTTAATTATTTTTCTTCTTCAATATTGTGCGAATCGTTGATATTCTTGAGAAATTTCGCTCAATCTGCCATCCACATGCCTCGTTCATCAATTATTTCTCTCTCTCAATCGTAAATAATATCCTTCTTTCAAAAAGGTTTTATTTAACTTGCTTCCATGTCTGTCAGTCTGTCCACAAAAATTGTGATCAGGTTTTAACATACAAAGCATCTCTAGATATCTGAAATTTAGTACAATTGTTCAAACCTAATGAGAATGCAATTTGAAGAAATATATATATATATTTCCGACTTCTTGGTTGTCGGGAATGGACTATTTTCTATATTTCCTTTCAAATTATGCAATTATTTTTTAATATACTTCCTGATCACGTAGACATCTGTTATTTTATAGACTAGTTCAATCCTACCAACATTGCAAGTGGACAGCATTTCAGACTTCTAGGGGTGGTCGGGAATAGATTAGAGAGAAAAAATTTTATATTTCCCTTCAAATGAAGAAAATAGGCTCAACCGTTTCTCTGGCGTAATGGGCGGCTGGTGTTCCATAAAAATAAGTCGGTAGCATAAAACTATATCTATAAATTATATTGTGGGTAAATAATAATATAGAAATATAATTAAAATATTGTTTTAACATTTTTAAACTAATTTAACAATTTAAAAATATATATACAATACATGAATATGATAATACATAATTACATATGAAATTTAAAGGGAGAGGTGCCTCTTTTGATACGTAATTATATAAATTAACACAAAGCAATAACGCGTCATCTATACATATAAAACTGAAGGATTTAAAAGCACGAATGTTTCTTTTATACATAATACAAACCTCTACTGCCCTTACTGTGATGAAAAAATATATTGGGAGGGCTTGGCTCATCAGTGGTGAACCCTCCCAGCGGTTTCGCCAATTTAATCCACCAGACCGCTTCTCAGAGATCTAATACTGTATTGGACGACTCTGCTTATATACGCAGCACCGAATGTAATTCTACTGTCCTATAAGCTTATGTCCATAGCTTTCTTGAAAACCATTTCTGACCTTCTATCCTTCAGTGCTGTGTATATAAGCAGAGTCGTCCAATACAGTATTAGAGCTCTGAGAAGCGGTCTGGTGGATTAAATTGGCGAAACCGCTGGGAGGGTTCACCACTGATGAGCCAAGCCCTCCCAATATATTTTTCATCGCAGTAAGGGCAGTAGAGGTTTGTATTATGTATAAAAGAAACATTCGTGCTTTTAAATCCTTTCGTTTTATAATTCTATAAATATATAATATATATATGTCTTTTAAAAATGTTTTGAAAAGCACAAAATCTGTGAGTGTTTTTATTTCAATCTGATACCTTTGATTATTTTGTGTATATTTAAATATTTCGTTTATGTTAAGATATATTTTCTTAACTGAATGAAGGCCGTTTTCTAGAGGACTGTAAATTCTGATGTTATCTAAAGTGACACCCTTATGGTGTTTCCAAAGCCTCTGCCAAAGAAAGAATAAAGGCACGACCAGTACTATTCACACACCCGTTTTATTTTCAAGCACACTATATATACAATCAAACATACACACGTGACCAGGCACTCTTGGTCAAATACAATAAAACATTTAATCAAAAATAATAAAATAATCCCCAACATTCCTCCCCGAGTTGATGGGTCACATCAATTTCCATCATTAGCTAACACGGCAGCTAGTTCCCTTAATTGATCCTGAGCCAGTTAGAAACGCGAACGCAACTGTCGTGCAGCTCCCACAAAACCCGTTCCTTGATCACTATATAGCCGAGTGCAATGCCCTCTTCGCGCTACAAATCGCTTGAAGGCCGACATGAAGGTGGGCGTAGAGGCATCTGTGACCAATTCAAGACGTACGGCTCGGGTCACAAAGCACACAAATAGACAGATGTAGCCCTTTTCAGTCTTTCGGCCTCTACCCTTGGACATTCGAAGGTTCACAGGTCCAGCATAATCTACACCACTTATTGAGAAGGGTTTACCCGGTGTTAATATCTCCTTGGGTAAATCGCTCATTAGCTGGCCTTGAGTGAGGCGATTGTATCGACAACATGTCACGCACTCTCGAATGCATCTCTTCACCTGATCTTTTGCTCTCAGCATCCAATACTTCTGTCTCATTGTGGACAGAATCAGGTGCACACTTCCGTGCAAAGTCCGCATATGAACCGCTTGAACAATCATCTGAGCCACCTGTCCTGATGAAGGCAACAGCGCAGGATGTTTTTGTTCATATGTCATAGATGGAGCCCATTTTAATCTACCGCCGACTCCAAGGATTCCTTGATCGTCGAGGATCGGTGTCAAACCATAAATCTTGCCCGTGCGCTTCACTGATCCTAAAGTGGTCAAACTTCTTATTTATTCCCTGAAATGCTGGCACTGAATTGCTTGAAGTATTCTCCTATGAGCATTTCTCAGTTCGGCTGGGGTTAAGTGCGACTGATATCGCTCCGCACTGTAGCGGCAGTTATGGCAATAACGCAATATCCAGGCCACCTTTTCGGATATATCCATTAAAGGTTGAGCTCATCTCTCCGATAGCCACCAAGAAAGGTGTTTCACTGAGGGCATGAACACTCAGGAGCTCAGTTTGACTTTAGTGCTCAAACACAGGAGGCATTCTAGGCCATTCTGTTGATTCCGCTGATAACCAGGTAGGTCCTGTCCACCAGATGGAAGACTGTTTCAGCTCGGACCCCAGAATTCCTCGCCTGGCAATATTCGCTGGATTATCTCCTGTGGGAACATAGCGCCACTCCCTGACCTGTGGACAACTCTGAATCTCCGCGACACGATCGCCGATGAAAGTGGGGAGATTTCCAGACATAGTTCTTAACCAACTCTAGACTATGATAGAATCGGACCAACAGGTAGCACTCTCCAGTTTGATATTCAATTCTTCCATTATATATTTCACTAGTCTGGTCAGCAGAAGAGCCGCGCACAATTCTAAGCGTGGAATTGACATCTTCCGCATGGGAGCCAACTTAGTCTTTGATGCCAACAGTCCTACACTGACTCCATCATCAGTGGGAATTCTTATGTAAACAGCCGCCGCATAGGCGTCTTCAGAGTCATTACCGAATCCATGCAATTTTACTCCCTGGATATTCCTTCCGAGACCCAACCATCGGGGTATTCTCAAACTTCCTATGAAAATCAGTCCATGTTTCAATCAATGACTCATCCATCGGATCATCCCAATGTAATCCCGTTATCCACAACCTTTGAACCATTATTTTTCCTGTTACAAAGACAGGTGCCAACCATCTTAAGGGATCTTCTAACTTGGCGATGAAGGAAAGCATTTCGCTCGTGGTAGTCGCCGATGTCTTTTCCAACGACTGAACTTCATATAAGAAACAGTCTTCACTTTGGATCCATCCCAAACCCAATGTCCTTATAACCTTGGACTGTTCAAATGTAATCTTTTGTGCGCCTAGTTCTTTTCGAATATCAAACGATTACCTTAAACAATTCTTTTCGAAATAGGTATTTAAGGCCTATAGTAAAATCTAACATTTGTAACTTTGTTTCTCGGTAGCATCACAATGATTTGATCAATTTCTTTAGAATCTGTGGGTTCTAGGGCTTTGAAGGTGATTGAGGCTGGAGAGGGTTCGTTTCTTCCAGTGTCTTCCTCTTCCAAGTCTATGCTGGATTCTTCTTTCTTTATGCAAGGTATTCTTGAAGATATGGCTTTAGGGCTCTTTGTTTGAGCTCCTACCTCTAAATCGCTTGAAGCCCGCACTTCAGAACCCTCCACATCAAGAGGCTTTGAAGGTTGAGAATCTTCAATTGCAGACCTTTCGTCAGAATCCTCCACTGCAATTTCTGGAACCTCTTGAGAACCTTGAGCTTTACCTCTTGAAGAATCAGGATCTGATGCTAAGGCATCGTCTGCAGGCTTAGAGGTATCGTCTGAAGGCCCAGAGGTATCGTCTGAAGGCCCAGAGGTATCGTCTGCAGGCTTAGAGCAGTCATAGGATTCCGAAATCTTCTTTAGAGATCTCAAACCGCTCAATATTAGTCCTATAATCTACCGGATTCGCAATCCTTTCCAGTTTAGCACTTTTACCAGACTTTTCTGGATACTTGTCTCCTAAATTAAGATCTTTCGCTGGAGTAGGCACTTGTCCCTTTGGAGAACTGGCCGGAGTATATAATACTGGAGTTATTACAGTTCCAGAAACAGTTTCCTTCGATACAAGTTGCATTTTATTGTTTGGAAGATATCTGCCAATTGAACTTTTTTCTATTGGTTCTCTCTTCACATAGGTGATATGGACAGTACAACCCTGCTTAGAAAGCGTTTTACTTACTCCAACCTTTGCATCATCATTCAACTATTTCTTTTTCTTCCGGATTTTGAGGTACGGGGCACTTAATTAAAATCGTCTACAACGATTTCCCGCCCAAAAACCATCAGTTGTCCATCTTCTTCTTCCAAAGAAATCTGAGGTAGTTCCAATCATTCTCCTTAATGGCCATCAACCGGAAATATCTTCTCATGTCGGCCAAAACTCCGAATTTATTTTCCCGAAGTTTTATCCTTATCTCAGGGATTCCTCTCAATAGACTGGGTCTCTTCCTCAAATACCGCCTCAAGGCGAGTCCGCAGTTTCCTCGACAGGAAGCGTCGTCAATCAATCAATCATTAAAATTCAGGAATAAATATTAAATAAATTATTTAACTTAAAAATATTTTTTTGATAATGGATCAGTTTCTGACTTAATTTGAGATACTGATCACGAATATAATGTTATTTTTATGTATCTCATCAATTTTTAGAGATATAACATATACATATTTAGGCCACAATGTGGTACATCAGTCTATATAAGCGGTACGAAAAACACATTGAGCGCAAATAAAAACTGAGAACGTCATACCAAAATGTACTTTATTTACTGTAGTATAAGGAAAACGAATCTATACAAAAAATGTAAAATGCTACAGGCAATCCTTCATGAATTTCAACCTTTTTGATTTTCTCTTATAAGTGTATTCCGGCAGGTCGCGGGACAGATTCCAGCAGTAATCTGCCATCATGTGGCAGTCCCAGACACCTTGATATCTCTCTTTCATCACTTTCATGTCTTGATGGAATCGCTCGCCTTGTTCATCACTATATGCACCGAGATTATCAGGGAATTTGTCCAGGTGACTATGCAAGTAGTGAACCTTAATACTCATATTTACACCCACTGTAAGTGCATTTCGAAGAGGCCATTTGTTTGTTTTCCAATGTATTTGCCGTGCCCTGCTGTCCCACATGCATAAAAAACAAGGATACTCGGTGTATCCGCTTTGAAATCCCAGTAAAAAGTTAACCATTTTTAAATCAACGCAAATAAACCAATTATGCTCATTGTATTTGATTTTATTCAAGGCTGTTTTTATATTTTCAACATTCTCCTTCATTTTTGTTGTATGCGCTATTGGAATAGATGCATATTTATTTCCATTATCAAGTGAAACACATTTGAGGCTACGCACGGAACCATCGATAAATAGACGCCAATCTTCAGGACGGTATTCGTCTAGTTTTAAAAGGTGTAGTAAGCCTTTTACATTAGTGCAGTAAACCAGATTTGCATCCTGCTGATAGAAAGGAAGGAAAGAACTTTCTCTTGTCCAATAAAATGTTACGTTGACATCGTCTTCGAGTTGGCTCATTTCTTTATTCTTGATGCAAGCAGTTCCGCATCTTGCTTTGAAAGTCTCAGGTCACGTGTCAAATCATTCAGTTTTGGTTGTAAAAAACGTTTAGGACATTCTTGTTCTCCATAGTTCTCAATATCAGAATCATCCAGTTCGATATCTTTTTGTGTGGTGTCTTCTGATTCATCATAAAGAGGATTATTAGCACTGGATGAAAAAACTGGAAGGGGACTTTTCTTACCATTCCTGTTAAAGTGTTTCAAGTCTTGTACGCAAAAGTAACAATCATTGTCATGATTTTTTGGCTCTCGCCAAACCATAGGGATCCCAAATGTCAGTTGCCTTTCACCCTTTGTCCACAGGCGCAGTGCTTCGACACACGTTTTGCATACCTTATGTGGAGCCCATGTCTTGTCCTGGTCTCTTAATTTTATACCAAAATATGCGAAATACGCCCGCTTTACAAATTCTGTTATTGCATTTCTTTGCGCTTTTACAGTATATTCGCCACATATATAACAGAAAATATATGGGTCGTTTTTGCAGTATCTTCTTTTGGAAACCATGTCTGGAAGTGAATTTATTAATGTGTTAAAATTTTATTTTCATAAAGTTAATGGCATAGCTTTTAAATGAATGATGCTTGAAATAATAATTTTGTTGGGGCACGTTTTTGTAACCATACCCCAACAGAAGGCGTATGTATAATCAAATCAAATGGATACATGGCTTCCCTCCCACATAGACTTACAGACCATTTTTTTTTGCCCAGAAACTTGGACACTTGGTGACACCAGACTTCCATGCCGAAAGCTGATGCCTGGTAAAGAAGAAGACATCCAGAGACATCCGAGCTGGAAACTGTTGTTTCATATGTACATACATTCCCCTCACCAAAAATTTAGGTAAAGGTGACCAGAAAAAAAAAAAGGGAGAAAAATGGAGAAGGAAGATCTCTAAAGACTGAAACTTATAAAATATCCTTCCAGAGAAAGGAAAGCATCACATTACAGTCCAGGTAAAAAGGGCCTGGGTCAATTTTAGCCAAGACGGGGGGGCGATATATATACCATCCCGAGAAAAGGGAGGATTGTATGTCAACCCATGTGGAAAGACGGGGGGCTGGAGTCTGAAATCTTACACTACCGCAGGGGTTGTTTCTCTCTTTAGATTTTTTTTGTTTTGGTAATACTATATGTTCTATTTTGAAGGGGAGAGGCCTGGGGCGTCTATGAAATTGATACTGGAGCCGTTGGCCATTTTGATTGGTGTTTCTTTCGGCGAATGAAAATGGAGAATGAGATGATATAAAAGAAGGTTCTTTGCCAAAAGGGGGGATTCGATCGGAGTCGCTCAGTGAGAAGGACGATTTTTAGACGGGCCTGAGACGTAGAGGAGACCAGACCTTGCCGCCGCTTTCGAGAGAAGGTAAGCCCCTTGCCATTATGGCTTAGCCCCCCCCTTTTTTTTTTTATTTTTTTTTTTATTTTTTGAACAGAAGCTAATCTATTTAGATTCTGAATGGGCCCTAAAGGGCTTTAAGTGACTTAAAAGGAGTGTTAGGGTTCGTATATTTTGTCCCGCTAGAATAGATGGAGATCTAGGTTTCCCCCCCTTTTTTTTTTATTTTTCGAACAGAAGCTAATCTATTTAGATTCTGAATGGGCCCTAAAGGGCTTTAAGTGACTTAAAAGGAGTGTTAGGGTTCGTATATTTTGTCCCGCTAGAATAGATGGAGATCTAGGTTTCCCCCCCTTTTTGTGTAGTAGCCAACCTAGATTTCGCATGGGCCTTAAAGGGCTATAAAGTAACTTCAGGTCACCTCTATCTAAATTTTACTATGTAAATAGCATATCTCGTCAGTATAGACATGTTCCCAAATTTTAAGATATTTTAAATAAATATCTAGAGAAATTTTCTTGTTTCCTGAGTTTTTTTTTTTCCCTGTGAATGTGATGATGTAAAGACATATGCCGATAGTGCATCACTGACAGCTGTGCTGCTATTATACAACATTAAGGTCTTCCTGCGGGTTATATACATGGGGTTGTTGGCCTAATTTGCTATATATATATACTTAAGTAAGGAAACTTTTAATAAGTCACATTGTGTATCCTCCCTTTTCAACTATCCAAACCGGGAACGCATCAATGTCGCCCGCCGCGGGGCTCGAATTTAGTATATGTTTCTTCCCCTATACTTTAGAAATATATACCTAATGAAAAGCCATACTATTTTTAAGTATTGGTGAAGTAGTCCACGCATCCTGAGATTAACAGTCTATTATAAATCGTGAATTTTAATTTACGCTTTCCGTTTCACTGGCATTTTATCAGGCAATGAAAGTTATGTTGAGGCGGTGTATACCGCATCTCTCGCCGCTGTCTTTTACGATTCACATTGTTTGTGGCAAAACCTTAATATTATCATTGATTTCTGATATCAAAGTAAAACGTCTATGGGGCTATTTTCTATTAATGCTATTGTGTTTTCTGAATAATAGAAAATCAATTATAAGCCTTTGATATTTGCTGTTTATGTTATTGTAATGTATTCTAGGTTCTCCTAATGCGAAAGTGTGACCTGTTCCTTTGCAGTATTGGAAAATTATTGCTGGACATTATTTATAATGTTCTGTGTCTCAATCATTTTGAATTCTGTTGCGAGCACCATTGATTACAATTTCTTTATTTTACTTTCTCAAATTATTATATACAGTATGAGAAATGAGGTTGGATTTCCCATGGTTCAAATTTAGAACGGTGATCAGTATTTTACAGTAGTCTACTGAAATGACTTAGCATTTTTTTTTTCATCATAGCTCTGATATAATTTTCTCACAGCAGAGGTGAGTTCTGATAATTATTGCTGGATACAAATATCTTAACTTCATTTTAATAGCGCTTTCTATCAAATCATACTAGCCTGTGCATCCAGATATATGAGCCTTAAGGTGAAAATAGAATTGAAGATCCAGTTAGCGTACCCGTGAAGAGAGAAATTTGATCACCATAAAAGACGCGTCAGGCAACCGACTTTTTTTTCCTTTTCTCATGATGCCTCCAACTGCATATGATCTTAAATATCCTGTATACACTCTGACAAGGGAAGGTTATCCTGAATTGACAAATGTATAATTTTTGCCTTAAGTAGAGATTTCCAAGATTCTATTTCTGAAACATTTTTTTTGGATGAGGACAAATAAAACCATCTTGATAGTATTAAATCTGCAGTATACATTTGCCAGCAGAAGGCATGATGAGATTACATGAAATTTAAACCAGTTATATGTTTAGTATGTTCCTTCAGTTGTAATTTGACACCGTCTTGAAATAATGAAATTGGACGGTGCGCTATATCTTGATGCTGGATATTTCTGTGTCAGAAAGGTGTAGTTATTCTGTTTAATGAGAATTCCAATAATTATCGAAATTTAGCAGATTATCATTGGGGATTTGAACAACTGTCTTGAAAATTTTTGAACAGCCTGAGTAGATAAAGGAATCCTGGAGTTAGAGTGGAGAATTAGTAGTACAGGCTGACCACTCGACGCAGATAACTCTAGGGAACAATTATTGTGTTAATCCGCCGTAGACAAGAAGAACATTGATTCTCAGGATACTCGATAGGCAGAATTTTGAGAATTGATAAGGTCATGGTTAAAGTTTACACAGGCATGTGGGAGTAAAGACAGTGATTTAAAGAGGCAGCCTTGTGTCTTAAATACTTTCAGTGGAAGCAGATGCCACTGCAAATATTCAGGTCTAATAATTTCCAAATTTGAAGTCATGCATGACGGGTTAGCACGGGATTGACGCCTGGACGGGCTTTCACTGGGATTAATCGAGCTTGCGAAAGAACTAGAAGAAGTGTGACATGTCACGCCACTGTACTAAGATAATAATTGAGAAGATTTATGTTGAGCCAACTGAAATTAGTAAAGAATTAAGAGATTAAGGTCTTATTCTTTGAGTTTTACATTAATTTCAATTACGCGATATGGACGGCGTTATAAGTTGGGTGGAAATGGTTCGGCCGCAATGGGATGGTCTCCTGGAGATGGTACGATCAAATAATACTTATTGAATGCCGGGCGGGATCGCATAAAGCATTAAACGATATCAAGAAATGCTTAAAGAAACACCCTAGAAGATTGGGGATCGACAAAATGACGACATGGAAAATGCTCAACATTGTACATTGGCAGCAAAATGATATCTTGCTATTGTATGGACGACCACTCCTTCCTGAAATGTGCAGCGGATGTTAGTCCCAGAATTAGGTCCTTTGAGGCGACACTTTCCTTTGCAGATGACATAAAGACGCATGACAAAACAGCACATGAGCATTTAAACTAGCTTCATTCCTGCCATTTATTAATTTAGTTGACCAATAGCTATAGAACCACTGGACACCTCCATACCTGTGTGAATATTTTAGTGAGAAATGAGCGATTCAATTCTATGAGCCATGAGGTATCCTGCAAGATCGGAGTTGTACCCCATTCAATTTTTTTTAATAGTAGCCAGTGCGAGATATTTCCAGGATTTTTTTTTTTAACTGTCATATAATTCGAAAACTAGAAAACTACACCATTTTAATACAGTTTACGTTTAGCACCCATGTGGACTCAATATGACCATTGAATGAAAAAAATCGAAGACTAATGAGCGAGCCAACCTAAAGAGAACGAGTTTAATAGGCTTACAATCAATAGTTGAAGCAAACTATTCGCACAAATTTGTTATGTTCTCTCTCTAAATGATCTATGACATTATAGGTTTTCTTAACAAGGTAACTACCCCGCCGAGTGTATATGGAGTTATAAAGCTTAAGGGTCATAGGCTGTTGGAATAGAGTAGTTCAAAATTAAGAGTGATAATAGATCGGGATCCAGATCCCGATGACGGGTTTCGAGGAAACACCAGAGGGATGAAAAGGCAGTGAAATGTGTAGAAAATGATGGAAGAGAGATGAGAGAGAGGTGATGAAAGAGGTGTTGAAAGTAATGGAAGGGCGATGAAATATGAAGAAAAAGGCGTTGAACTGTGTTATAAGGTGATGAATAAGAGATGAAATGTGTTGAAGGCGTTGAAGAGAGATGCGATGGAAGTAAGTTGAAAGGCGTTGAGGATGATGAAGGATGATGAAAGAGTGAGAAAGCGTTGAATGTTGATGAGGAAGAGATAGAAAGATGCAGAAAGATGTTGAAAGAGAAAGAATTGGAAAGGGTTGGATAAAGAGTTTTGTAAATAGTAGATAAAGGTTGATAGAAGAAAGTACATTTAATGTATAAAGCATAGCTGTCGACCGCAGTATCGCCTCGATAGAACTATTTCTTTTAAAATAAGACATATTATGCACTGGGGGTTTGTGTAAGCTGATTTACATAAGTTTCAGCGATTGTATACACTATTTAATATAGATAGGTCTTTATTAATTACAATATTAGGTCATATATTAAATAGCAAATAGGTCTTAGTGTTATGGTGAACTTTAAACAGTTTGCAGTCTTTTTTTTTTTTAAACATGTGTTCTAGTGCTAAGTGTTGAAAGGAGCTTTAACACCATGTTTCAGGGTTTGTGTGTTATTTGTCTCAACCTTGTCTTTGTGCAGAATACCGTCTCACAACCTTACTGTAGTGTTTGTTGCCATCTTTAAAGATCTTCACAATTTGTTTTAATATTAGTGTGTCATTTAGAGAAAATTGTCACAACCTTATCCTTGTATAGAACACCGTTTTTACACCGTTTTATTTAATAAGTTATATGAGAGATTTTAGATATAGTATAAGAGTTACTATTTACATGAGCCAAATCGACCCAACAGTTAGAGCAAGAGGGGGAACTCAGATGTTTCCTCCTTTCACGAGACGCGACTGTTCACCCCGACCGGTCGTGCCAGATAAGAGGGAATACCAGGAATTAGGGCTCCATGCTCGCTACAAGGACGACATCTTGGGTTTTCGTGTTCTCCTAGTGTAGAATTGGCTCAGCCTCATTTTAGTATAGTATATAATTAAGAGTCGTCTCACAACCTTGTTTTAATATGACACACCGTTTTGAAGAGCTTGTACAACCTGTCAGGATATGATTTAGGAAAATTTTAGTTTCTTTTTATTGTTATGTTACAATTTTATCCAACAATACAACCAGAGCGGACTCAGAAGTAATGAGACGAGGGGAAATTGACAGAGTTAGTGTGAACAGTTTAACTTTACGCAGGTCTACAAGGGTGAAAAGGCCCACACAGTGTAAATTCTGCTTATACTGTCGCCACTAACTAGGATTTTGGAGTGTGTACGGAGAATCAGCTCGATAGAATGAGAAGTTTAGAGATTTCAACCTTTTTTTTTTTTTTTCATTTAAAAACCTTTTTTTTTTTAAGTAGAACTTCATTGGGATTCCTTTTTTTTTTCTATACAAACTATTTCTTGTTAAAACCCGAGTTTCAAAGACCAATGAGAATAATGTATACCATTGTAAATTAACTATTTAGTGTAAATCTGAAATTTTAGTTATTATCAGGAGTAATAGGTGAAGGAAGGTGTAGGAAATCACAACTTAGAGGGGGGCTATGTCTAAAACAACGAACCTAATAGGCATCCTATGGCTTGTGTTGGGTAATTCAGAAACCCTATAATCCCTGGCCTTCAGGTAGTAGCTTTGAAATAGGTTTCTAATGAGGACATAAAAGGTCAATCTTTCAGAGTAAAGTTGTGAAATATAGGGACCCTAAGCCAGGGGTAGAAGTTAAGTAGGCCCAGACCGTAGTCGATCCTTGGAAAGCACTTGAGAATGTTAGTGTTGGGTAGTGAATCATAAACCCTATAAATCCATCTTTCAATAGAGTGTTGAGGTCGGACTACTGCAAAGGGGACAGACGCACGAGGAAGTAAGAAGAAAGTGACTTCACCCACGGTAGCTAGGGGAATGACTCAATCCGCTTTTATGAGGTGTCACGTTTAATGGTTCTTTATTCGCCCTTATATTTGTGTATGTCTTTATAGAATTGTCGTAAAAAGTCGCTTAGTGTCGAGGCAAGGGCAGTTTTTGAAGTTACACTGATTTTTTTTTGGTAGGTTAGCTTCCAGATTATTTAGAATTGTTAACAATTATTGTTAACAATCATTTATCGAGTATAAAGTATTAGTATATATAGAGCTTGTACAGAGGCATTTTCTTTTGAGTAACCTAGGGCTTTAGTTCCCAACTTGTTTTAATTTTATTATTTTATTTGATTTCACATTGTGTCCTGAAAGATGTTATCATTTGTTAGGATCTATTGATATAGATAAATGAGTATTTTGGCCTTTGTAGCAGCTTTCAACCTTAGTTTGTATGCGTACCGCGAATGATAGGGGGGAGGGTGTATGAATGAATTGGTGCAATGAATGTAGAAAAAGGTTAAAAACTATTATATTGTGAGCCCAAAATACATTAGAATAGGGTTAAAGGACTTTAATAGGATCGATTTTAATTTTATTTTACTTTTTATTTCGAATTTTGTTAGGACCGAGAAGCCTCAAACAGGACAACTACAACTCTATCTATTGTTAGGAAAATATTCGCTCCACTTTGTTAGGTCTCCTTTTAGAGGAGTGCAAATATTGATTTCTTTTATTAGGGTAATCAGTTACTCTATTTCATTATATCAACTTGAATTTTAAGAGTCGTAGATAATGATCATATCTTGATTCTCAGACTGGAAGGTTGTGGGAGGTTATGATCAGACCAGGAAACCCACAAAACTTCCCCTCATTAGAGGGAACGAAGAGGTATAGATTGAATTTTATGCAGGATGGGGGATTTGTTTTGCCATGCCGTATAGCCTGGGGTATAACGGCGCGACCTTGGGTAACCGATCTGACACCGTAGTTTCGACGCTTTTAGCGTGGCTGGAGCGAGGGTGTTCTAGACGGGAGGTCCTGTAAGATTGGCATGTAGGCAGAGATTGCCCAGTTATTCTAGACGAAGTGTTTCCGTCTACTGAATTTTTTTTGGTACCAGTTTGATTCCCCATAGCTAGCGGAAGTTTCCTCTAATAAAGGATTCGCCCTGCCATACGTTTTGTTGGAATGAATTCGAGTATAAGACCGATTCGAGAGGCAAAATAAGTAATTATTAGGACCTTCAACGAGTTTAAACTCGTTTCATGATAGGATAAGATTTTAAAGTATTAGTTAACTATAAGGACCGCGAACGAGACGCCAGAACGAGCCAATGAGTCAGAGTTTTAGAAGTGTTGTATTGAGGACAGTAGAATTAAGAGCAGTTATACAGGGAGTAGAATTCTGAAGGAATTTGTAAAAGAACCAAAATTTCAGATTGATAAAATTCAAATTTATAAGATGTAGATTTGTAGGATTCAGGTCAATGAATAGAGGGTATATTAGTAGATGAAAGTAATATGAATTTCTTGGAAGGGGGAGGTAGCTGAACTGTACACACCCCAGAGACAAGGTAAACGGAGTCACAAACAAAATAGTAGAAATTGATTAGTCGCTCTGCCAAAACAGAAAAATTCTCTTCATACGGTTGTCACCCTAGATTTAAATGGACTGTGTAGTTTAATAGAGGTCTGGGCTATGCTCCATTTGACCAAGATTCTAAATGACACTCCCATCTGGGTTGAGAGAGTATTGTAATTAGAGGAATATAACACATAAGAGAAAACACACCCTCCAGTAGGATCGGGATAGACGAATATTACCCAGTGACCAACTCGTGATTCCAGACTAAATAAGATTGAAAAACTTAACTGAGATACTAAACCTTGAACCTTCAGCGCACAAATATATATAATGTGTTTTCATTTTCTAATTGAATATGTTATTATTTTATATCATATATATTATATTATAATCATAAGCTATTCATTTCAACAATTTTATTTCCTTTGATATTCATGATATTAGTAATATTTACCGGCCATGTTGCGATTTTTTTTAACATGTTGTCATGGCTTATTCTTCCCTCAAGGCATGATCTATTTTATCCTTATTGTCTTTTATCCGCCTTACTTGTATAAGTATATATATTTTGTCATCATATATAATTTTGTAGTAGTTTTCTTTATCATCTATCATGGGATGATTTTTTATCATATTTAATCATTATCTGCATGATACGTGTTTTCTTCAATATATATATTATACCCATCATATAACATGGAAGGATTCATTTTATCATTACATATTTCGTGCCTTATTTAATAATTACTTTCACAATTTGTTTTCTGTAACCTTTTTTTTTTTATTTAGCAAAAGTCATCATGTCATAGGCTAATCATTATGTATCAAGATATTTCTTTCAGCTAACTATAATTATCCTTTCCTTTGATTGTATATGTATAACTATACCACACGAATGTCTTGATTGGTACTTAAATAAAGATGCTGGCATGTTTTAGGAGTTGGACTAGTCAGTTATTTCTAAACGACTCCTTGGCGCCCAAATTTTTATATATAATATGTAATAGGGAAATGTTCTAACTGTATTGTTAGCAGAAAGAAGGTAGCAATGAATCCAGCACCACAAGAGGCAAGGATGGGGTTGAGAGGACTTACCACAAGGAGGGTCTACTCCTCAAGGCCAAAGAAGAAAGTGGAAGGGTGGTATATATACCCATGAATGGTAAGACAGATGACCTTGCTTACTTCCATACATATGATATGACTGTCCCCAATAACCTATTTTGATAACAGTGTTCTGACAGAATAATAGCACATAAAAAAACCCTTTGCCAGGATGCACAATGCCCACTAATGTTCGGAATAATAAACATCTAGAATAGCATACCATCATTGTAATTAGCCTTATCTTCCCTATAGGTTTCGGTACACCTGACTTCACCTAGTAATGGAAAATGCATTTTGCTAGAAATGGGCCTGCTTTCATAGTAACTGATGAAAGGCAGATGAATAATGAATAGCACAAACGCATTTGTCCATTACTTGGCAGGGGGAGGATTGTTGGGGCACGTTTTTGTAACCATACCCCAACAGAAGGCGTATGTATAATCAAATCAAATGGATACATGGCTTCCCTCCCACATAGACTTACAGACCATTTTTTTTTGCCCAGAAACTTGGACACTTGGTGACACCAGACTTCCATGCCGAAAGCTGATGCCTGGTAAAGAAGAAGACATCCAGAGACATCCGAGCTGGAAACTGTTGTTTCATATGTACATACATTCCCCTCACCAAAAATTTAGGTAAAGGTGACCAGAAAAAAAAAAGGGAGAAAAATGGAGAAGGAAGATCTCTAAAGACTGAAACTTATAAAATATCCTTCCAGAGAAAGGAAAGCATCACATTACAGTCCAGGTAAAAAGGGCCTGGGTCAATTTTAGCCAAGACGGGGGGGCGATATATATACCATCCCGAGAAAAGGGAGGATTGTATGTCAACCCATGTGGAAAGACGGGGGGCTGGAGTCTGAAATCTTACACTACCGCAGGGGTTGTTTCTCTCTTTAGATTTTTTTTTGTTTTGGTAATACTATATGTTCTATTTTGAAGGGGAGAGGCCTGGGGCGTCTATGAAATTGATACTGGAGCCGTTGGCCATTTTGATTGGTGTTTCTTTCGGCGAATGAAAATGGAGAATGAGATGATATAAAAGAAGGTTCTTTGCCAAAAGGGGGGATTCGATCGGAGTCGCTCAGTGAGAAGGACGATTTTTAGACGGGCCTGAGACGTAGAGGAGACCAGACCTTGCCGCCGCTTTCGAGAGAAGGTAAGCCCCTTGCCATTATGGCTTAGCCCCCCCCTTTTTTTTTTATTTTTTTTTTATTTTTTGAACAGAAGCTAATCTATTTAGATTCTGAATGGGCCCTAAAGGGCTTTAAGTGACTTAAAAGGAGTGTTAGGGTTCGTATATTTTGTCCCGCTAGAATAGATGGAGATCTAGGTTTCCCCCCCTTTTTTTTTATTTTTTCGAACAGAAGCTAATCTATTTAGATTCTGAATGGGCCCTAAAGGGCTTTAAGTGACTTAAAAGGAGTGTTAGGGTTCGTATATTTTGTCCCGCTAGAATAGATGGAGATCTAGGTTTCCCCCCCTTTTTGTGTAGTAGCCAACCTAGATTTCGCATGGGCCTTAAAGGGCTATAAAGTAACTTCAGGTCACCTCTATCTAAATTTTACTATGTAAATAGCATATCTCGTCAGTATAGACATGTTCCCAAATTTTAAGATATTTTAAATAAATATCTAGAGAAATTTTCTTGTTTCCTGAGTTTTTTTTTTCCCTGTGAATGTGATGATGTAAAGACATATGCCGATAGTGCATCACTGACAGCTGTGCTGCTATTATACAACATTAAGGTCTTCCTGCGGGTTATATACATGGGGTTGTTGGCCTAATTTGCTATATATATATACTTAAGTAAGGAAACTTTTAATAAGTCACATTGTGTATCCTCCCTTTTCAACTATCCAAACCGGGAACGCATCAATTTTTAGTATATTTAATCTGTGTGAGAAATAAAATATGTTTTTACTAAAAATTTAAATACTTATTTAATTTTTGACAATATTTCAAATCAGAAGTGATGATATAATGTTTGGAAGTGATTTATTTATTTTAATTGTTAAAATTCTATTTTTATGCGAAGTTAATGGCGTATGTTTTAGAAGAACTTTGAGATGTGACGATTGTAAAATTTATCAATCATGTAAAACATGTAAATCAAGTCATGTAAAGCAATCATTATGACTTGGCAGTTTTCTTTATGAAAATATTATTTTGATGAAATACACTTTATGGTCATTATCTATAGATTTTGGTGACACACATAAAAACTAAGAGAAGATTCGGAATCAGCGCCATTGGATTACCCAAAAAGTGTTTTAAATGCTCAAACATCAAAAACCTTTTAAAATTTTGTAGACCTGTGTAATTAATTAGTTAAAAAATAGTTTGAAGACTTGATAAAAATGCATCAAAAAA
The DNA here is from genome assembly GCA_030710605.1 of Cordylochernes scorpioides. Taxonomy (NCBI): domain Eukaryota; kingdom Metazoa; phylum Arthropoda; class Arachnida; order Pseudoscorpiones; family Chernetidae; genus Cordylochernes; species Cordylochernes scorpioides. Next base: position 25,988,818 of record CP092863.1, read on the forward strand.
GCGGCCGCAATTAAAAAAAAATAGATTTATATGAACACAAATAAAAGAAGTTGGGGACGATCACCATTAATTTCGAACTTAATGTCTTTTCTTGAAATAAGAGACACTTCGGACCAAGTAGAGTTTGATTGCCGGCCAGACAAGCTCTATCTTCATGATTAATGTGTTTTAACATGAAGCGAGTGATTAGGAAGTCTTTATGTCTCACTAAATATTTTACCTCTACTCTCAATATACGATGATCGTTCCCCGACTCTTTTATTTTGACTCATATAAATCAAATGGCGGTAGAGCTGAATGCTGAAAATATTATTAATTTAAAAATAATTTTCTAGAATTTATATGCGAAATTATATGCAGTCGAGAAAGCTCTCCTAAAGAGGAAGAATGCTTTCCTCATACAACGAGAGGAATCTGTAAGACTCCCACCTCTTCCCTGACGTCTTAGAGAGGGTCTAATGCCGGATATCGGACTTGGTTCGCTGTGAGATTGTAACCTGAAGCTTTACATTAGGCCAAGATTTCTTGTAATGGTCTAATGTAGAGCCCTTCTAATTAGGTAGGTTTACAGCGTGTTTCTAGGTGAAAGTGGCTTCTTGACAATAGACCTTGACTTGCCAGCCTTGACACGAAGAAAGTTCGCTCGAGCGGAGAATTCCTACCACAGTCTCGGTGGCACAACTTAGTAGGGCTAGACCGACTGCCATTGTTGTTGACACTAAGCTCTAATTTGTCAAATATTTATACCATTGCATCATTTCAAGCTCTAATACCGCAAACTTCCCTGTCTTTAAATATCTTGCAATGTGGGGAGAAACCTGTAAAGGACGATAATTCAATAAAATAATCATTTATATCAATATTGAGTAAAAATACCAGGCCTCCAGGAAAAATAATATTTTCAAAAATCTTTTTAATCTCTAGCCTTCGGGCACGAACGCCCTTCTACAGGAGAAAACATTGTATAATATCTTGTTCGAAATAAATTTTTATAGAATGTTTCACAGAATGTTTATTGTTCAATTGACAGATTTTTATTTCATCATTTGTTTGCCCAGAAAAATTATGTCATTCCCTCTCTTTTCTTTAAAATAAACAAGTTTAAATTTGTTCTGAACAAATTAAATTTCTTTGTCATTCTGAAGTTTGCGTTTTCTAATTTTCTCCATTTTTACAATATTATAAACAATTGGTTTGGCTACGTAGACAATAACAAATGAACTAGAGATGTATAGATTTATTCACTATGCTACATCCAAAAGTTATAGTAATTATCATTTGACACATTTATACATATGTTAATTTAATTAAATTTCGCTTCAATTACTTAATTATTGGTATTATAGTAATAAAATCCATGGCGTTCTGTGCTCCGTGTTTACTAGTTTGTTTTTTAAAACGCTAGTGTATAGTTGAAGTTTGCCTTGAAATTACTCAATTTAGAAAAATTTGAAACGTTTATGGCTGAATGGGTTAAAATTAATTATTTTGATGAACAGAGGGTAGTATTTAAAAATATATATTAAAGGTTTTTAAACTAAGGGATTATTTTCTAAGTTTACTCATAAGGATTGGATTTAAGGTATACAATTGAATAGCTTAATTTGTGTATTTGGCCAGGAGAGAGGAAGTTTATATAAATATAGCCTCCCTATATCCAAAATCAGTAAAAGTTGCTGGTTTATATATCCTCCTTTTATACAAATTCTTAGTGAAACTTGCTATTTTCATATATTTAACATTCAAATTCGTTTTTATCGCTCAAATATTTATTTGCATAACGAACCACACATAACCACAACCCGGCTACACCGGAGAGAATTCTTTCTATCTCATTTTCTGTGTTCCAAACTCGAATATTCCAAGACTCCGTGGTGGATGTAGTGTGAGGTGAAGTAAATCGACAACTGCGAGACCCGATCCCGCGCTCCTAACTAGTCTCATTTAATACAGCGGGTTCTAATGCTAAAGATTTGTCTTTAAGTAGCTTGACATGAATTCAATGTAAGCGTGGAATACTTCGACTTGAATATAACGATATCTGGGGTGGAAGACTTTGGAATTTAACGGAAGGATTGAATTACTAGAAGGCATGCATTGCCCGCTTGGATTCAGAAACTTGAATTATTGAGGTTTGGAATAAATAGAAGAGTCGATTTATGAGATATGGATTCATGGGAAAAATTTCGTTAGCGCTAATGTGCTTAATTCAATGAGTGGGTTGAATTGGCACAGGCTTGGGTTAAATGGAAGGCTAGGATTATCGTGCTTGGCGTAAATGAAACGCTCGAATTAGCGAACTTGGATTCAGTGAAAGCTTCAAGTTAGGGACTCTTGGATTCAATGTAAGATTTTAAGATTAGCGGGTTTGGATTCGCTAGACTGTTTAAGTTAGTGAGAGTGGATTCAATTGAAGCTTGAAGCTAGCCATTATAGATTCAATAAAGTGTCAAAGTTAGCCTGCTTGGATTCCGAAAAAAAAAAAGGATCAAGTGAGCGGGATTTGATTCAACAGAAATCTTGATTTATAAAAGGAATTCACCCCCAAATTCTCCGATTATATTTTGTGAAAAGGCTTTTTATTTAAGACTCTTTGCGCTTGAGCTTGATTGAAATTAAAATGAAGGAAAAAAAAAAAAGACGTAGGACATAATTGACACAGGAACATCATAAATAGCATCTTCTAACCACACTTGACTCCAAGACATGATGTCGTATTTAGATTCATTCCCCATCACGGACAAAGAACAGGTGAGGTGCTTCAACCTCTAAATCAAACTTTTCTCTTGCGCATTAGAAAAGTCGTAGAATCAATGGGAATACTTTTTTATATGTAGGAAGTGAGCATCATTGTTGGAGCCGCGTCACCCAGGGAACTAAAAATATATATTGACTAGATTTCTAAGTGTTTATCTCTAGGATAGAAAATTTAATGAAACATATATTCAAATTTCATGTTCAAAATTTGCTTCGTTGTTTTTTGGACATATTTTGACATATATCTTCTATAAAATAAAAACAAAAATATATTTAACGATCAGTATTTCGACATTGTTCAGAGATGAGAACAGACAAGAATAGAACATGGAGAACAAGATGAGTACTCATTACAGTAAAATAACTGCAGCAATGTTCCTGCATGACAAATCATTTCAAATCCTCTGATATGTATCCCCTACCTGCCTGAAAAGATATATTGCAAACTCTAAATTAAATTCCAACAAAAATATTTTTCAATTTCAATAAGACTTGTTTTTTCGAAAATACGGTTCGAACTGACCTCTTTCAAATTAGATAAAAATCTAGATTTTTTTCAAATAATAATCACATAAGAAGGTTTTAAAGGGGTAGATTAGGATAAATAAACGACCTATGTGTTATATGAGGGCGCTAGGAAGTAGAAAATAATTAATCAGCAGGAGAATAAACTGGATCCCATATAAACATGTATATATAAACATTAAAGTCTATATTGGATTGTAAAAGTGTAGAGGTTGATATTCACGTACAAAAGCATCTCTTTTATAATTTTTTTTTTTTAAATTTTAAAATAATTTTAATATGCAAATTTGGGTCATTCTCAAAGCTTTCGCTTGCGTGCCTTTTTTATCCAGCTTTAAAATTTTATTTGAACATTTCTTACGTTTTATCTCTCCATGGAACGTCATAGACGTTTAGAAAATTCATAATTCTTAGAATTAAAGATACTTCGTCCAGTAAATCTTTTTATTATCTCGACGTTTCGACAAAAACTTTTTTTTTTCCTCGACAGGAGTAAATGAAGATTGAGAATTTGTGTGGCATGACGTTGAAATTTATTAATTTAAGAATACCTTTCAACGCGCGCCTTGCCAAATGCTTTAATTTTTATTTGCTCCTGACGAGAAAAAAATGTTTTTTTTTTGTCGAAACATCGAGATAATAAAAAGATTTATACTGGCCGAAGTATCTTCAATTTTAAGAACTAAATATATAAAATAATGGTAAATAAGTTGGCTTTTGTCTTTATTTTCCCAATTTGGTATTGTGGTGTATTTGTTGAGATTATGTGTGTTCTAAACGGAGAAGATCAAAGAAAGGTTTTTATGCATTTATCAAAATGGAGACTTGTCTTTTCCGGTACATCTATAAAGGAAGGAATTCGTTTACATTTTTCTAAAAACATAAGTAAATATATGGAATAAATAAGCTCAGCATCTATTGTGGAAAATAAAATTATAGCTCTGCTTTTCTGTAAACAATCCATCAATAATCCAAAAAAGGATATAAGAGAACTACTCGGGAGAGTCCGGCTCATCGAGTCCAAACTCTCTGTTTTAAAAAAATTTTAAGATTGTCAGTATCAAAGTGGACATTTTACATGTGAATTATTCATTAAAATTGTTGGTGTATTGCCAGGGATATGCCCCGAGGTCTGTTCTGACGGAATTACTTTATTTATCACAATCTGTAATGGGAAAATAAATGTTCGACAAGTTTGTCCCTAGACACCCCACTCTATAACAGAAGTAGAGGCGGCGCCAAGAAACATATCAGAGTATGATTGAAAGCCTGCTTGGTGGGAATTCTTGGATCAAGAAACCTATAACGGAGGGGAAGAGATTAACTTATGTTTGTGACTTAGAAATTAGATGTCAATAAAAAAATTGACACGGTAAATATAACAAAAAAAAAAAAAACATGCTGTTCCAAATCGTAATTAGGTTGATATGATTATATATATTTTTAATAAGAAACTGATATATAAGTGTACTTCTATTGTTAATGTGAAAGATAAAACAAAAAAGCCTGTCTATTTCAAAGTGTCATGGCCGTTACGAGAATCCATAAGAAAAAATGGCCACCAGAATGTGGGCTTCTCAACGTAGGGACTCTACCACGATAACGACACCGAGACTTCATACAGATGTCGCTCTGTTTTGAATTAATTGGCCAAAAACCAAAACTATATGGGACCTATACCCATCGTAACCTGCGCCATATAAAATGGTTAATAAATATGTATATAAGAAATTTCAACTATTTTGACCGTATAAACAACAATTTCTACTGCCTTCACTGCAATCATAAAATACTGGGAGGACAGTAGAAAATTGTTTTCTTTCGAAAAGAATCATACGCGTCTAAAGTAGTTTAAATTTATTGCAATAATGGCGCCCTAATGCATTATATTAACATTGTGTTTTAAAGAAGATTATTTGCAATTTGCGGAATAGCATTGCTCGAAACATATATTTATAAATACAGGGTGGCCCGTAAGTCTCGATACAATTAAAGATTAATTAGTAAATTATTTATAATATTTGTCTAATTAAAATATGTGTGTGTGTATGTGTTCAGGCTCCATCCAAATTATATTCAGAAAATGTCACACACACATCCTTCAATATTCAAGAAATAATTAAAATGATCAAACTCTATTATCAACATGGTAGTTTCACAACTCTACGTCGTCAATGGTCAAAGCATTCTGAGTCTCCTGCACCTTCTAAATCAACTGTAACAAGAATAATTTAAAAATTTAAAACTACCAGTAGTGTGGCAGATCTCCCTAGATCAGGAACTCTGCTACCTGTGAAATTAATATAAACCTAGTTAAAGCATCTTTAGAAGCTAGTCCTCAAAAATCAACAGGGAGTTGTCTCAAGAGCTAAAAATACCCAGAACCTTTATCTAAAGAATGCTAAAAGGTCTTGGCTATAAGCCCTATATTCCTAAATTAATTCATGCACTTCGTGAAGATGATTGGGATAGAAGGATATAATTTTGTGAAAAAATGCTTTAAATGATAAAAAAAGGAAATTGGCCTAATCGAATAATGTGGACTGATGAGGCTATTTTAAAATTGAATGGCCATGTCAATAGACATAATTGTTTATTGGGCTTCAGAAAATCCAAAGGTATAAATTGAGAAGGAAGTTAATTCCCCTGGCTTAACTGTTTTGGGTGGAATTTGTTCGGAAGGAATAATGGGGCCTTACATTTTCGATGAAAGAGTAAATGGTGAGAATTATTTGAAAAATACTTTTACTTCATGCAGGATGGTTCACCTGTTCATTTCTCAAACATTTTTAGAACATTTCTCAATCAAAATTCCCCTCACAAATGGATGGGGCGCCGTGGGCCCATTGATTGGCCTGCGCGGTCACCTGATCTTACTCCGGCTGATTTTTTTGGGGTTATTAAAAGAAATTTTTTTTCATCTAAAACCCGAGACTTTAGAGTATATAAAAATTGCACTAGAAGAAGCATTTAATCTTGATGCGGATTTATGTACTAGTGTTTGTCAAAGTGTCCCTCAAAGATTGTGTTTGGAAGCAAATGGGAGACATTTTGAATAACTATTAAATCCAAATATATTTTTAAACTTTAAACAATTACCTAGAATAAAATGTTTATGGTTTTTATTCTAGTTTGCCTTATAATTTTTAATTAAAAAATAAAAGGGTTCGAGACATATGGGCCACACTGTATATGTATTTGTAGTGTCCTCAAGGTTATGTCTTTAGTTCAATCAAAATACCTTTTCCAAGAGTTTAGCATCAGTATTAATATAAAAGGAAAATAGCCAAATACATTATTACAGCGGTATAGTGTTAACTTGCGAAAACGCTGGGAGGGATAACAACTGATGAACGAGGCCCTCCCAATATTTTAACAGTGCGGTAAGGACAGTAGATAATTGTTTATATCGTAAGAATCATATGCGTCAAAAATTACATAAATTTCTTAGAAACTTGGCGCGCTATTGCATCATATTAAAAATGTATATATAAAAAAAAATCTGGGGATAAATTTCTTTTTATTAATAAAAACTAATACAAGACAGTTCATGTAAATTATTACGAGTTCTGTTAGAAAAATATCCGACTTCATTTTTTTTTGCGAAAACCTGGTGGATTTGAATGAAGCGCGTTTGCATTATTCGAGATTTACCTTTATATTATATGCATGCTTGAATTTTTTTCGCCTTTCAATAGCATCAGTTGATGGCAATCTTGGTTGTCAATTCAATGTTTTTTCATTCATTAGACAGCCCATTTGCCTATCTTCAATGAAGATATTCATATAGATATTCCAACTAGATAAAGATTGTACTAACTGCTCAGATTAATTACACAATGGGTGTGCCATCTGACCGATCACTCCAACATGACAACAAACAAACAAAGGCCGGTGTGGGGCAAGACCGCGACAACGGCGGGGTATAAAGCCGCCCCACACCGACAGTCTACCACTGTGGATAGAACAACAGCTGTCCCAGCATGGTGAGTTCTCCTCCTGGCAATTTACACGCTATCCTTTCCTTACTTACTAAGTTATAAGGTGATTTTTTCCAGTCTATCTTAAATCAGGTTTACCTATTAATGAACTCATTATATGCCTAGCTTAATGTGTATATCTATACTTAGCTTTGTCTAAAAACATAGCTTATTTGAATCTCTAATTCTTTTCTTTACTTAGTATTCCAAAAGGTGTTTTTACCTTTAAATCTCAAGTTTGTTTTCATCTTTATTTTTGCCTAGTTCTATGTGTAGATCTATACCTAGCCCTGTCTAAACACAGGTTCATCTAATTACCTCAGTTCTTTGTCTAAAGGTACTATATTTATATTGTTTGGCTTTTCTATATAGTTGTCAATAGTTTGGCCTGTCTATATTCACTAGTGCAATCACTCTTCCTTGCTCTTTCAGCTACTAACAAAGGAGTAGTTCTAGATATAGATATAGGCAGATTTGACAACTTCCCAACAACATTGCCATTAACAGCTGATTCTTTATATTCTCATCATATATATAATCAACAATTGCATATATCAGAGAAAAGTCTATAAGGCGATATAAATTATATCAATAAATATATACTTGCAATAATATTTTTCTACATCTACGCTCATAATAGTAAGATCTATTTTAAGAAGGTAGAAATTATAAATATCATTTTTATTAATGTATATAACTCTCTATCTTTCTTTTTTAGATTAATATTTTAACCTACACGTTAGTTGTTAGCTCTTTGTGCATTAGAGACCAGAACAAATATTTTGGCATATTTCAAGGAATATCTTTCAGCAAGAAATTAATTTTTTATTTTAAACAAGATTGTAGTAGAGCTAGTGGGCAAATAATGAGGATCCATTGAATTAGTTTAAGCATTATATTATTCTATACAATATGGATGTTTTATAAGTTAATAGGCTTGTATATTTTCAACCTCAGTTATCTAGAGATGACCGTGTCCAATATATATATCAATAAGCTAACAGAATAACATTCTCATGAAGAACATCTAAATACCTTGATTGTAAAATAAATATAGATGAGTATTTGATCATCTCTATGAACCAATTTTATACAGAATATAAGATATTAATACTGACTATGTTTGTGATGTTGCAGAAGTTCGCCGTCTTCTTCACCGCCCTCTGTGTTCTGATCCTGGTGGCAGAGTCGCTGCCCGCCAAGTATCACCACCATGGCGGCAAGTCCGTGAGCCACCACCATTCCAAGCACCACGGGCATCATGGCCACGACCATGGCCACCACCACGGCCACGACCATGGCCACGACCATGGCCACGACCATGATCATCACCATGGCCACGACCACGATCACCACCATGGCCACGACCATGACCACGATCACCACCATGGCCACGACCATGATCACGACCACGATCACGACCATGATCACGACCACCATCACGATCATGATCATGATCATGACCACGACCATCATCATGATCACGACCATGATCATCATCATGAACATGACCACGACCATCATCATAAGCACGATCATGACCATGATCACCATCACGAGCACCACCACGAACATCACCATGAGCACCATCACGATCATCAACACGACCATCACCATGACCACCACCATGATCATGATCATGACCACCATCACGACCACGATCACGACCATCATCACGACCACGACCATCATCATGATCACGACCATGACCATCATCACGACCACGATCATGATCACGACCACCATCATGAACATGGTCATGACCACCACCACGAACATGACCATGAACACGATCATGACCATGATCACGACCACGATAACCATCACGGACATCACCACGACAACCACCACGGTCACCATCACGACAGTCATCATGGTCATCATCACGACAGTCACCACGGCCACCACCACGACAACCACCATGACAGTCACCACAGCAAGCACGGACACCGACGTCACTAAGCAACAACTCGGCAGAATCCTGTGTAAATACCTAGGTTTCGGGAATTTCTGGAATTTTAAATTATTTTATCTTCTTCTTTTTATAATAAAATTTTGCATCATCACATCCTCTTTGTATCTTTTAATCATACCTCTAAATAACATTTTAAACTATTTATTTGGTTCATGTTGGTCAATTAAAAATGGACAATAGAGTGCAAAAGGTTTTCGTTTAATAAAAATTTCACTATATATAAGGCAAAAATAATTTTAATATAATAAGCTGATTTTTCATCTGACAGAATTATGAGGAAGGTGTGCGAATAATTTTCCAGGCGCTGAAAATATGACAGCATTTTGATTAAGTCTGGTGTATCCTCCCTATGTTCAAGGCATTAATGTATTTTCTGGGGTATCCAGTTTATAGCCAAAACATTTATATATTTTCTGGTTATCCTTCCTATATCTAAAACTAATATAGTTGCTAGCTTTCCTATATATACACAGAATATTAGTGTACTAAAAACTGGTTTATCCTATATACAAAATATTAGTGAACTTAGTGACCTATCGTCCTTATATACAAAATATTCATGTAGTTGCTTTCTAGCCTCCCTATATCCAGAACAATAATATAGTAGCTGGCCTTCCCTCTCCATATCTATATATATAAAAATCAATGTTTGTATGTTTGTTTGTTTGTAAGTCCGGTATACAAATTCGCAATAGTTCACTAATTCAAACCAAAATTTCCATACATAGGTATAAAAATACGGGGAAGACGATAGGCTATTTGAAAATATATAAATCAATTATTAAAACTATATATTCAAATTATTCTACTTAGCTCACGAACAGCGCCCTCTATCAAATATTAGATTGAATTATGCTGATGCAAACAAATAGTTAATGCTAATAACAAACAATTATAAACAAAATCTTGTCTAAATATATATCAGTCGGGTAGATATGCACACGGGTCTATCCCGGGGCGAAGCCCGTCTAGTACAAAATATTTGTGAACTAAAAACTGGTTAATCATCCCTATATCTGAAATATTAGTGTACTTGCCAGTTTATCGTTCCTATATATAAAATATTTATGTAGTTACTTTTATATCCAAAACATTAATGTAGTTGCTGTTTTATCTTCCATACATACAAACCATTATTCTAATTGCTAGAATATATTCTCCCAATATGTCTAAAACCTTAGTGAATGTTTGTAAATTTATCCTATTATATTCAAACTCTTAATAATAAAATTCTCTAGTTTATTTTTCTTATATATTGTCGCGTATATGAGCCTTCGAAACACCCCCAACCTCCACCAATAGATGAGGCTTTCGCCTATTTCCCGTCTGGAACTAGTGTGGATATCGCCGACTGCTGTGGTCCTGTTTCCTGGGAAAAATGTTTGTAAATACACGTTTATATTGGCCCTAGGGGGGAGGTAACATAATGTAAATACCCGTTAAATTTTATTCTAGTTATATGTAATGTAAATTAAATTTTATTGCCATCTATCGTTAAAATTTTACACAAAATAAATTTCTGGCAATGCGTTTCTTTTAAATAGAGATAATATTTGATGATATTTAAAAGAAACGCATTGCCAGAAATTTAATTTGTGTAAAATTTTATATGTAATGTGTAGTAGAAATGAAAATAAAAGAGGAGGAGTATTAGAAGTCTTGATGCGTGTAGTATTCTGTGTTTTAAAATATATAAGAGATCATCATCATAAACAATAATGATAATACGATGTATAATGTAAACAAGGTGTTGATGTAAAAATATAAATCTAAAGTGTAATAAACAATTAGTAATAATAATTTCATCTGGTGAGTAATGTTTAATTAAATAATAACTATACAACATAAATTGGCGACGAGAATTTGAAAACATAACTTGAAACAGCAAGTAGGTAAACAGCGTGGTAAGTTTCTTTATTGGGAACTACGAGCTTTCGGACATCAGCTGCCCTTCATCAGGTACAATGGGTGGTTGGAAAAAGTGAACCAATATATACATGCAGTAAATTAGCATAAGAGAAAGCTAACTAACATCTATTTAAAATAATTAAGAAATTTACATAAGAACTAAAGATAAAAGTACGAAATTTCTAAAAAATACGAAATTTCTAAAAAATAGACTAAAAATCTGTGTATGACGGATAAAAGGTAAAACACAAGAAAAAGGATGGGAAAAAGAGCGTAGGCACAATGAAGGAAGGAAGCGAAATAAGATGTCAGTGGCCTAGTTTAGAAAAAGCAGTATATTGAGGGGGGAGATCTATTTTCCTATTAAAACTAGGGATGGAGTTAGACACGAGAGCTCAGGACCAAACGTTGATATTTATTCTTAACTTCACTGTATACCGGAATCGTGTTGCGTAGATTAAAAGAGTGGTTAAATTCGTGGCTGTGTTGATATAGTAGTGACTTACGATCGTTGGAACGGATGTTTCGTTCGTGTTCTAGGACACGAATGGCAATGGTGCGGCCAGTTTCTCCGACGTATGATTGTGGACAGTCGTTGCACGGTATTCTGTAGATGGCATTGGAGAAAGATTGGGGGCTGGGCCTGACGGAGCTTTTTGTGAATGGATGGCGTAACGATGTGCCTAGGGAAGGTGATTTTTTAAAAAACGTGCGGATGCCAAATTTACGCAGATAAAAACCGATGTCGGAATTCGTAGTAGAAAACGGAAGGACGCAAACATCTTTAAACGGGGGAGGAATAGAACTGTCGTGATTTGGTGTATAAAAATGTCGATCGATAAAGTTACGTGGGTAACCCGCGGATAAAAGGTGTAGGTAAACGATCCGTTTTTCGATTCTACTGAATAAAGAAAGGGAGCAATGAGTAAAAACGCGCTTAGAAAGAGTTTTCACGGTGGTAATTTTATGGGAGACGGGAGCATGTGATGAAAAATGCAAGTAAGAAGGGGTAAAACCGGCTTTACGAAAAACAGTTGTATGGAAACGGCTCTGGAGATTAACCACTAAAACGTCTAAGAACGGGATACAATTAAAACGGGAAGAATTGTGGGTAAAACGTAAATCGGAATGATAGGAGTTTAAAACAGTCAGGATAGGGGAGTGGTCAGTGCTCTGATGCAAACAAAAAATGTCATCGACATATCTCGCCCACATTACTACTCCTAGGTGGATCTGGGAAACTAACCATCGGTCCAAATATGACATTACAATCTCAGCTGCGGTTGTAGAGAGAGGGCTGCCCATGGGGGAGCCTCTTATCTGCAAGAAAAAGCGGCCATTAAACTCTAGGGTGTTCATGCCCAAGCAGATGTTGAACAGCTCATAAACTACTTTTTGAACTTTGTTAGAGACAGAAGGAGAGTTGAGGAGTGAGCCTAACCCATCAAAAATCAAAGAATGTGGGAGGCTTAGGAAAAGAGATGTGACGTCAAAAGTGGACATAGTGGGGCTGCCAGACTGGGAAAAGTTTTTTAGTTTGGCGATAAAATCAGAGGAGTCCTGAATGGAATAAATATTGTGGGCTTTGACAAGGGGCTTAAGGAAGTTTGAAAGATATCTAGCCAAATGCAAAGCGGGCGAAAGATGATATGCGACGATGGGCCTGAGAGGAATATCGGGCTTATGAGTCTTAGGGAGCCCATAAATATAAGGAATGCTGGAGATGTTGGAGGTGAAAAGCTTGAATTGTTCAGGGGTGATGCAGCCCTTCTTAAGGAGGGACCTGAGTGATGCCCTATGGCAGCCAACCCGACGCCACCGTTACCCATGAATATGAATGCTTGCAATTTATTTGCGGAATATAAGCAATGGATGGAATCCTATGCCATTTTTGAAATAGCATCTGGAATTTCAAAAAAATCGGATGAAATTAAGAGAGCAACTCTATTGCATTGTTTAGGGCCAAATGTACAGCGTATATTTTTCAACTTGCCAGATGAAAAGGAAAATTATGAACAAACTAAAATGGCTTTAGATAAATATTTCACACCTTATAAAAATGTGGTCACTGAGAGATTTAAATTTAGACAAAGAGTCCAGAAAGATGATGAATCGATCGACAACTACCTAATTTCTTTAAGAGAGCTTTCTAAATCTTGTGAATTTGGGAATTTAGAAGCTGATATGATAAGAGACCAAATAATTGAAAAATGTAACAACAAAAAACTTAAAGAAAAATTGTTGCAACAGGAAAATTTGACACTGTCAAAAACCATTGATATTGCTAGAATGTTAGAAATTTCTAGAAAAGAAATTAGACTGCTTGAACCTCAAAATGATCAAACACTAAATAGAGTTCAAAATAAACCTAAAAAGCACTATAATGCTAATAATTTCAACAAAGGTAGATTCACTAATCAAGGTACCCCATCATTTTCAGGTGCCTCAAAGCTTAAATGTTATCGCTGTGGATTAGATACACATTCAGCACAAGAATGTGGTGCTAAAAAAAATGGCTTGTTCATATTGCAATAAATTAGGACATCTTTTTAGAGCTTGCAGGAACCGCCCAAATCAAAATAATAATAGAAACCACAAAAGTTTCAATCAAACTAAAGTTAAGACCATACAAGAAGAAAATAAGACTGAAGTAGGTGAAAGTTCAGATGAATATACCTACTATACAGGTGCTGAAAATAAAGAAAAAGTGCAAATAGATGGTAGTGAAATAAATATGATAATTGATACAGGGAGTGATAGAACTTTCATAAGCTATAATAAGATGCTTGAATTATATGGCCATAAAATTATGCCAAAATTACATGACACCACCCGAACCTTTTTTGCCTATGGTCAAGATAGACCTCTTCCATGTTATGGTTATTTCAATGCTGTGATTTCTTGGAAAGAAAATTCAATTTCAGAAGAAATTTATGTGATTGATAAAAAAGTTGAATCTTTGTTGGGAGGCAAGGCTAGTTTTGAACTAGGTATAATTAAAAGGGTAAATCATGTAAATGAATCAATGTCTACTAATATAGAAACTCTTGTTCAAGAACATGAACATCTTTTCCATGGACTTGGAACTATAAAAGGCTATAGTCATAAAGTGACATTGAAAGACAACTATAGGCCCATTGCCCAGAGATGCCGTCGTATACCTTATGCAATGGTAGAAGCAGTAAATCAAGAGCTTGATAAGATGCTAGAGAATGGAATCATTGAAGAAGTGCATCAAGGTTCTGAATGGGTTTCTAACATAATAGTTGTTCCAAAAAGGGATAGTGAGGAAATTAGACTATGCATAGACCTTCGGGAAGTGAATAAAGCAATATTGAGAGAAAGACATCCAATTCCTACAATTGACAACATGTTACATGCCCTTAAAGGTGCTAAAGTATTTGCAAAGCTGGATGCAAAAAAAGGGTTTTGGCAGGTTGACTTAGACCCTCAATCAAGACCCCTTACAACTTTCATCACGCACCGTGGTTGTTACAGATTTTGTAAAGTTCCTTTTGGTCTATCAAGTGCTCCAGAGGCATATCAGAAAGGAATGGATTCAATTTTGCTTGATTTGAAAGGTGTAATTTGTTACTTGGACGATGTCGTAGTTTACGCCAAAGATAGACAAGAACTAGAAGAAAGGCTTAGAAAAGTCTTACAAAGATTTGATAAAGTAGGCATTAGGCTCAACAGGAATAAGTGCAAATTTGCAATGGAAGAATTGGATATTTTAGGTCACATTGTTAGTAGTGAAGGTATTAAACCTGATAATAGGAAAATAGAAGCAGTCTTAAATTTTCCAATACCAAAAAATATTGAGATGTTAAGGTCATTCTTAGGAACTTGTGGGTTTTTAAGAAAATTCATACCTAATTTTTCTAAATTGGCAGAACCTCTAAATAATTTGACTAGAAAAAATGTTAGGTGGAATTGGGATTTGAAAACAAATAAAGCATTTCAGGATCTTAAAGAGTCACTAACAAAAGAGCCATGCTTGGCATATTACAACTTGAACTCACCAACTGAATTAATCACAGATGCAAGCCCTATTGGTCTTGGAGCAGTATTAATACAAACACAACAAAATGGCATTAAAAGACCCATTGCATATGCCAGCAGATCCTTAACTGATACTGAAAAAAGATATTCACAAATAGAAAAAGAGACATTGGGATGTGTATGGGCAATTGAACATTTTAACACCTATATTTGGGGAAGGAAATTTGTGTTAAAAACAGATCACAAACCTCTAATCTATATGCTGAATCCTAAAAATGGAGCTGTTTTGCCTCCAAGAATTCAAAGATTGAGTTGGAGATTACAACCATATGACTTTGAAATTGAATTCATTCAAGGAAAGCAAAATATTGCAGATATATTTTCAAGACAACCTCTTTCTAACACAAGTGATGAAAAATGGCTGGAGGACTATGTTCATAAAGTCTTATCCATCACTTCTGAAGAGCTTCAAGCACTGTCTTTGAAAGAGATAAAAGTTTGTACAGAGCAAGATCCTTTGTTTCAAAAACTGAAAGAGATGGTTCAAAAGGGAGTTTGGCCATATCCTTTGAATGAAGAATTCAAATGTTTTTATAAGTTTAAAGATGAACTCTCAATTTTTGATAATCTTATCTTAAAAGGAAGTAAAATTTTGCTACCTTCAAAACTAATAAAGAGAGTCTTGAGAATTGCACATGAAACACATCAAGGAATGACAAGAACCAAACAACTGTTAAGAGAAAAATATTTTTGGATAAACATGGACTTTGACATTGAAAATTTGATTAGAAACTGTCCAATTTGTGTAAGGAATCAACCATTGATAAATGATCAACCATTGCAAATAGTTCCGTTACCATCAAAACCTTGGATGAAACTTGGAATTGACATAGTTGGTCCAATTGGCCATCATTATGTTTTAACAGTGATCGACTACTATTCTTCATATCCTGAAGCAATGATAATAGAAGACATTTCCAGCAAGACAATTATTAAAAAATTGATGGAGATTTTTGCAAGACATGGTTATCCACATGAAGTTGTAACAGATAATGGCTTACAGTTTGTAAGTACATCAATGGAAAGATTTTTAAAAGAATGTGGAATCAGGCACATCAAAGCCTCACCCTATTACCCAAAAAGTAATGGGAAGATAGAAAGATTCCATAGATTTCTAAAGAAACAATTCAATTCAAGTTCTGAAGAAGGGAAAGATTGGAAAGAAGATTTATCCAGAATTTTAATGCCTTACCGAACTACTCCAAACAGATCTACAGGAAAGACTCCAGCATTCCTATTATTTTCAAGAGAAATCAAAACTAAATTAAGCTCACTTGTTAATGATGCAGAAGAAGATGAATCCAACATCAAAGAATTCAATATGGTCTACAAAGAAAAAATGAAAACATATAATGATATAATTCGGAAAGCTAGTCCTCATAAATTTGAAATTGGAAATTTAGTTTATGTGGCAAATCCAAATAATGGAAAACTTGATTCAAATTTCAGATCAGAACATCATGTCATTCTTGAAAACACTTCAATAAATTCTTTTAAATTAGTCAACACTAAAATGGGAAAATAATTCATAGAAATGCTAAACATTTGAAACATGTTCCTACTCAAGAGACCAATCAAGACATTTCTGACTTGATTCCAGAAGAGAGCCAGAAAAATCTTAGTTCAGATTCAACAAGAATTGAACACCTCAACTCTTCTGATGTACAAATACCAGATGATAATTCCTCAAACCAAGACAAGGACACTTCTTTAAACCGACCAAGTTCAAGTAGAACAGGGTCTACATTTAACCCAGTTGTTTCAGATAGACTTGATGCCGAGGCTCTTCACCAGTTGCCACCAGAGGTGTCTCCACCCTTGCCGACTACCAAGGAACCCGTGATCACCAGGAGTGGAAGAGTCGTCAAGCCATCATCAAGATATAAAGACATGATTCCTTTCATCTAAAGGAAGGAGGGAATGTAGTATTCTGTGTTTTAAAATATATAAGAGATCATCATCATAAACAATAATGATAATACGATGTATAATGTAAACAAAGTGTTGATGTAAAAATATAAATCTAAAGTGTAATAAACAATTAGTAATAATAATTTCATCTGGTGAGTAATGTTTAATTAAATAATAACTATACAACAATGCGGATTGCTGTCATGGTTCTCGCCAACACCACAGTCGCTACTCTTCTGGTAAGTCTCTCGTGTCCACCAACCAGTGGTAAGGCCGAGAGATACTTCCAGAGGAAAGGAGATCCACTTGAGTGGTCTGCGGGACAGAGGAAAGCAACGGAGCCTGGGTAGGTGATCCACGAAAGAGTATAATATTCTAATGCACTGTCGCTGAGAGATTTATTTGCATCATTAATCACCCAAAAACACCTGATATTGCCATGTAGGAAATCTCCTGAAATTGGGATATTCGAAAATATTTACACTCCAGAATTCTTTCTATCTCGTATCATGTGTTCCAAACTTGAACATTCTCTGATCCGGTGGTGGATGTAGTGTGAGGTGAAGAAAATCGACAACTGCGGAACTCGATCCCGCATACCTAACTAGTCTCATTTAATACAGCGGGTTCAAATGCTAAAGATTTGTCTTTCAGTAGCTTGACTTGATTTCAATGTAAGCGTGGAATACTTCGACTTGAATATAACGATATCTGGTGTGAAAGACTAGGGAATATTTAACAGAAGAATTGAATTACTAGAAGGCAGGCATTTGTCCGCTTGGATTTAGAAACTTGAATTATTGAGGTTTGGAATAAATAGAAGAGTCGATTTATGAGATATGGATTCAAGGGAAAAATTTCGTTAGCGCTGAATTCTTAATTCAATGAGTGGATTGAATTGGCACAGGCTTGGGTTAAATGGAAGGCTAGGGTTATAGGGCTTGGCTTAAATGAGACGCTCGAATTAGCGCACTTGGATTCTGTAAAAGCTTCAAGTTAGGGACTCTTGGATTCAAAGTAAGATTTTAGGATTAGCGGGTTTGGATTCGCTAAACTGCTTAAGTGAGAGTGGATTCAATTGCAGCTTAAAGCTAGCCATTATAGATTCAATAAAGTATTGAAGTTAACCTGCTTGGATTCCAAAAAAAAAAAATAATAAAAAGGCTCAAGTGAGCAGGATTTGATTCAACAGAAATCTTGATTTATAAAGGAAATTCACATCACATTCCCCGATTATATTTTGGGAGAACGCTTTCTATTTACGACTCTTTGCGCTTGATTAAATTTAGAATGAAGGAATTAAAAAAGACGCAGGACATAATTGATACAGGAACATCATAAATAGCATTTTCTAACCACACTTGACTCCAAAGATACGATGTCGCATTTAGATTCCTTCCCCATCACTGACAAAGAACAGATGAGGTGTTTCAACCTCTAAATCAAACTTTTCTCTTGCGCATTAGAAAAGTCGTAGAGTCAATGGGAAGACTTTTTTTTATATGTAGGAAGTGAGCATCATTGTTGGAGCCGCGTCACCCAGGGCACTAAAAATATATATTGACTAGATTTTTAAGCGTCTATCTCTAGGATAGAAAATTTAATGAAACATATATTCAATTTTCATGTTCAAAATTTGCTTCGTTGTTTTTTTTTGGACATATTTTGACATATATCTTGCTAAAAAATAAAAACAAAAAATATATTTAACGATCAGTATTTCGACATTGTTCAGAGATGACAACCGACAAGAATAGAACATGGAGAACCAGATGAGTACTCATTACAGTACAATAACAGTGCAGCAATGTTCCCGTATGACAAATCATTTCAAATCCTCTGATATGTATCACCTACCTGGCTGAAAAGATATATTGCAAACTCTAAATTAAATTGCAACAAAAATATTTTTCAAATTCAATAAGGCTTGTTTTTTCGAAAATACGGTTCGAACTGACCTCTTTCAAATTAGATGAAAATCTAGATTTTTTCAAATGATAATCACATAAGAAGGTTTAAAAGGGTAGATTAGGATAAATAAACGACGCATGTATTATCTGAGGGCGCTAGGAAGTAGAAAATAATTAAACAGAAGTAGAATAAACTGGATCCTATATAAATATATATACCGACGTATATATAAACATTAAGGCACATAATTGTAAAAATGTAGAGGATAATATTCACCTACAAAGGCATCTCTTTTATAGATATATATTTTTAAAATTTTAAAATAATCCTAATATGCAATTTGGGTCATTCTCAAAGCTTTCGCTTGCGTGCCTTTTTTAATCCAGATTTAAACATTTATTTCGTTTTATCTATCCATGGAACGTCATAGACGTTTAGAAGACTCATAATCCTTAGAATTAAAGATACTTCGGCCAGTAAAAATATTTTTATTATCTCGTCGTTTCGACAAAAATCTTTTTTTTCCCTCGACAGGAGTAAATGAAGATTAAAGCATTTGTGTGGCATGACGTTGAAATTTATTAATTTAAGAATACCTTTCAACGCCTTGCCAAATGCTTTAATTTTTATTTGCTCCTGACGAGGAAAAATGTTTTTTTTTTTCGAAACATCGAGATTTATACTGGCCGAAGTATCTTCAATTTTAATAGCTAAATATATTAAATCATGGTAAATAAGTTGGCTTTTGTCTTTATTTTACCAATTTGGTATCGTGGTATATTTGTTGAGTTTATGTGTGTTCTGAGCGGAGAAGATTAAAGAAAGGTTTTTATGCCTTTATCAAAATGGAGATGTGTCTTTTCCGGTACATCTATAAAGGAAGGAATTTGTTTAAATAAAAAAAAAAATAAGTAAACATATAGAATAAATAAGCTCAGCATATATTGAGGAAAATAAATTATACCTCTGCTTTTCCGTAAACAATCCATCAAAGATCCAAAATGGATATAAGAGAACTACTCGGGAGGGTCCGGCTCATCGAGTCCAAACTCTCTGTTTCCTAAATGTTTTAAGATTGTCAGTATATCAAACTGGAAATTTTATATGCGAATTATTTATCATAATTGTTAGTGTATGGCCAGGGATATGCCCCGAGGTCTGTTCTGGCGGGATTACTTTATTTATCACAATCTGTAATTGGAAAATAAATGTTCGACAAGTTTGTCCCTAGACACCTCACTCTATAACAGAAGTAGAGGCGCTAAGAAACATATCAGAGTATGATTGAAAGCCTGCTTGGATGGAATTCTTGGTTCAAGAAACCTAAAACGGAGGGGGAGAGATTAACTTATGTTTGTGACTTAGAAATTAGATGTCAATAAAAAAATTCACATGGTAAATATAATCGAAAAAAAAAAAAAACATGCTCTTCTAAATTATAATTAGGTTATATATTTCTTATAATAAACTGATGTATAAGTGTACTTCTATTGTTAATGTGAAGGATAAAACAAAAAACCTGTCTATTTCAAAGTGTCATGGCCGTTACGAGAATATATAAGAAAGAAATGGCCAACAGAATGTGGGCTTCTCAACGTTGGGACTCCACCACGATAACAACACCGAGACTTCATCCAGATGTCGTTCTGTTTTGAATTATTTGGCCAAAACTATATGGGATCTATACCCATCGTAACCTGCGCCATATAAAATGGTTAATAAATATGTATATAGGAAATTTCAGCTAATTTTGACCGTATAAACAACAATTTTCTACTACCTTCACTGCAATAATAAAATACTGGGAGGGCAGCAGAAATTGTTTTCTTTCGAAAAGAATTATACGCGTCAAAAATAGTTCCCATTTCTTGTAATAATGGCGCCCTAATGCATCATATTAACATTGTGTTTTAATGAAGATTATTTGCAATTTTTGGAATAGCATTGCTCGAAACATATTATATATTTATAAATACAGGGTGGCCCGTAAGTCTCGATACAATTAAAGATTAATTAGTAAATTATTTATAATATTTGTCTAATTAAAATATGTGTGTGTGTATATGTGTTCAGGCTCCATCCAATTTTTATTCAGAAAATGTCACACACACATCTGTTAAAAGTCGTGGCATAGAATATGTAAATATCTTTTTGAGTGTATGACTTGGAATGTAAATTTCTTTTTGTTGAAGTTTGAGATTGAATCAAGGAATAAAAGGATTATTTATTAAACAAAGTAACTTAAAACAAGATGTTAAAGTAGCAACATTTTAAAGGCAAGTAGATAGATATGTGTTGACGTCGACCGCAGCGCCGCCGCGGCCGTTGATTGGTGGATCCCCCACGCCATTGGCTCCACGCCAATCTTTGGATCGCTTATTCCAACACTCCCTCTCGATCCAAAATGTTCAGTAGACCTCTTAAGTATTGGAATTTGTTTCGTGGAAGAGGTTTAGTCATTATATCAGCTAGCTGTTCTGAGCTGGAAACATGATGCACTTTAAGTTCACCTTCTTCATGTTTGGATCTAATGAAGTGGTAGCGAACATCAAGTTGGTCTTGTCCAGTGAAGAGAATTCCCATGTGTGGAGTGCCTTTCAGATAACGGAAAATATTCTTCACTGTTGTACAATGTGCAGGTCCTGGATATTCTAGGAATTAACTCACTTGTGAAACTGCATAAGTGATATCTGGACGTGAAACACATGATGCAAACATAAGGGATCCAACAGCTTCTCGAAAAGGGAATTTAGGCATCTTTTCCTTTTGTTCTGGAGTAGGACAGTCCTGCTTTGTTAAGATGACAGAAGGATCCATAGGCACCGAAGCAGGAATACAGTCAGCCATATTAAATTTACTCAAAATTTTGTCAATATATGATGACTGGTGAATGAAAATACTTGCCCTATCTTCTGACTGCTCTATTTGTAGCCCAACAAAAAAGTTAACACTTCCAGATGTAATTTCAAATGCGTGTTCTAACTCATCCATTATAATAGCTATTGCCTCTTTATCTTTAGATAGAATAATTCCATCATCAACATAGAGAGCTAAGATAACATTTGAATCATTGTGTGTTCCAATGAAAATGCACGGGTCGGCGTCTGATGTTTTGAAAATATGGCTATTCAAAAAATTGGTAAATTTCTTATTCCAATTTCTAGAAGATTGTTTTAGACCATACAGACTTTTATGTAATCTATAGCAGCTATTATCATCTCTCTTGTAGCCTTCTGGTTGTTCAAGATAAACAAGTTCCTCTAATTCGCCATTGAGAAAAGCTGTCTTTACATCGAATTGCTTAAGAAACATCCTTTCAGAAGCAGCGTGTGATAAAAGAATGCGTAACGAATCATACCTGACTACTGGGCTAAACGTATCGAAATAGTCAACATTTTTGATTTGAGAATAGCCTTTTGCAACTAATCTGGCTTTGAACCGTTGAATTGTACCATCGGACTCCGTTTTAATTTTATAAACCCATTTACAACTGATAGGTTTATGACCATCTGCCAAACGTTCTAAAGTCCATGTTTTATTTTTATTTAATGCATCAATCTCTTCATCCATGGCTAATTTCCATCTTTCTGAATCTGAACTCGCCATTGCATCCACATAGCTACTGGGCTCATCAGCGAGCGCAAAGTTACATTTGCTATTTGAAACCTTAGAGCGAGTTATCATGGGATGCGAACTGATATCGGATACTGGCGGCATTTCCTGCACTGGAATGTTTGGTGTCGCAACTGGTGATTCATCCGGACCACCGCCAATCTGAAAAAATATCTCCTTCGGTTTGGTAGATTCTCTATCTGAATGTGCAGTAGCTTTCTCATCGAATGTGACATCTTTAGAAATTCTTATTTTTCTAGTTTTCCAATCCCATAATCTAAAATTTTTGCTTGTATTCTCATAACCTAAAAACATAAGTTTTATCGATTTATTATCCCACTTTTTATGGTTTTCTTTGGGAATATGCATATAAGCATTACAGCCAAATATTTTATAGTTAGCTACATTAGGCTTTGTGCCAAAGAAAAGTTCATAAGGTGTCGTTCCAGGGGTTTGCTTAGTCGCACTTCTATTTAGAATATAGGTTGCTGTGTTACAGGCCTCAGCCCAAAAAAATCCTGGAAGATTTCGTGAATTTAGCATGGACCTGGCTGCTTCCACAATCGTACGATTGTCTCTTTCTATACGTCCTATCTGTTCGTGCACATAAGGTGCAGTGAACTCGTGAATTATCCCAAATCTTTTACATAAATCTGCAAAATTATCGCTTTTGAATTCTAGCGCATTATCAGTCCTAAGAACTTTTATCTTATTTCCAGTTTGAGTATAGATTAGAGTAGCATATTCTTTGAATATATCTAGCACATCTGATTTGTTTTTAATAAAATAAATATGGCGATAACCACTAAAGTAATCTTTAAATAAGCAGAAATACAGATATTTACTTAATGATTGAGTCTGCATTGGGCCACAAATATCAGCATAAATAAACTCACCTAGCTGGTAGTTTTTGCCATCTGAGGGATAGCACGACTTTCTATGGGCTTTTCCAAGTTGGCATCCTTCACAGAAGAAAAATTCTCCTTCTAAATCTTGAGGCTGCAGACCATCCACCAATCCTTTGGTCGCCATCTCTCGAAGTGTAGCAACTGGAAGATGCGCAAGTCTCTCGTGCTACAACTGAAGCTTGTTCTCGCTGGTGATGTATCCTTGTGATGATGACGTAACCTTGAAGAGCATCCTGTAGAGGTCGTCATGACGCACTCCTACGGCTTTTAGGTCATTATCCATGAAGATCTGTAGCTTGTCATGTTTGATAATGACGTTGAATCCTCTTCTTGTGGACGTAGAAAGGCTATACAAATTTTTCTTTAGTTGCGGCGAGTAGAGCACATTTCTTATGTACGTATTGTACCATCCACCGTCGACGTAGGCTTGAATCTCGATGTCTCCCATGCCTTCTGCAAGTAGTGTCGAGTTGTCTCCCAAGTAGATTGGATGATCACTGGTGAACGGCGTATAGGTCTTGAACCACTCTCGTCGAAATGTCATGCTGCAGCTTGCACCGCTGTCAGCATACCAAATATCATTGGGCTCTACTTGATTATCGCACAAAATAAGTCCATAATCACTTGAACTTCCTTTTGAATCATGAAGATTTTTGGATTTATTTTTCTCATTAGCTAATCTTTTTCTACATTCGCGGCTCCAATGTCCAATTTTGTGACAATAGTGGCATTTAGTGTTCTTCTTGGCATCTTGAAAAGAACGTTGTGTATCTTTAGGCTTAGTTCGTGCTTGCCTGTGTAATAAGGCCTCATCTTGTTTAGAAGAACCGCTTTGTTGATTCCTTGTTTCTTCAATCAAAAGTCTTGCAGTTAAATTGTTAAGAGTTTGAGCTTTCGGATCTAACGATTCCCACGCTGCAACAAAGTAGCGCATACTCGAAGGCAAAGTATTTGAAATTTTTGCTACCTTTTGATCTTCCGTTATGGTTCCGCCCATTTGTGAAATTTGTGCAGAAATATTTTCAATTTTTGCTATGTAATCACTTATTGTTTCCGATGTCAATCGTGCATCGAAGAATTGTTGCCAAAGTAGGCCAATAGTAAATTCGGATTTTTGTTCATGAATAGCAAGTAATTTCTGCCACATTTGTGAAGCGGAAGTACAGTTCATCAGGGGCTGAAGAAACCTTAATTCGATTGCCTGTGATAATAACATCCTTGTCTTAACGTCCTTTGATTTCCAATTCTGTAGTGAACTTTCAGAGTTACTGTCGGAGGAAACAACATTCGGCTTTATTTCTAAGGCTTCCAATAATTCTAGTAATTTTTGTTGTTCCATTAGAAGCCTGAATTGGAATTTCCATAGTGAAAAGTTTTCACCATTAAAAACTTTAATCCTTGAAAGACAATCTTCGCTCATCTTCTTTGTCTTGGAATCGGCCAACGACAAAAAGAAAACTAGGGTTATGGTTGGCGGTTGACGCCTAAAACTTCGAGCAAAATAAAGGCTTACTCACTGCTTGCGTTTTATCCTTTTAGGCGCAGTGGAAGCGTGCTGGGCCCATAACCTGTTGAAGTTTGAGATTGAATCAAGGAATAAAAGGATTATTTATTAAACAAAGTAACTTAAAACAAGATGTTAAAGTAGCAACATTTTAAAGGCAAGTAGATAGATATGTGTTGACGTCGACCGAAGCGCCGCCGCGGCCGTTGATTGGTGGATCCCCCACGCCATTGGCTCCACGCCAATCTTTGGATCGCTTATTCTAACACTTTTAAATGAATTATTATTATGTCAAATATATTTTGAATGGATTATTATTATGTAAATTTCCCTTTTGTGTATATAACTGAGCCTTGTTGTTGAAATAAAGAGTTTTTTTAGTAGAGCGAGAGCTTTACGTGTGTAGCCGCTGGTTTTTGTCTTCGTTATTTTCTTTCTCGCTTGATCACCCGAAGCACAGTCCAAATAATATCAAGACTTTGGGTAAAAGTCTTACTTGTTAAGAGGAGGTTTCTTCAATCTGACCTCGCGTACCTTAACATTTAGTGGCGTCCCCGGGTGGGCTGCGTGGGCTGGTCAAGTAGAGAAGACGGGAAGACCTGTAGGCACTGTCTCCCGAGGAACAGAAGGCGGGAAGACCTGTAGGCGCTGTCTCCCGAGGAACAGAAGGCGGGAAGACCTGTAGGCGCTGTCTCCCGAGTAACAGGAGACGGGAAGACCTGGTAGCGCTGTCTCCCAAGCTAAAGAAGCTCAAGGGAAGAGAAGCTAAAGAAGCTCAAAGGCAAAGAAGCTAAAGAAGCTCAAAGGCAAAGAAGCTAAAGAAGCTCAAGGGAAAAGAAGCTAAAGAAGCTCAAAGGCAAAGAAGCTAAAGAAGCTCAAAGGCAAAGAAGCTAAAGAAGCTCAAGGGAAAAGAAGCTAAGGAAGCTCAAAGGCAAAGAAGCTAAAGAAGCTCAAGGCAAAGAAGCTAAAGAAGCTCAAAGGCAAAGGAGCTAAAGAAGCTCAAAGGCAAAGGAGCTAAAGAAGCTCAAAGGCAAAGAAGCTAAAGAAGCTCAAAGGCAAAGAAAGCTAAAGAAGCTCAAGGGAAGAGAGGCTAAGGAAGCTCGAGTTAAAGGAGCTCAAGAGGCCCTTTGTTAAAGGTTAAAAAGAGCTCAGTGAAGATCAAGGTTTAAAGGAGCTCAAGAAGACCTTTGTTAAAGGTTAAAAAGAGCTCAGTGACGCTCAAGGTTTAAAGGAGCTCAAGAAGCCCTTTGTTAAAGGTTAAAAATAGCTCAGTGAAGCTCAAGGTTTAAAGGAGTTCAAGAAGCCCTTTGTTAAAGGTTTAAAGGAGCTCAAGAAGCCCTTTGTTAAAGGTTAAAAAGAGCTCAGTGAAGCTCAAGGTTTAAAGGAGCTCAAGAAGCCCTTTGTTAAAGGTTAAAAAGAGCTCAGTGAAGCTCAAGGTTTAAAGGAGCTCAAGAAGCCCTTTGTTAAAGGTTTAAAGGAGCTCAAGAAGCCCTTTGTTAAAGGTTTAAAGGAGCTCAAGAAGCCCTTTGTTAAAGGTTAAAAGGAGCTCAAAAGGCCCTTTGTTTAAGGTTTAAAGGAGCTCAAAAAGCCCTTTGTTAAAGGTTAAAAAGAGCTCAGTGAAGCTCAAGGTTTAAAGGAGCTCAAAGGCAAAGAAGTTGAAGAAGCTACAGGGTGAAAGGCTACCTACAAGGTGAAAGGCTACCTACAAGGTGAAAAGGATACCTACAAGGTGAAAGGATAACTACAAGGTGAGATGGAGGAAGTTAGCAGAAGGCGTAGAAAGGCGATAAGAGGCGTTTTTACCGAGGTGGTAAATGATATGAATACAGAGTTAAGGGATCCTCTTATTGATAAAAGTGGCATATATGCCAAATTTGATAGATTAGAATCTCTCCATTTGGAGCTGGTGGCATTGAATGAACGATGCCAGGCAATTTTATTGGCCAAAGATGAGGCTACTGACGATGAAATTGATAAAGAATTTGAGGATTGTGAAGTCTACATCACGGAAAGATATTATTTGAAGGCTAGAATTCGCGTAATGCGTGAGAAGGATAGGGATGCTCAGGTCAAGACTTCTCAAATTCCACCAGGGGCGTCTAGTGCCTCTCCGAATTCAGAAACCGATAATCAGAAAGTTATCAAACTTCAGACGATTTCTACGTCTCTATCGAAAAGCCCGGAAGAGTCCATGAAAAATGAAATTGAAGGCGTGGAAAAAGAGGATTCTGTAAAAACTGCTAGAGCTACGGATGTGAAGCCTGCTCTAGCTAAAGCTAGAATGCTAAAGGAAGCTTGTTCAGCTCCCTCTATAATAGATATTGAATATGAGGGCAAAAAAGGTGCTGTGAATGCTATTAAAGAAAAGAAGGAATTGAACGCAGCAGTTGAAGGCGGTGAAAGGAAGGAAACAGAAGCGGCAGTTAAAAGCAATAAAGTGAAGGATTCTGAAACTGCAGTTGATGGCTATGTAGGTGTGAAGGAAGCTGAGGCTAAAGACAAAGCAAAGGAAACGGAAGCAAAACCCGATAAAGTGAATTCTAAAGACGGAGATAAAGGAGATCAAGTAAAAGAATCTGAAGGTCAAAAAGCAGGAGATGAAGGCGACGGAAAGAATGATTCTGAAGCGAAGCCTAAGGGCGACGGAGTAAATGATTCTGAAGATGAGCCTAAGGGCGACGGAGTAAAGGATTCTAAGGATGAGCCTAAGGGCGACGGAGTAAAGGATTCTAAGGATGAGCCTAAGGGCGACGGAGTAAAGGATTCTAAGGATGAGCCTAAGGGCGACGGAGTAAAGGATTCTGAAGATGAGCCTAAGGGCGACGGAGCAAATGATTCTGAAGCAAGACCAACTGGAGATACGGAATCTAAAATAAAGAATAAGGGAGATCTACAAAAACTTAAGGGCAACTCAGGGGATTGGCTCTCAAGGTGGGGGCAATTTGGTAGAAATAATGCCAATAAAAAATATGAAGAGGCAAATTTAAAGGATAAGGAGGATTCTGAAGCGAAGCCTAAGGGCGACGGAGTAAAGGATTCTGGGGCTGCAATTAAAGGTTATGAACCAGTGAGCAATTCTAGAGCAGTAGCTGAGGGTACTGATTCAAAGGTGGAAGAAGAAAAGATAGATGCAGAACAGGGTACTGATTCAAGGGTGGAAGAAAACCCAGCTGCAGAACAGGGTACTGAATCAAGGATGGAGGAAGGGATTATTGATACAAAGGATTGGTTGAATGATGGGTTCATCGAAGGAGTTGATGAAATTCCACCTGAGGGAAAGGGATACTGGTTTCCTGATCGCCCTGTATTTGGGTGTGAGTCCGAAACGACGCCTATACGGCCAGTATGTGACGGCGCTTCCTGTCGAGGACACGGCGCACGCGCCTTAAGACGGTATTTGAAGAGGAGACCCATTCTACTGAGGAGAATCCCGGAAATAAGGATGAAATATCGGAAAAATAAGTACGGAGTTTTGGCCGACGTGAGGAGATATTTCCAGGTGATGGCCATCAGGGAAAATGATTGGGACTACCTCCGATTTCTTTGGAAGAGGAAGATGGACGCTTATGGGGCAACCTCCGGTTGTGTGTATGGAGAGGGTGCCGCAGTGTGCCGAGGAGAGGATGGTTTTCCTGGATGAGAGCCTGGGCTCCCTGCAACGGTGTCCCACCTGCCTGGATCCCCCCATCACGGTGGAGCGGATTTTTTTCTTTTTACAAAAAAGAAAGGTGGGGGTATGTTAAAAGTCGTGGCATAGAATATGTAAATATCTTTTTGAGTGTATGACTTGGAATGTAAATTTCTTTTAAATGAATTATTATTATGTCAAATATATTTGAATGGATTATTATTATGTAAATTTCCCTTTTGTATATAACTGAGCCGTGTTGTTGAAATAAAGAGTTTTTTTAGTAGAGCGAGAGCTTTACGTGTGTAGCCGCTGGTTTTTGTCTTCGTTATTTTCTTTCTCGCTTGATCACCCGAAGCAGTCCAAATAATATCAAGACTTTGGGTAAAAGTCTTACTTGTTAAGAGGAGGTTTCTTCAATCTGACCTCGCGTACCTTAACACATCCTTCGATATTAAAGAAATAATTAAAATGATCAAACTCTATTATCAACATGGTAGTTTCACAACTCTACAACGTCAATGGTCAAAGCATTCTGAGTCTTCTGCACCTTCTAAATCAACCGTGACAAGAATAATTTAAAAATTTAAAACTACCAGTAGTGTGGCAGATCTCCCTAGATCTTAAGCATCTTTAGAAGCTAGTCCTCAAAAATCAACAAGGAGTTGTCTCAAGAGCTAAAAATACCCAGAACCTTTATCTAAAGAATGCTAAAAGGTCTTGGCTATAAGCCCTATATTCCTAAATTAATTCATGCACTTCATGAAGATGATTGGGATAGAAGGATATAATTTTGTGAAAAAATGCTTTAAATGATAAAAAAAAAAAGAAAAATGGCCTAATCGAATAATGTGGACTGATTAGGCTATTTTTAAATTGAATGCCCATGTCAATAGACATAATTGTTTATTGGGCTTCAGAAAATCCAAAGGTATAAATTGAGAAGGAAGTTAATTCCCCTGGCTTAACTGTTTTGGGTGGAATTTGTTCGGAAGGAATAATGGGGCCTTACATTTTCGATGAAAGAGTAAATGGTGAGAATTATTTGAAAAATACTTTTACTTCATGCAGGATGGTTCACCTGTTCATTTCTCAAACATTTTTAGAACATTTATCAATAAAAATTCTCCTCACAAATGGATGGGGCGCCGTGGGCCCATTGATTGGCCTGCGCGGTCACCTGATCTTACTCCGGCAGATTTTTTTGGGCTATTAAAAGAAAAAAAATATCGTCTAAAACCCGAGACTTTAGAGTATATGAAAATTGCACTAGAAGAAGCATTTAATCTTGATGCGGATTTATGTACTAGTGTTTGTCAAAGTGTCCCTCAAAGATTGTGTTTGGAAGCAAATGGGAGACATTTTGAATAACTATTAAATTCAAATATATTTTTTAAACTTTAAACAATTACCTAGAATAAAATGTTTATGGTTTTTATTCTAGTTTGCCTTATAATTTTTAATTAAAAAATAAAAGGGTTCGAGACATATGGGCCACACTGTATATGTATTTGTAGTGTCCTCAAGGTTATGTCTTTAGTTCAATCAAAATACCTTTTCCAAGAGTTTAGCATCAGTATTAATATAAAAGGAAAATAGCCAAATACATTATTACAGCGGTATAGTAGTAACTTGCGAAAACGCTGGGAGGGATAACAACTGATGAACCAGGCCTTCCCAATATTTTGACAGTGCAGTAAGGACAGTAGTTAATTGTTTATATTGTAGGAATCATATGCGTCAAAAATTACATAAATTTCTTATAAACTTGGCGCTAATGCATCATATTAAAAAATGTATATATAAAAAATCTGGGGATAAATGTCTTTTTATTAATAAAAACTAATACAAAACAGTTAATGTAAATTATTACGAGTTCTGTTAGAAAAATATCCGACTTCTTTTTTTTTTTTTGCGAAAACCTGGTGGATTTAAATGAAGCGCGTTTGCATTATTAGAAATTTACCTTTATATTATATGCATGCTTAAATTTTTTCGCCTTTCAATAGCATCAGTTGATGGCAATCTTGGTTGTCAATTCAATGTTTTTGATTCATTTGACAACCCATTTTCATATCTTCAATGAAGATATTCATATAGATATTCCAACTAGATACAGATTGTACTAATTGCTCATATTAATTACACAAAGGGTGTGCCATCTGACCGATCACTCCAACATGACAACAAACAAACAAAGGCCGGTGTGGGGCAAGACCGCGACAACGGCGGGGTATAAAGCCGTCCCATACCGACAGTCTACCACTGTGGATAGAACAACAGCTGTCCCAGCATGGTGAGTTCTCCTCCTGGCAACCTACAGGCTACCCTTTCTTTACTTAATCATTAAGTTGAAAGGTGATTTTTCCAGTCTATCTTTAATCAGGTTTACCTATTAATGAACTCATTATATGCCTAGATTAATATGTACATCTCTACTCAGCTTTCTCTCAAAACACAGCTTCGTTTGAATCTCTCATTATTTACTTAGTATTCCAAAAGGTGCTTTTACTTCTAAGTCTCAAGTTCGTTTTCAACTTTTATTTTTGCATAGTTCTAAGTGTAGATCTATATCTAGCCCTGTCTAAATATAGGTTCATCTAACTACCTCAGTTCTTTGTCTAAAGGTACTAAAATTATGTTGTTTGGCATGTCTATATTCACTAGTGCAATCACTCTTCCTTGCTCTTTCAGCTACCAACAAAGGAGAAGGTATATGGATAGCTATAGACATTTCTGACAACTTCCCAACAAGATTTCCATTAACATATGCTTCTTTATATTCTCATTGTACATATAATTAACGTTTGCATATATCAGAAAACTCTAAAGGCGATATAAATTATATATAAAAAATATATATATTCATTAATCCTTTTCTACATCTACGCTAATAATAGTAAGATCTATTTAAAGAATGTAGACATTATAAATATCATATTTATCAATGTAAATAACTTTCTATAACTATATTTTTTGGAGGAATATTTTAACCAATACCTTAATTGTTACCTGATTGTGCATTAGAGACCAGAACAAATATTTTGGCATTTTTCAAGGCATATCTTTCAGCGAGAAAATTATTTTTTATTTTAAACAAGATTGTAGTAGAGCTAGTGGGCAAATACTGAGGATCTATTGATTTAGTATTGGCATTATATTATTCTATACAATATGGATGTTTTATAAGTTAATAGGCTTTTATATTTTCAAGCTCAGTTATCTAGACATGACCGTGTCCAATATCAAAAAGCTAACAGAAGAACAGTCCCATTAAGAATATCTAAATACCTTGATTATAAAATAAATATAGATGAGTATTTGATCATCTCTGTGAACCAATTTTATACAGAATAAAGGATATTAATACTGACTCTGTGATGTTGCAGAAGTTTGCCGTCTTCTTCATCGCCCTCTGTGTTATGATCCTGGTGGCAGAGTCGCTGCCCGCCAAGTATCACCACCATGGCGGCAAGTCCGTGAGCCACCACCATTCCAAGCACCACGGGCACCATGGACACGACCATGGCCACCACCACGGCCACGACCATGGCCACGACCATGATCATCACCATGGCCACGACCACGATCACCACCATGGCCACGACCATGACCACGACCACGATCACCACCATGGCCACGACCATGATCACGACCACGATCACGACCACGACCATGATCACGACCACCATCACGATCATGACCACGACCATGACCACGACCATCATCATGATCACGACCACGATCATCATCATGATCATGACCACGACCATCATCATGAGCACGATCATGACCATGATCACCATCACGAGCACCACCACGAGCATCACCATGAGCACCATCACGATCATCAACACGACCATCACCATGACCACCACCACGATCATGATCACGACCACCACCACGACCACGATCACGACCATCATCACGATCACGACCACCATCATGATCACGACCATGACCACCATCACGACCACGATCATGATCACGACCACCATCATGAACATGGTCATGACCACCACCACGAACATGACCATGAGCACGATCATGACCATGATCACGACCACGATAACCATCACGGACATCATCACGACAACCACCACGGTCACCATCACGACAGTCATCATGGTCATCATCACGACAGTCACCACGGCCACCACAACGACAACCACCATGACAGTCACCACAGCAAGCACGGACACCGACGTCACTAAACAACAACTCGGCAGAATCCTGTGTAAATACCTAGGCTTCGGGAATTTCTGGATTTTTAAATTATTTTATCTTCTTCTTTTTATAATAAAATTTTGCATCATCACATCCTTTTTTGTCTCTTTTAATCACACCTCTTAATAACATTTTAAAATATGTATTTGGTTCATATTGGTCAATTTAAAATGAGCAATAGAAATGCAAAAGTTTTCGTTTAATAAAAAAATCACTATATATATAAAGCAAAAATAATTCCATTATACATAATAAGCTGGGTTTTCATCTGACAGAAATATGAGGAAAGTGTCGAATAACTTTCCAGGCGCTGAAAATATGACAGCATTTTGATATAGTTGCAGGTGTATTCTCCCTATATTCAAGACATTAATGTATTTGCTGAGGTATCTTCTTTATATCCATAACATTTCATGTACACTCTGGTTTATAAATTCTCTCTATATGATTATTATTAATAATTATCTCGCGCTATATATATATATATATATATTATATAATCTAAAAATATTATATAATCTAAAAACCTCAAATATTTCTATATTTTAAAAAATATATACTTTATTTTATTCATTGATAATTTTATTTTTTTGTTATCATCGTTTTTTAGAAAGACTTTCAGTTTTAGTTGTTTAGTTTAGTTATATAGTTTTGTTGTAAATATGCGTAGTTAACCAATCAATCATTTTAAATCACTAATATAGGATTAACTTATAAATTCTATATAATGTGAAAACTAACAAATGTGTAATCTTTCCTCAAGTAATTGAAAATAAAAGCTACTTGACGGTAAATAATTATATTTTTTTATCACGACTGCACCTCAACCCTTTATCTTATCGATCCTTTGTCTTATCAAGCCTAATCTAACAACAACACAAAATATTCATAACATATATATATATATGTTATATTAATATATTATTTGAAATGTTATATTGAAATATTTTATTTAATAATGTTATATGTTAAAATGTTGTTTTATTTAAAGTTATAATTTCATTGATATAAATACTCTGTTTTAATCGACCGCCAGAGGTCACGCTTCTACTATATAAACTGATTGTTGTTCTTCCCCGTTGGTCGACTCAAGGTTTTTGTAATTATGTAAATAATCTTTTGTTTTATTTATTTATACGCCTTAAGACAGGCATTACTTGTACAAAATTATGTTTTTAATATGAATCATTTCTCAGCTCAATAAAGAAATCTATAATCAAGACTATATTATTCAACCACGACTGCACCACCATAGCTTAATCCTCAAGATAACCAAAATCAAGATGATCCAATATCAAGCAGAAACTCAAAAATCTTTTTTTAAAATTAATATAATATAAGCCGACAGGATATTTACCTGTTATGCCAAAAGCAAAATTTTTCGAATTCAATTATGCAAATTCTCCAATCAAAAATAGATCATTTCAATCAAAAATAACTCATTTTAAACCAAAAATAAGCATCTTCAAGCAAACATAGCCGTCACCATCTCAAGAATTTTCAAGCATCCTTCTCCCATCCGAGGTTGGATATCACCAGCCATCACACCTTCCGCCCAACACCAGCCATCTCCCGAGAATTCAACTCCAGCCGGAATCATCCAACCCAAGGTACTTTGTATCCACAATATTTCGTAGTTTTCCTCATTTTAACTTGTAGTTACACCCAATATTTACAATAGTTTTCAATCGCCTATTTACTTATATAGTTAATACCCTTTTTGTCAAATTATTTTTCTGTATCAATTTTACCATAGTTTTGACCTTTAAATTTTATCACACCTTTGGTCCTTTTAATCCTTAGTTTTTCTTTGTATAGGTAGCTCCTAAATGCCATATTATAACCCATGTCATTTTTTATCTTTAAATAATATAAACCATTTGCAAATATCATTTTTTAAAATTCTAGATGTAAAGCAGTCGGCCGGGAGGACAACAACAACAACGGATTAACATATTCTCTCACAACAATCAATTTCTTTGTTTAAAATTTGCTAAACTTTAATGTTTTTTTTTTCATATTTTTCAAATTTTCAATATGTTCAAAATTCCCTAACTTTTGATATGTTATTTTCTTATTTAATCTTGTATCAAAATATGTTTTTATTTAAAAATTTTTCATTTTTTACCTCCTTTTAGAGTTCTTTTTAAATGCCATAATCTTTTAATATGTTTCTCATTTCGCCTAACAAACATGTAAATTTAGCGAGACCAACTATGTAAATTTTACCTCTTATAATTATCCACTTTGATTCTTTTTTTTTAATGCCCATTCACTATTCTTACCATTACCTTTTTTAATCTTTACATGTTCATGCCTTGTTTCACATTCACTTTTTGTACATAAACTTTTTCTCTACTTATTGCCTTTTCTCATAAATGCCTTTCTTTCTTATAATCATCCAATGTTTTTTCAATGCTATCATATTAATATTTTTCATTCATGTACATTTTAATAATTCATGCATTTTATTTTTCCTTCCTCATTTTTAATATTATATATGTGTATCATTTTTTCTTGTCTGTTTCCAATCTATTGGTTAATAACAAACCAATATGATTGTGGAATATCACCTTTTTACTCTCAACCATATTTTTGTTATCATCATTCACACTTTGTAATTTCCAATCTATTGGTTAACAATAAACCAATATGATTATGGATTATCACATTTTTATTTTCACTTGCTCCCAATTGTTTTGTTATTATTCATTTTTATCATTTATATAATTTTGTACGTTCCTGTCTATTGGTTACCATATTTAAAACCAATATGATAAGTGAATATCACCTCTCACATTATTTTCTTTCCATCAATCATTTTATCTTTTTTTTTAACAATATCATTTTTTTTATCACTTTTCTCTGAATGAACCCATATTATTTTCTTCACAGGGGGGAAATGTTATATTAATATATTATTTGAAATGTTATATTGAAATATTTTATTTAATAATGTTATATGTTAAAATGTTGTTTTATTTAAAGTTATAATTTCATTGATATAAATACTCTGTTTTAATCGACCGCCAGAGGTCACGCTTCTACTATATAAACTGATTGTTGTTCTTCCCCGTTGGTCGACTCAAGGTTTTTGTAATTATGTAAATAATCTTTTGTTTTATTTATTTATACGCCTTAAGACAGGCATTACTTGTACAAAATTATGTTTTTAATATGAATCATTTCTCAGCTCAATAAAGAAATCTATAATCAAGACTATATTATTCAACCACGACTGCACCACCATAGCTTAATCCTCAAGATAACCAAAATCAAGATGATCCAATATCAAGCAGAAACTCAAAAATCTTTTTTTAAAATTAATATAATATATATATATATGGGTGCATATTCCTCCTTTATCCAAAACCTTAGTGTATTTGCTGGCTTATTTTCATTATATCCAAAACAATAATCTACTTGCTTGTCTATCTTCCCGGTATCTCGAATATATCTATGTAGTTGCTTGTTTTACCTCCCCAAATCCAAAACATTTATATATTTGCTGGTTATCCTCCCTATATCCAAAACTAAAAGAGTTGCTGGCTTATCCTATCTATATACAGAATATTAGTGTACTAAAAACTGGTTTATCTTATATACAAAAGATTAATGAACTTGGTGGCTTATCGTCTTTATATACAAAATATTCATGTAGTTGCTTTCTAGCCTCCCTATATCCAGAACAATAATATAGTAGCTGGCTTTTCCTCTCCATATACAAAATATTGGTGAACTAAAAACTGGTTCATCATCCCTATATAAAATATTAGTGTACTACTAGTTTATCGTTCCTATATACAAAATATTTATGTAGTTACTTTTATATCCACCTTATATATCCAAAACATTAATGTAGTTGCTGTTCTATCTTCCATATATCCAAGCCATTATTCTATTTGCTAGAATATATTCTCCCTATATATCTAAAACCTTAGTGAGAGTTTGTAAATATATCCTATTATATTCAAACTCTTAATGAAAAGTTTCTCTAGTTTATTTTTCTTATATATTGTCGCGTATATGAGCCTTCAAAACCCCTACAACCCCAGCCAATAGATGGCGCTTTCGCCTATTTCCCGTCTGGAACTAGTGTGGATTTTGCCGACTGCTGTGGTCCTGTTTCCTGGAGCAAATGTTTGTAAATACACGTTTATATTGGCCCTAGGAGGCAATATAATGTAAATACCCGTTAATTATTATTCTAGTTATATGTAATGTGTAGTAGAAATGACAATAAAAGAGGAGGAGTATTAGAAGAATCGATTCCGGTTGCTGTTATGACTCTCTCGCCAACACCACAGTTGCTACTTTTCTGGTAAGTCTCTCGTGTCCCCCCACCATTGGTAAGACCGAGAGATACTGCCAGAGGAAAGGAGATACACTTGAGTGGTGGTTCTCGGTGGTCTGCAGGACAGAGCTGCAGAGGAGAGCAACGGAGCCTGGGTAGGTGATCCACGAAGGAGGAAGTGGCGACGTCGCGAGGAACCGGAGCGGAAACGCGCGACAATATAATATTCTAATGCACTGTCTCTGAGAGATTTATTTGCATCATTAATCACCCAAAAACACCTGATATTGCCATGTAGGAAATCTTCTGAAATTGAGATATTCGAAAATATTTTACCCTCCAGAATTCGTTCTACCTCGTTTCATGTGTTCTAAACTTGAATATTCTACGATCCGGTGGTGGATGTCGTGTGAGGTGAAATAAATCGACAACTGCGGGATTCGATCCCGCGCTCCTAACCAGTCTCATTTAATACAGCGGGTTTTCTTGCTGAATATTTGTCTTTCAGTAGCTTGACTTGAATCTACTGTAAGCGTGGAAGTCTTCGTCTAGAAAAAAAATGTTTGGTTTGGGATACTTTTATATTTAACGGACGGATTGAATCTCGGAAGGCATGCATTTGTCAGATTGATATCAAAATATTAAATTATTAAGATTTAAAATAATTAGAAGAATTGATTTATCGGATATGAATTCGAGGGAAACATTGCATTAGCTTTGACATTTTAATTCAAAAATTGGTTGAATTGGCGGTGGCTTAGATCAAAAGGAAAGCTTGGGTTATTTTGGATTGATTTCAGAAGGCTAGATTATCTGGAATAAGTTCAATAAAAGTTAGGGTTATCGAGCTTAGATTCAAAGAAAACTTTTGTTAGGAACTCTTGGATTCAATGTAATATTTTTGGATTAGCGAGTTTGGATTTATTAAACTGTTTAAGTTAGTGAGAGTGAATTCAATTGAAGCTCAAAGCTAGCGATCATAAATTTGAAATAGTGTTAGTCTGCTTGAAGTTCATAAAAGTCTCAAGTGAGCGGAATTTGATTCAACAGAAATCTTGATTTATAAAGAGAATTCACCCCACATTCTTCGAATATATTTTTTGAAAACGATTTTTAATTAAGACTTAGCGCTTGATTTGAAATTAAAATAAGGGAAATTAAAAAAAGGCGCAGGACATTATTGGCACAGGAATAACATAAGTAGCATCTTCTAACCATATTTCAAAGACATGATGTCGTATTTTAGATTTCTTCCACATCACAGACAAAGAACAGATAAGGTGTTTCAACCTCTAAACCATACTTCTCCTGCTAATGAACAAAGTCGTGGATTCAACGGAAAGCTTTTTCCCAATGTAGGAAGAGAGCTTGATTGTTGGAACCGCGTGACCCAGGGAACTAAAAGAATACATTGGATATTAGATTTATTATATTTTGACATATATTTTAGAGAAAATCTAGAAAAGGTGCAAATACATTTATCAAAACGGAGACGTGTTTTTTCCCGATACATTTATAAAGGAAGGAATGCGTATACATTCAAAAAAATATATAAAATCAGCATCTATTGGTGAAAATTAAAATTCTATCGCTGCTTTTCCATAAATAATCCATCACAGATCCAAAAATGATATGAGAAAACTAACCGGAAGGATCCGGCTCATCAGAGTCCATCTCTCGTTTCCCAAATATTTCAAGATTGTCATTCTCAAATGGACATTTTACATGAGAATTATTTATGAGAATAGTCAAATTAAGGCAAGGGATGCGCCGAGATCTGTTTTGGTGAGATTACTTTATTTGTCACAATCTGTAATTGGAATATAAGTTCCACAAATTTGTTCCTAGACACCCCACTCTAGAACAGAAGTACAGATGTCAAGAAACATATGAGAGTATGATTAAAAGCATGCTTGGAGAAAATTCTTAGTACAAGAAACCCAAAACGATAGGTGAGAAAATGACTCATTTTTGTGACTTGGAAATTGGATGTCAATCAAGAAAACGGCATTGTAAATATAGTTCTTCGAATTAAAGATACTTCGGCCAGTAAATCTTTTTTATTGTCTGGACGTTTCGAAAAAAATATTTTGTCCTCGTCAGGAGCGAACAAAAGACTTTTGTTGAAACGTTGAGGCAATAAAAAAGATTTACTGGCCGAAGTATCTTTAATTTGAAGAACAATGAATTCCGGCCAGGCACCTGTATCTTTACGATGGTAACTATACCCAGAAATAATTTTAAAAACATGCTTTTCTAAAACAGAATTAGGTTATATATTTCTTATGATAAGCTGGTATATAGAAAGGTGTAGTTCAATTGTTAATGTGAAGGACAAAACTTAAAACAGCCTGTCTATTTCGAAGTGTCATGGGCGTTACGAGAATCCATAAGGAAGAAATGGCCACCAGAATGTAGGTACTACACTACGATAACGCCCCCGAGACTTCATCCAGCTGTCGCTCTGTTTTAAATCATTTGGCAAAAAATCTAAACTATATGGGACCTATATCAGAACCCATCAGAACCTGCGCCATATAAAAAGTTTTAAAAATAGGTATATATTAAAATTTGAAGATAAAAACTTCTCTCTTTATTATCAAAACGAATACAAAACAATTGTCGTCAAATTATTACGTGGGATGTTAATAAGTATCCGACTTTTTTTTTTTTTGCGAAAACCTTGTGGATTCAAATGGAGCGCGTTTGCATTATTCGAACTTATATGTATTTCAAATAATACGCATGCTTGAATTTTATCGCCTGTCAATAGGATCAGTTGATGACAATCAGTATTTGAGTGAGGTAGAGTTTAGTGCTCTCGATAGTTTTCATTGAAAGGAAAATGACAAAGCGACTGAAGCAGCGATATTACATCAAATTTGCTAGAAATTAAACCCATAATTAAAAATGGCGAGTCTTTGGTGTATGGGTATAACCTGGAGACCATATATCAAGTTCAGTGGAAGCATCCCACGTCACCAACACTAAAGAAGGCCCGCCAAGTGCGCAGCAACGTCAAAATTATTCCGACTGCTTTCTTTGACTCCCGCGGTGTGGCACACCATGAGTACGCACCACAGGGTCAAATATTCGCCAAAGAGTACTACAGGGAAGTTCTCCGTCGCCTACGTGATACTATGCGGCTCAAGAGAACGACATTGTGGTTTGAAGAAAATTGGCGCATCCAGATATGGCTCCTTTAACCCCAGACTCAAGAGGCCATTGCAAAGAAAGTCATTTAGACAAGAGAGGACATTATATCTTCAAAAACAGCCGTGCTCAAGATCATTCCGAAAAAGGCTCTCTCGGTATGCTTCCAACAATGATTGCACCGCTGAGGGTAATTAGGTTTACATAGCTCCAGGTTCACTTATTTTTTCCGTCCAAAGGTAGGTGAACGTTCTAAAAAACCTTGTACATATTACTTGAAATGAATGAATGCTCAATTACATATTTTTTGAAGGTCATTCATTTGAGTTTGAGATAAAATATATTTATATTCACATATTTTTACATATTAAAGTTACAGCCTTCTCCACGCTGACGAGCGCCAACAGCGCGAAACGCGTTCGTGGATGGCTTTTCTTGATTTATCAAGAAATTGGGTTGGCCAAATATCTCTGAGCAAGCTGAATAAACGTTTAGTTTATTTTTGCTCCACTAGATGGCGCTCTTCCATCTAAAAAGCACACGTGCTCGTGGTGAGGAGATGCCTTCTTTATTTTTAATATTAAAGTTCATGATTAATTCTTGGATAGGTAAATTGTTTTTAAAAATTAGAGACATAGAAAACATAAAGAGGAACTTCAATTTCAATGCAAATCTCGGTTATCACTTCAATGTTTGTCATTCAATAGACAGCCTATTTGCCTATCTTCAATGAAGATATTCATATAGATATTCCAAATAGATACAGATTGTACTGATTGCTCATATTAATTACACAATGGGTGTGCCATCTGACCGATCACTCCGACATGACAACAAACAAACAAAGGCCGGTGTGGGCCAATACCGCGACAACGGCGGGGTATAAAGCCGCCCCACACCGACAGTCTACCACTGTGGATAGAACAACAGCTGTCCCAGCATGGTGAGTTCTCCTCCTGGCAATCTACACGCTATCCTTTCCTTACTTACTAAGTTATAAGGTGATTTTTTCCAGTCTATCTTTAATCAGGTTTACCTATTAATGAACTTATATGCCTAGCTTAATGTGTATATCTATACTTAGCTTTGTCTAAATTAATAGCTTCATTTGAATATCTCATTCTTTCCTTCACTTAGTATTCTGAAAGGTGTTTTTACTTCTAAGTCTCAAGTTCTTTTTCACCTTTTATTTTTGCCTAGTTCAAAGTGTAGATCTTTACCTATCCCTGTGTAAACACAGGTTCATCTAACTACCTCAGTTCTTTGTCTAAAAGTACTAGATTTATATTGTTTGGCTTGTCAATAGTTTGGCTTGTCTATATTCACTAGTGCAATTACTCTTCCTTGCTCTTTCAGCTACCAAAAAAGGAGTGTTCTAAGTATAGATATAGGCAGATTTGACAAATTCCCAACAACATTCCCATTAACAGATGCTTCTTTATATTCTCATTAAAAATATAATCAACGTTTGAATATATCAGATAAAACTCTATAAGGCGATATAAATTATATATAAAAAATATATATATTCATTAATCTTTTTCTACATCTACGCTCATAATAGTAAGATCTATTTTAAGAATGTAGACATTATAAATATCATCTTTATTGATGTATATAAGGTTCTAAAGAGACAAAGGTTCTATAACTATATTTTTTTGGATGAATATTTTAATCAAGACCTTAATTGTTACCTGACTGTGTATTAGAGACCAGAACAAATATTTTGGCATTTTTCAAGGCATATCTTTCAGCGAGAAGTTTATTTTTTATTTTAAACAAGATTGTAGTAGAGATGTGGGCAAATACTGAGGATCTATTGATTTAGAATTGGCATTATATTATTCTATACAATATGGATGTTTTATAGGTTAATAGGCTTGTATATTTTTAACCTAAGTTATCTAGAGATGACCGTGTCCAATATCAATAAGCTAATAGAAGAACATTCTCATGAAGAACATCTAAATACCTTGATTGTAAAATGAATATAGATGAGTATTTGATCATCTTTGTGAACCAATTGTATACAGAATTTCGGATATTAATACTGACTCTGTTTGTGATGTTGCAGAAGTTCGCCGTCTTTTTCACCGCCCTCTGTGTTCTGATTCTGGTGGCAGAGTCGTTGCCCGCCAAGTACCACCACCATGGCGGCAAGTCCGTGAGCCACCACCATTCCAAGCACCACGGGCACCATGGCCACGACCATGGCCATCACCACGGCCACGACCATGGCCACGACCATGATCATCACCATGGCCACGACCACGATCATCACCATGGCCACGAACACGATCACCACCATGGCCACGACCATGACCACGACCACGATCACCACCATGGTCACGACCATGATCACGACCACGATCACGACCACGGTCATGATCACGACCACCATCACGATCATGATCATGACCACGACCATCATCATGATCACGACCATGATCATCATCATGATCATGACCACGACCATCATCATGAGCACGATCATGACCATGATCACCATCACGAGCACCACCACGAACATCACCATGAGCACCATCACGATCATCAACACGACCATCACCATGACCACCACCACGATCATGATCACGACCACCACCACGACCACGATCACGACCATCATCACGATCACGACCACCATCATGATCACGACCATGACCACCATCACGACCACGATCATGATCACGACCACCATCATGAACATGGTCATGACCACCACCATGAACATGACCATGAACACGATCATGACCATGATCACGACCACGATAACTATCACGGACATCACCACGACAACCACCATGGTCATCATCATGACAACCACCACGGTCACCATCACGACAGTCATCATGGTCATCATGACAACCACCACGGTCACCATCACGACAGTCATCATGGTCATCATCACGACAGTCACCACGACCACCACCACGACAACCACCATGATGGTCACCACAGCAAGCACGGACACCGACGTCACTAAACAACAACTCGGCAGAATCCTGTGTAAATACCTAGGCTTCGGGAATTCATGGAATTTTAAATTCTTTTATCTTCTTCTTTTTATAATAAAATTTTGCATCATCATATCCTTTTTGTCTCTTTTAATCATACCTCTTAATAACATTATTCACTATTTATTAGGTTCATTTTGGTCAATTAAATATGAACAAAAGATATACAAAGGTTCGTTTAACAAAATATAAAAATATTTCACTACTAATAAAAGTAAAAAAATATTTC
This sequence comes from Cordylochernes scorpioides, assembly GCA_030710605.1. Lineage (NCBI taxonomy): Eukaryota > Metazoa > Arthropoda > Arachnida > Pseudoscorpiones > Chernetidae > Cordylochernes > Cordylochernes scorpioides. The sequence goes on from CP092863.1 coordinate 26,032,419, forward strand.
AATATAAATAAGCTGGCATTCCATCTGAAAGAATTATGAAAGTGGTTGTGAAGTACTCTTCCCAGGCGCTGTAAATATAGCATCACCTATTTTGATACAACTATTTTGATATATTTTATGGTGTATCCTCCCTATATTCAAAACATTAATGTAGAAGTGCTGGGTTTTCCTTTTTATATCAAAAACATTTGTATACTTGCTGGTTTATATATATTCTTCTTATATAAACATTTTATTTCACTTGATCTCTCGTGAATATTTTTCCTATATCCAAATCATCTGTGTATTTCCTGGGTCATCTCACTATATCCAGAAGATTAGTTTATTTGCAAATCATCTTATTTTCTTGTTTATTCTCCTTATTCTAAAAAATAAATAGTGTACTTTCTGGTTTATCATCCCTATATCTTCAAAATATTTATGTAGTTGCTTGTTTAACTCCCCATATCCACAACATTTATTCAGTTACTATTTATCTTCACTATATCTGAAACAAAAAAATATTTGTTGGTTTATATCCAGATAATTATTGCACTAAAAGTTGATTGATATCCACTCTATATTCAAATCGTCATCTAGTTGCTAGTTTATATCTTTCCTATATCCAAACCTCAGTGAGTTTACTGATTTATCCTTCTTATATCCAAAATATTCGCGAAGTTACTAGTTCATTCCTACTTTATATAATATTCTAATGCGCTCTCGCCGAGAGATTTATTTGCACCATCGATCACACGAAAAAACACTTGATTTTGCCAAGTAGGTCTACAAGCCCCGGAATAAAAATATTCGAAGGTTTATTGACTTCCAGAATTCTTTCAATCTCGTATCATGTGTTCCTAACGAGATCCCCCGGTGGTGGATGTAGTGTGAGGAGAAGTAAATCGGCAACTGCGGGACCCGATCCCGCGCTCCTAACTACTCTCATTTAATACAACGGTTCTTACACCGAAGATTTGTCTTTTAGTAGCTTGACTTGAATTTACTGTAAGCCTGGAATACTTGGACTTGAAAATAACGATGTTTAGTTTGGGAGACTTGAATATTTAATGAAAGGATCCAATCTTGGAAGGCATGCATTTGTCGGCTTGAATTCAAAATCTTATATTATTAAGGTTTGGAATAAATAGAAGAATCAATTTTTCAGATATGGATTCAAGTGAAAAATGCATTAGCGCTGAATTTATAATTAATTGACTGAGTTGAATTTGCGCAGGATTTGATTAAATAGAAAACTTTGATTATTCTGGATTGATTTCAACAGCAAGAAAGATTATCTGGAATGGGTACTATAAAAGGTGGGGTTATCGAGTTTGGATTCAATGGAAGGTAAGATTATTGGGTTTAGATTCAATGAGTCGCTTGAATTAACACATTTGGATACAGTGAAAGCTTCAAGTTAGGGACGCTTAGATTCAATGTAAGATTAGTGTCAATTCAATTGGAGCTTATGATGCAAAGATCATTATTCAATAAAAAATTCAAATTAGCCAGTTTGGATTCCATAAAAGGGTCAATTGAGCGGTATTTGATTCAAAAGAAATTTTGATTTATAAAGGGATTTCTCTGAAAATATTTTTAAAACGTTTTCATATTGATGATTCGGGCTTGATTGATATTAAATTGAAGGGAGTAACAAAAGGCGCAGGACATTAATGACACATTAATATCATAAGTAGCATCTTCTAATCATACTTAAATCAAAGACATGATGTCGTATTTAAGTTTCAATTCCCATCACTAGACAAAGAACTTATGAGGTGCATCAAACTTTAAACCACATTTATCCTCCTAATGTGAAAAGTCGCATAATCAACGGGAGGACTTTCTTTTAATGTAGGAAAGGTTCTATTGTTGAAGCCACATGCGTGACCCAGGAAACCCCAAAAATATAATTGAGTAAATTTTTAAGCGTTCTAAATACCCTTAGAATAGAAACATGAAAATTTATCAATATATAAAAAAAAATGCATGAAGCATAATTTTATTTTTCATATTCGAAATTTGATTCGACAATTTTTGATTAATAATTCGCTATTAATATTAAAAACACACACACAACTTTTGAAAAAATAGTAAAGATCAGTTTTTCGATAGTGTTCAGATATGATAAGCAACAAGAATGGAACATGGAGAACAAGATGAGTTCGTAGAATTACTGTACAGTGATGTTCCTGCATGATCAGATAATTTCAAATCCTCTAGTATGTATCAGTCTGATTCCTCTGAAGATATGTTCGAAACTCTAAAGCCCAATAAAATTATTTTTTTTCAAAAATATGGTTCGAACTGACTCTCTCTAATTAGAAAAAAATATTTTGAAAATGTTTCAAATAGGTATAACACAAAACGGCTTAAAAGCGGTAGCTTAGGATAAATCAACGTCGCATGCGTTACCTGAGGACGCTAGGAAGTAGAAAAAGGATAATCACACACAGAAATAGAATAACCAGAATTCTTTATGGATATGTATACCTGCGTATATATAAGCATTGAGGTGTATATTAGATTGTAAATGTGTGGGAGGGTAGAGATGGTATTCATGTACAAAGGCATCCTTCCTTCTTAATAAATACAATAAAACAATGCATCTATTAAATACATTAAATCATGGTATAGAATTTGACTTTGGCCTGAATTTGTCCAAATTGGTTTTGTGGCATATTCATTGAATCTAAATCCCTGTGCCTCTGCGTAGAGAAGATGAATGTTCGAATGCAATTATAAAAAAAGTGATAAGTTTATTTTCACACATATATATAAAAAAGAAACTATTAGTATGAATTCTTCTTAATAATTATATATCCATATAAAATTATACATCACCAGATATTATTTATACTGATTTAAACGCTCACCATCAAGTATGGGGAGAAAAAAGGTCAGATTTTAGAGTAAAAAACACCTGATGGATTTTATCTTCTCTAAAAACCTATCAATAGTAAACTATAATAAAGACCCAACATTTGTGTCACCTCTCGGAGAATCTTATATAGATATGACATATTGGCATCCCAAAATATTGTTCATGACTTTTCTTTATGGAAACTGTTGTATGAGGAGAGTCTGTCTGATCATGGTTTATTCTACATGAACTTAGAAAAATACAACATGGAAAATATCTGAAATACAGAGAGAATTTTATGCCACGAAAGCAAACTAAGCTATATTAAAAAATATATATATATTTTTGGAGGAGTGTGATAAAATCCTAGAGAGAAAAAGTAATTCAGATAAATAACTGCAATACTTCGAGTCACTATGTAGAAAGGTTAACTAATATAATAATCAGAGCATGTCAAAATGAGAAGCCAATTAAAAATAGTTCAAGCATACACAAAAAGGCGTACCATGGTGGAATGTTGAACTCACTGAGTTAAGGAAGTTGGTCAACAAACTGAGAAGACAATATCAACGAACTAACACTAATTTAGCCTTAAGAGAAGAAAAAATATTTTTTTTTGAATATTTACAAAATAAAAAACAAACAAACATGAACATTAATAAGGCTAAAGAAACCAGCTGGAGAGAATTCTGCGAAAAATCAAACACGTTTAGTCAAATCTACACAAAATAACAGCAAATAGATTAAAAGTTGAATCAATTATCTGTTCAATGCAAATATCTTCACAAAATTATAATAAAATAAAGAGTGAAACTGTATTATCACTAATGAAATCAATGTTTCCAAAAGATACTTATAGCAATGAGACGCTATAACATGAAGTTTTAAAAGAGGAATTGGAAGCAAATCCTTTAGAACATACAAAAAGAAATACCTGTTGAAAATATAGAGATTAAACTCTGCAATTTGATAGGATTAATCTTAAAAAGCAACGGGGATTGATGGAATTAGTGAAGAAAGAGCGAAAAAATGATATATATGAAGATATAAACACACACAAATACTATATTGGAAATACTTTTATTCGGAACATTCTCCTACATGTTGGAAGAAAGCTAAGATAACTATGATACAAACACAAAGTAAGCTAAAAGAGAAGATCACATCGTATAGACCAATAAAATATATCTCGTATTTACAAAGATACTTGAATAAATAATACAAGTGATAGACACATGTGATGAGGTATCCAGTCGACTTAATCTATAGCAAGCATGTCAAACTCAAATCCTAACACGGGCCAAATAAAAAAGTAATAATATTATGTGGGCCGCAAAAAAAGGTACCAAAAACCAGGTACACTAATAGCATTATTACATATCAAGCAGATGATTTTATCTTTTACTTTGAGCAAAAATACTCTAATTCCCACTTTTCTTGAAAATTCCTATGTTCGTCAGCAATTTTTCGTTTAGTTTTACTGCCACTTGGTTTTGATGAAGACATATTGAATACAAAGGTCTGAAAAAAAAAGTAATCGCTAACACAAAATAAAACGTTTTAATTAATATTTTAAAATATTTTTAAAAATTAATATTTTTTAACTTACCAGACACACAGAATAACTGCACAAATTATTGAAGGTAACTTTAAAAAAAAAATTTTTCTAGTACTCCGAAAGAATATTTCCTTTAAACTTTAAGGCACACAATACTTATGGCGATGTACATACGTTATGTATGTAGGTATAATATTATCAACACTTACGACTTATGTATGGCGACCAGTGGTTCGTTATTAATAAATAAATTATGTATAATTACAATTTTTAAAATTAGGCTACAAATTATTATTATTATTTTTTTATTTATATATATTTTTAATTAAAATATATTGTCTGGTGGGCCGCAAATTTATTCGTTGTGGGCCGCATGAGGCCCGCGGGCCGCGAGTTTGACATGCTTGATCTATAGTGTGTTGACCGAGAGGAACAGTCAGGACGGGGAGTTTTCCAGTACCTCTCTGCACCTTGTAAGACCTTTAAAAGTTCTCACATAGTACAGGCAGTCGTGGTCGAGGCAGAGTGGAAAGCTTGGGAATGTCCACACAAAAACGAAGACACATTTGCACTAAGAAAGTTCCGTGAACAGATAAAAGTTGAGCTAGGAGCGAAAGATGGAGGGATAGAAGATTACTTACTGGTCTACATGATGGATGAGATGGACCTGGGGTACAACCGACGAGGGCTTGCGCTGATGGTGAACTAACTATATTTTTAGGTTAAAACGGGGGCTTTATATACCTTTTCTGAGAAAGGGAGTTTTGCATTTCACCAGATGTGAAGAGTGTGGTTCGTCTGGTGGCATTTTAAACTGGTGCCGTCCTGACAGCTTCCAATCTATCTTTAGATGTTGTTTTTGACTTCCATCTATCTCGAATTTAGACGTTTTGACTTCTAGCTCTTTAGCTCAACTCTTTATCTATTACAGAGTTTTATTTATTTATCCTCAGTTTGTACAATTTACATTATATATGATGATCTAATGACACATGTCAATCATGCGTATAATCATTTACAGATGTGTTTCTATTACACAACATGAAAATCTTGTTATAAGTTATATACAATATGGGGTTGTTGGTTAAATTACCATACAAATACATTAAATGTTAACAAATGCAAAGTTAAATAATAATACAAAAATGGGATTTAGGCTTCATTCATCTACTGAAGACGCAATAAAATATGTAATCGATATTGTAATTGAAGAAATTAATAAGAAAGCTTTCACTTTATTGATATTCTTGATGTCAATGATGCGTTTGATAATATGTGGTGGGGGCCACAAACCCATTTGATCAATAAAGAAAGAAAGGATGTCCTGGAAAATAATATTACTTACTCATAATTTTTTACAGATATAAAGAAAGGCTATCCTTTAAACAACTGAAGAAAAATAGTTATAAATATAATCATGGGATCAGTACTGGGACCAGTCTTGTGGAGTATTTTATATGATGATCTATTGGAACAGAATTATCCTGATTCATGTGATTAATGTGATATTATAGATCAAACCGATGCTGCGCGCGCGCTCTTATGATAATAAGAGGTATAAACTATAGAACAAATTGAGAAGATATCGCGGATGTCTCTAAAAAAATAGTAGGATAGGAAATTAAATCAAAACTAAATTCTAATTCACAAAAATCGAAAGTTTTATTTAAAACAAATATGCACAAATTTGAAAATCCCAAATGATATCAAAAGGAGAAGATAATAAAAATTGTTGAGAACTAAAGTATTTTGGGATAATAATTCACAACAAACTACACTCTGGAAAGAACATATTAATTATAAAACCAAGAAAGCAATGGCTTTTGCCATTTGGCTGCTTTTTGGCATTTGCTAGAAATTAATACCATAATCAAATATGACGAGTCCTGCGTGTACGGGTATGACCCGGAGACCATATCTTAAGTACAGTGGAAGCATTCTACGTCACCAACACTAAAGAAGGCCCACCAAGTGCGCAGCAACGTCAAAGTGATGCTGACTGCTTTCCTTGACTCCTGCAGTGTAGTACAACACGAGTACTCACCACAGGGTTAAATATTCGCTAAAAAGTACTACAGGGAAGTTCTCCGTCGCCTACGTGATACTATGCAGCTCAAGAGAACGAAATTGTGGTTTGATGACAATTGGTGCATCCATCACGACAATGCTTTAGAGAATTCATCGCATTTGATTAGAACTTTTTTTCGCGAAAAAAAAAAAAGAGTCCTGTGGTTTTCCAGGCTTCTAATCTCCAGATAGGCTTCCTTTAAAATTCTGGATTTACCCCAAACTCAAGAGGCCATTGAAAAGAAAGTCATTTAAACAAAAGAGGACATTATAACTTCAAAAACAGCCGTGCTAAAGACCATTCCGAAAAAGGATTTCTCGGTATGCCTCCTACAATAAAGACACCGCTGAGGGTAATTAGGTTTTAGCCCTCCAGGTTCACTTATTTTATCCCATCCAATGGTAGGTTAACGTTCTAAAAAAACCTTGTACGTATTACTTGAAATGAATGCGTAATTACATATTTTTTGAAGGTCATTTATTTGAAGTTTGAGATAAAATATATTTATATTCACCTATATTTACATATTAAAGTTCATGATTAATTCTTAGAGAGGAAAATTGTTTTAAAAATTAGAAACATAGAAAAATAAAGAGAAACTTCAATTTCTATGCAAATATTGGTTGTCACTTAAATGCTTTGCCTATATTCAATGAAGATATTCATATAGATATTCCAACTAGATAAAGTTTGTAATAATTGCTCATATTAATTACACAATGGGTGTGCCATCTGACCGATCACTCCGACATGACAACAAACAAACAAAGGCCAGTGTGGGGCAAGACCGCGACAACGGCGGGGTATAAAGCCGCCCCACACCGACAGTCTACCACTGTGGATAGAACAACAGCTGTCCCAGCATGGTGAGTTCTCCTCCTGGCAATCTACACGCTATCCTTTCCTTACTTATTAAGTTAAGAAGTATTTTTTTCCAGTCTATATTCAATCGGGTTTACCTATTAATGAACTCATTATTTGCCTAGCTTAAAGTGTATATATATACCTAGCTTTTTCTAAAAACATAGCTTCATTTGAATCTCTCATTCTTTTCTTAGTATTCCAAAAGGTGTTTTTACTTCTAAGTCTATCTATAATCAGGTTTTTTCACTGTGATGTTCCTCTCTCTTCGATTAAATAAATAAATATGCTTTACCAAATTAAGAAACAAATTTCAATTATTTATCTTTCTAATGTTAAACATACATTTTTTAATATATTAATTACAACAACAATAATTACAGTGCTGCCAATTCCAAATAATCACAAATAAATTAATTAAACAGAGTATTTTATAATATTATTATAAGTTATATTACATTCACTTTTTATTTTTTTTTTGCCTAGTTCTAAGTGTAGATATATACCTAGCCCTGTCTAAACACAGGTTCTTCTAACTACCTCAGTTCTTAGTCTAAAATGACATTATTTATAGTTTATAGGCTTGTCTATATTCACTAGTGCAATAATTCTTACTTACACTTTCAGCTACTAACAAAGGAGTAGGTCTAGGTATAGCCATAGGCAGATCTAACAACTTCTCAACAACATTCCCATTAACAGCTTCTTTTTTATATTCTCATTAAACATACAATTAACATTTGCATATATCAAAGAAAACTTTATAAGGCTAAATAAATTATTTCAATAAATATATTCTTGCAATAATATTTTTCTACATCTACGCTCATAATAGTAAATCTATTTTAAGAAGGTAGACATCATAAATATCATCTTTATTCATGCATACAAATATCTATATCTATCTTCTTTTTTGGATGAATAATTCAACCAAGACCTAAATATTTACCTGTTTGTGCATTAGAGACTAGCACAAATTTTTTCAGAATTTTTATTTTGAACAAGATTGTAGTAGAGCTAGTGGAAAAATACTGAAGATATATTGGATTAATATTAGCATTAGAATTTTCTATACAATATGGATGTTTTATAAGTCAATAGGCTTGTAGATATTTGCGAAATCAATTATCAAGATATCCCTTGTTCAATATCAAGAATCTATCAGAATCACATTCTCGAGAAGAACCTCTAAGTACCCTGTGTAATATAGATATATAGATGAGTTATTTATTGTCTCTGTGAACCAATTCTCTACAGAAGGTCGGGTGTTGATATTGACTTTGTTTGTGATGTTGCAGAAGTTCGCCGTCTTCTCCATCGCCCTCTGTGTTCTGATCCTGGTGGCAGAGTCGCTGCCCGCCAAACACCACCACCATGGCGGCAAGTCCTTGAGCCACCACCATTCCAAGCACCACGGGCACCATGGCCACCACCACGGCCACGACCATGGCCACGACCATGATCATCACCATGGCCACGACCACGATCACCACCATGGCCACGGCCACGATCACCACCATGGCCACGGCCACGACCATGACCATGATCACCACCATGGCCACGACCATGATCATCACCATGGCCACGACCACGATCACCACCATGGCCACGACCATGACCACGATCACCACCATGGCCACGACCATGACCACGATCACCACCATGGCCACGACCATGACCACGATCACCACCATGGTCACGACCATGATCACGACCACGATCACGACCATGATCACGACCACCATCACGATCATGACCATGATCATGACCACGACCATCATCATGATCACGACCATGATCATCATCATGATCATGACCACGACCATCATCATGAGCACGATCATGACCATGATCACCATCACGAGCACCACCACGAGCATCACCATGAGCACCAGCACGATCATCAACACGACCATCACCATGACCACCACCACGATCATGATCACGACCACCACCACGACCACGATCATGACCATCATCACGATCACGACCACCATCATGATCACGACCATGATCACCATCACGACCACGATCATGATCACGACCACCATCATGAACATGGTCATGACCACCATCACGAACATGACCATGAACATGATCATGACCATGATCACGACCACGATAACCATCACGGACATCACCACGACAACCACCATGGACATCATCATGACAACCACCACGGTCACCATCACGACAGTCATCATGGTCATCATCACGACAGTCACCATGGCCACCACCACGACAACCACCATGATAGTCACCACAGCATGCACGGACACCGACGTCACTAAGCAACAACTCGACAGAATCCTGTGTAAATACCTAAGCTTCGGGAATTTCTGGAATTTTAAATTATTTTATCTTCTTCTTTTTATAATAAAATTTTGCATCATCTCATCCTTTTTGTTTCTTTTAATCATACCTCTTAATAACATATCAAATTATTTATTTGGTTCATGTTGCTCAATTAAAAATGGACAATAGAAATGCAAAAGTTTTCTTTTAATGAAAATTTTACTATATATGAAGCAAAAATAAATTTAATATAATAAGCTGGCTTTTCATCTGACAGAATTATGAGGAAAGTGTGCGAATAAATTTCCAGGTGCTGAAAATATGACAGCATTTTGATATAGTTGCTGGTATATCCTCCCTATGTTCAAGACATTATTGCATTTGCTGGGGTATTCCCTTTATATCCATAACATTTCATATTCTTTCTGGTCTATAAATCCCTCTATATACATATTATTAATAATTTAATTGCGCTATATATATTAATGTATCTTTATATTTGGGGTGCATATTCCTCCTATATACAAAACCTTAGTGTATTTGCAGGTTTATTCTCATTATATTCAAAACAATGATCTACTTGTTGTTCTATCTTCCCGATATCTAAAACATATTTATGTGGTTGCTTGTTTAATCTCCCCATATCCAAAACATTTATATATTTGCTGGTTATCCTCCCTATATTCAAAGATAATATAGTTGCTGGCTTATCCTGTCCATATACAGAATATTGGTGCAATAATAACTGTGTGGTTAATTATGCCTATATATAAAACTAGCGGATGTGCCCGGCTTCGCCCGGGTTTTACCCGAGTGAATGTTTGTCTAACGAACATTTGTTAAAACAATTCTCTATAAACTTATAAAACGTACTCGGCTTCGCCCGGGGTTTTACCCGAGTAAAGGTTTGTCTAGCGAACATTTGTTAAAACAATTCTCTAAAAACTTATTTAAAAAAAAAAAGATATATTTTGATAATTTGAAACTCGTAAATTTGAATCTCTCGATATATTGTTATCATCGTCACAATGGGGGCGCTGCTTGCGAGTTAAATCTACAAATCTGCAAATAACTCTAAGGATATTCAAGATATTCAGGAAATTATTTTTCAAAAACCTTCCCGGTGATATACCTAATAATATCCCAAAGTTTCACGGCGATTGGATGTATGGTTTTTGAATCTATAGAGTGCAGACAAACAGACAGACAGACATTCAATTTTATATATATAGATAGATTCACTCTTCATTGTTGGCTTTTTATCTTACATTCATTCTTCATTGTTGGCTTTTTATATTACATTCACTCTTCATTGTTGGCTTTTTATCTTACATTCATTCTTCATTGTTGTCTTTTTATATTACATTTACTCTTAATTGTTGGCTTTTTATCTTACATTCACTCTTCATTGTTGGCTTTTTATATTATATTTACTCTTCATTGTTGGCTTTTCATCTTACATTCATTCTTCATTGTTGGCTTTTTATATTATATTTACTATTCATTGTTGGCTTTTTATCTTACATTCATTCTTCATTGTTGGCTTTTTATATTACATTTACTATTCATTGTTGGCTTTTTATCTTACATTCACTCTTCATTGTTGGCTTTTTATCTTACATTCATTCTTCATTGTTGGCTTTTTATATTACATTCACTCTTCATTGTTGGCTTTTTATCTTACATTCATTCTTCATTGTTGGCTTTTTATATTACATTCACTCTTCATTGTTGGCTTTTTATCTTATATTCACTCTGTTGGCTTTTTATATTACATTTACTCTTCATTGTTGGATTTTTATCTTACATTCACTCTTCATTGTTGGCTTTTTATATTATATTTACTCTTCATTATTGGCTTTTTATCTTACATTCATTCTTCATTGTTGGCTTTTTATATTATATTTACTCTTCATTGTTGGATTTTTATCTTACATTCATTCTTCATTGTTGGCTTTTTATATTACATTTATCCGAGTGAAAGTTTGCCTAACGAATATTATATATTATGAAGTATAATAAACAATGTTAAAGATTAGTTTTGAATATTAATCAAGATTGTGTGTGAATATGTGAGAAAGATGTAATATCGTTGTTTTCTTGGCCGACTGTTTTACATATGGTGTTATCTTAAAATTGCTTGTTTTGAATATTTTTTTAGATTGAGTTGAATGAATTGCTGAATTTTTTTTTGTATTTATATATAAATAAAATTAACTCTGTTGATTTTTTTGTATTTAATCGATAACAGCTAAGTTACGCATGTTAATGTTAGGGAAAAATATTTTGATGTTAAGCAAAACCTGCTCCATCTCGTTTTACATAAATGTTGAAAATTTGGTTGAAATTGATGCATTGTAACGAAAGTTTTTAGTGATGTCCTCTTATGAAATTTGCATTTTATTAATATAGATATTAGTGTGCCTTCTAGTTTATCGTTCCTATATACAAAATATGTATGTAGTTGCTGTTTTATCCTCCCTTTATCCAAACCATTATTATAATTGCTAGATCATATCCTTCCTATATATCCAAAACCTTATTATGAGTTTGTTAATTTATCCTCTTATATCCAAATTCTTGATGAAAAGTTGCTCTAGTTTATTCGTCTTGTATATAATATTCTAATGCACTGTCACTGAGAGATTTATTTCCATCATTATTCTCCCATAAAACACCTGATATTGCCATATAGGTCTACAATCTCCTGAAATTGAGATATTAGGAAATGTTTTACCCTCCAGAATTCTTTCTATCTCGTATTGTATGTTCCAAACTTGAATATTCTAAGATCCCGTAGTGGATGTAGTGTGAGGTAAATAAATCGACAACTGCGGGACTCGCTCCCGCGCTCCTAAATACTTTCATTCAATAGAGCAGTTTCTCATACTGAAGATTTGTCATTCATTAGCTTGACTTGAATTCACTTTAGGCATGAAAGACTTCGGCTTGCATATAACAAAATTTGGTTTGGGAGACTTGGTAATTCAATGGAAGGATTGAATCTCGGAAGGCATGCATTTGTCAGATTGAATTCAAAATATTAAATTATTAAGATTAGGAATAATTAGAAGAATCGATTAATCGGATATATATGCAAGGGAAAAATTGCGTTAGCGTTGACATTTTAATTAAAGAATTGGTTGAATTGGCGCAGGTTTAGATAAAATGGAAAGCTTGGGTTATTTTGGATTGATTTCAGAATGCTAGATTCAATGTAGATTAGGATCAACGGGCTTTGATACGATAGATCGTTTCAGATAGCAAGCGTGGATTCAATTGAAGCTTGAAATCCTTAGAAGGCTCAAGTCAGCGGGGTTCGATTTAACACAGAAATCTTGTTTTTTAAGGGAAATTTACCCCCATATTCACCGAATATATTTTGAAAATGTTTCTCTAATGATATTTTGATATTGAATGAAATTAAAATGAAGGAATTTTTTAAAAGAAGCAGGACATTAATGGACATGACACCAAATTAGCATCTTCTAACCATATCTGAATTAAAGCTACGATGTCTTATTTTCAATTCATTCTCCTTCACAAACAAATAATAGAAGAGGTTCTCAACATCTAAACTACAATTCTCCTGCTGATTGTTGGAGCCGCGTGACCCAGGAAACCAGAAACATAATTTGACTAGAATTCAAAACATATAAATATCTATAAAATAGAAAATCGTCTTAAATATATATATTTCTCTCATGTTCAAAATTCTTTCGATACTTTTGATATATCATATCGCGCTATAAATTATAAACAATGAAAAATATATTTACGAAAGATCAGTATTAAGTATTCAGAGATGAGAACCACCGGAAAGAAACATGGAAAACAAGATAAGTACTCAGAAATATTGTGCAGTGATGTTCCTGAATGTTCAGATCATCTTAAATATTCTGATATGTATCAGTTACCTGTCTGAACATATACCTGAAACTATAAAAAAAAACCCAAGACAACTGTCTCAAAGTTCATAAGGTTTGTTTTTTTCATCGAAAATACAATTAAATTGACCTCTTTCAAATTAGATGAACATATTTATACTCTTAAAAACAATCACAAAATACGGTTTAAAAGCGGTATCTCAGGATAAATAAAGACATGTGTTACCTGATGATGCTAGGAAGTAGTAAAGAGTTAATCAGCGAGAGAGATATTAACCGCGGACTTCATATAAATATTGTAACATGGTATTTATCAATTTTATTTATGTAACATAGTATTTATTAATTTTATTAACAGAGTGGTCATTTTTATTTTTATATCTTGCGACTCTGTAAATTTCCCTCGTGGCTTATCTTTTGTTTACCTTTCTTAGTTTGTCCTTCTCTGAAATAAATTTTGTTTCCTCCTGAAGTTTTTGTCTTCCCTAATTTTCCACGTGGCAATATTTATACCAATGTAAATATAATTATTTAAGTTGTATTTCAGAAAGTGATGGTGGGGTAGAGAGATGGTATTCATGTACAAAGGCTCTTCTTAAAAAAACATTTAGACAATGTATCTATTGAATACATTAAATTATAGTATAAAGTTGGGGCTTTGATATGTAGAATATCTATTAAATCAACATCTGTGAGCACCTCTATACGCAGTGAAAATATAAATTTTAATATATTTATCAAAGAAGTATCTTTTAACACACACGTATACATATATAAATGAAACTATTTAATATACATTTTACAATAATATAAGATGGATATGTAGAATTATCCAACTCAATATCTATTTATGAAAATAAAATTCTAGCACTACTTTTTCATAAACAATACACCAAAGCTCCAAAAATGAGATGAGAAAACTAATCGGGAGGGTGTTCAGCTCTACAAGTCTAAATATCTCTCGCTTCTTAAATGTTTTAACATTGCTTTGCCAAACAGGGTTTTATATGCAATTTATTCATCAGAATCGTAGGAATAGAGCAAGGAATAACTCGAGGTCTGCTATGGGAGAATTGCATTATTAATCACAATCTGTACTTGGAAAATAAGTTCAACAAGTTCGTTATTAGACACTCCACTCTATAAAAGAAGTACAGATATGAGAGCCTGATTTAAATCATGCTGGGAGATTATTCCAGGTTCAAGAAATCCAAAATGGAGGTGAGAGATTGGTTAAATTTTGAGACTTAGAAACTAGACGTCAACCAAAAAAATGGCAGGGTAAAGATAAATCAGATCCATTAAAACATGTTCTCGAAATCAGAATTAGGTTAATTTGGTTATATATTTCTTATAATAAACTAATACATAAAAGTGTAATTCTATTGTTAATATGAAGAACAAAATTTAAAACAGCCTGTCTATTTTGAAGTTTCATGGCCGTAACGAGAATCTATAAGGAATTGTGACCAGAATGTGGGCCTCTCAACGTAAAGACTCCACCTTGATAACGACCTCGAGACTTCATAGCTTCGCTCTGTTTTGAATTTTTTTGGCCAAAAACAAAAACTATATATGACCGATACCAAACTGAACCTGCATATAAAAAAAGGTTAATAAACATATATATCAATTTCTCTTTTGCAATAATACTTTTCTCTTCAATTATTAAAACAAATACAAAACAATTAATGTCAAATTATTGCGATGTTTGTTATAAAAGCTTCTGACCTTATATTTTTTCGAAAACCTTAATACACAAGCTTTAATTGTTTTTGCCTGTCTCGTCGGTTTTTATTGAAAGTAAAATGACAAAAGGAATAGAGCAGCTCTATTGCCCCAGAACTTTCAAGAAAGAAACACCATAATCACAGGTGATGAAAACTGTTTTTACGGGTACGACCCGGAAACCAAATCACAGGTACAATGTGAGCATTCCACATCACCAATACTGAAGAAGGCCCGCCAAGTTCGCAGCAACGTCAAAATGATGCTGGCTTCCTTCTTTGACTCCCGCGGTGTGGTACACCATGAGTACACACCACAGGGTCAAATATTCACCAAAGAGTACTACAGGGGAGTTCTCTGTCACCTAGGTGATGGTGTGCGGCTCAAGAGACCGGAGTTGTGGTCAACAGGAAATTCGCGTCTCCCTCACAATGCTCCATAACACTTCTCGCATTTGATTTGAATATTTTTTGGCGAAAATTTACACTCCTGTAGTTCGCCAGGCTCCTTAATCTTCAGATATGTCTTCTTACGACTTCTGGATGTATCTTGAACTCAAGATGCCATTGAAAAGAAAGTGATTTAGACAAGTGAGAACATTATGAATTCAACTACAGCCGATCTGAAAACCATTTCGAAAAAATTCCAACACTGAGAGTAATTAGGTTTACAGCGCTCCAGGTTTACTTATCTTTTCCTCGTCCAAAGGTAGGTTGCATTTAAAAAAAACCTCGTACATATTACTCGAAATGAAAATTTAATTATATATTATTTTTTGTGAAGCTCATTGATTTGAAGTTTGAGATAATATATTTTACATTCACACATATGCACGTATTGTAATTGAAAAACATCCCTCTTAGACCCATAGTAGCATTCCACCATTCACCCTTAGCTCCAACAGCCAAATTTGTTACAGCTTTTCTACAGCCCATAATCGGTAGTAAGTATTTTCCATTGTCAATTTCTAAAATACCGAAATTTATAGATAAATACTTAACTTTAAAATACCCAATAACCACATATTAATTTCATTCGATGTAGAAGCACTTTATCCCAGTCTCCCCCATGAATTAATTATAGAAAACACTAGAACCTTTCAATTGAAAATAACACAGATATCTCAAGCATTGAAAAGATAATTGATTTAATATCGTTATGTTTAAAAATAAACCTATTTACATTTAATTCAAAAACATAAACAGGTTAAAGGTTCCCCTATGGGAAGCCCGTTATCCTCCCCTATAACTGAAATAGTTATGCGTGCTATAGACACGTGGATCACATCTCTATACCCCGAAGACATTATTATATATAGAAGATATAAAGACGATATTTTGTGCATATGTACAGACAGCCAACTTTCTATATCCTAGCCCCCTTGAATAGTTATCATCCAAATGTTAATTTCACAGTAGAAAAATAGAATAATGGTGTACTTACTTTTTAGATATTAAAATCATGAGAATAGAAGATAAATTAAATACATGTGTATACAAGGTGTGTCCAATAAATAATGAGACTGGTCAAAAATAAAGAAAAAATAGAATGATTAAAAAAATTTTTATTAGTATTTTTCAAAATAGTCCCCTCCTGCATCTATACATAATTTCCATCTCTTCTCCCATGATTTAAAACATTTAGGAAAGGCATCTTTCGGGATGTTCTTCAAGACCTTTTTCGAACCCGCTATGATGGACTCTCTAGTGTCAAATATCCTTCCTTTTAGAGCCATTTTGAGTTTTGGAAAGAGAAAAAAAAATCATTTGGAGCTAGGTCTGGGGAATAGGGAGGTTGTTGAAGTATTTGGATGCCGTGTTTAGCCAAATAAGTCAGTACAGATGTAGCGGTGTGTGGTGGTGCATTATCATGAAGGATAATCCAATTTTTGGAACTCCACATTTCACTTCTTTTCAGACGAATTGATTCCCGTACACGTCTCATAATGTTCAAATAAGACTCCTTATTGATTGTTTGACCTTCCCCTAGATATTCATAATGAACAATACCCTTTATGTCAAAGAACGTGACCAATAAGACTTTGTTTTTCGACTTGCAAAGTCGGGATACTTCGTTCTTGGTTCATCTTTTCCTTTCCACTCCATGGATTGGCATTTTGTTTCCGGGTCATACCCGTAAACCCATGTTTCGTCTCCAGTTATTACTTTTTCCTTCCAATTAGGGTTTTCTTCCACCATTTTAAGCATTTTTTTGGCAACTTCAACGCGATTCTCCTTTTGTTCGATTGTGAGCATTTTAGGGACAAATTTTGAAGGTTTCTTCTTTAACTGCAAGTCTTCTTTAATTATCGATCCAACTAATGATTTTGATATCCCTGTTTCTTCCTCAATGTCCCGTAACCCTATTCGTGGATTTTCTTTTATCAAATTTGAAATTTGGCTCACCTTTTCAGGGTTCCTGTGCAGAATTAGACGTCCAACACGCTTCTCATCTTTCACCGATTCCATTCCATTTTTAAATCGTGAAAACCATCTAAATGTGGGGGGCTTATTCACATTTTCATTTCCAAATGCCAATTTCAACAAATCTGAAGTTTCTGAAGCCGATTTCCCAATTTTTTAGCAAAATTTAATACAAATTCGTTTTTCGAATTTTCTATCCATTACAAATTAGAAGTTGTTATGCAAGGCGTTCTTTTTACAAGCTTACAATTTATCGACTGCGCGCGCAATCACGTGATGTGATATACCGCAGTGTAGCTGAAGCTTTCTATTTTTTAAATAGACTTTAAAAAAATTATGATTTCATTTTTTCTTTGTTTTTGACCGGTCTCATTATTTATTGGACATACCTTGTATTATAAGCCATCCTTCATCCCAAACTACATTAAATATTCTTCATTCTGTCCTCTTAGCCATAAGATCAATACTATAAACACATTATCTAAAAGAGTATTCACACATTGTTCTTTACCTCAATTAAAAACAGAAGAAACGCAAAATATTATTAAAAACCTATTATCATGAGGTTACCCAAAATCTTTAATCCTACGACATTTTTATCAGACTGCAGAATACGCCAATTCAATAACCCAAAAGTCAGAAATTTATAAAGCATTATGCATCATTCCATATTCCCTTCAATCAGTATCTATAGCTAGAACACTAAGAAAATATGGTATCAAGACTATGTACAATAATTCTCCAAATTTAGGCAATATGATTAGAAATCCATTAACAAAGAATCAATCCAATATTCCACTTAATAGAAAAGAAGCTATCTACTCCATATCTTGCAATAACTGTAGTTCTAAATATGTAGGAGAGACTGGGAGAAAAGTCCATAATAGAATAGCCGAACATAATAGGAATATTAACAATAGAGAGAGTGATCCAAGATCTTTAATAGTTCAACACATAAAAGAAACAGGTCATACATTTAACTTATCACAACCGATAGTATATTATTACAATATCCATAGTAAATACCAAAGACTTTTAATAGAATCTATGATAACCAAACAGCAAAAAAGCATAAACAGATGAATTGAAATATCAGAAACATGCGAAACAATATGGTCAAATACTATCCCATAGATGTAGGCACTCTTCTATATATAACACAACAGTAAATGAATTTATTAAATTTAATTTGAAGTCTCGAGATATCATTCAACCAGCACGTATCATCTACCACGCCACTGAAAACTGAAATAATCTATATATATATAAATGAATGTATGTGTGTGTGTCTGTATGTCTGTCCTTTATGCCTGACCAAACCACTCATTGGAACGCCATGAAACTTTGGGAAGTTATTTAGTATAGTACTGGAAAGGTTTCTAGCAAATAAAATTTTTGAAATAACTTTTCGCTTTAAAATAATCAAGATAAATATTCGAATTTATCTGTTATAATTCAACAATCTGCTCTAAATATTATAATGATGATACGATGATTTTGTAATGTAGAAAATTGGGAAAGACAAAATTCAGGATGACACGGCAATTTATTTGAGACAAGAATAATGATACAATTCCAAGGCAAGATACTATTCCTTTAACTTCCAATTACCGAGGGAACCAATTAATATTGATTTTATTCAACTTATCAAGTATTTTTCAAGGGACCGGGAAAAATGTTCACTTTATCGAGAGATTCGTTAGACAAACCTTTACTCGGGTAAAACCCGGGCGAAGCCGGGTACGTCCGCTAGTGTAATATATTTTTCTCTCAATATATAATAAGTATTTAAAATATGTATATAATAAGGTGTATATAAAAATTGTATTTATTATTAGGTTTTTAATGTGATAATCCTGTTGAAAGACTGACAAGTCCAAAAGCTTGAAAATAAAAAATTGCACAAGATACTTAACCCTGGAAGCTTCATTTATTTTATAATAACGTATTGTATTTACAAATTGAAATTCATTATCAATTTTTGGAGAGGAATATTGTTTAAAAAAATTTGATACATAAAAAAACATCAAGAGAAACTTCAATTTCTATGCAAATCTTGGTTGTCACTTCAATGTTTGTCATTCATTAGGCAGCCTATTTACCTATCTTCAATGAAAATATTCATATAGATATTCCAACTAGATACAGATTATACTGATTGTCATATTAATTACACAATGGGTGTGCCATCTGACCGATCACTCCGACATGACGACTAACAAACAAACAAAGGCCGGTGTGGGGCAAGACCGCGACAACGGCGGGGTATAAAGCCGACCCACACCGACAGTCTACCACTGTGGATAGAACAACAGCTGTCCCAGCATGGTGAGTTCTCCTCCTGGCAACCTATATGCTATCCTTTTCTTACTTACTAAGATATAAGTTGATTTTTTTCCCAGTCTATCTTTAATCAGGTTTACCTATTAATGAACTCATTATATGCCTAGCTTAATGTGTATACCCATACTTAGCTTTGTCTAAAAACACAGCTTCTTTGAAGCTCACATTCTTTCCTTTAGTTAGTATTCCAAAAGGTGTTTTTACTTATAAATATATCTATAACCAGGTTCGTTTTCACCTTTTAATTTTTTGCCTAGTTCTATGTGTAGATATATACCTAGTCCTGTCTAAACACAGGTTCATCTAACTACCTCAGTTCCTTGTCTGAAGGTACTAGATTTATATTGTTTGACTTGTCTGTAGTTGTCAATAGTTTGGCTTGTGTGTCTATATTCACTAGTGTAATCACTCTTCCTTACTCTTTCAGCTACGAACAAAGGAGTCAGTATAGATATAGGCAGATCTGACAACTTCCCAACAACATTGCTATTAACAGCTGCCTCTTTATATTCTCATCATACATATAATTAACGTTTGTATATATCAGAGTAAACTATAGAGGTCGATATAAATTATTTAAATAAATATAAATTGCATTAATCCTTTTCTATAACTACGCTCATAATAGTAAGATCTATTTTAAGAAGGTAGACATTATATATATAACCTTTATTAATGTATATAACTCTTTATTTGTATTTTTTGGATGAGTATTCTGACCTAGACGTTAATTGTTACCTGTTTTTGCATTAGAGACTAGAATGCATTTTTTGGCATCTTTCAAGGCATATCTTTCAGCGAGAAGCTCACTTTTATTCTGAACAAGTTTGTAATAGAGCTAGTGGGAAAATACTGAGGATCTATTGTTTTAGTTTTGGCATCATATAATTCTATACAATATGGATGTTTTATAACTTAATAGGTTTGTATATTTGTAACTTTAGTTATCTAGAGATGCCTGTGTCCAATTTCAATAAGCTAACAGATTCACATAATCATGAAGAACATCTAAATAACTTAACGGCAGTTCATCATATATCTCCTGTGTTAACAAAATTGTTCAATGCCTGTATTGGACTTAATTATTATCTGGAGGCCTGAAGAAAGTCAGCAGTAATGATTATAAAATAACCTAATAAAGAAAATTATAAAGATCCGAAAGCCTACCGCCCTATAAGCTTGTCTTCTAATTTAGTTAAAAAGTTTTAAAGTCTAATTCATATTGAACTTTTAAATCATATTAATAGTAATAATGTTATGCATCCTGCTCAACATGGATTTACACAAGAAAAATAAACAATCTCTGCTTTACAAGAAATAACTAAATCAAGTCTTCAGAATAGAGAAAGAGAAAATACGGCAATAGTAACAATGGACATCAGCGGAGCTTTCGACAACGCATGGCATCCGGCAATTCTCAAACAATTGGACAAGGCAAATTTTCCAGCGGTACTTATAAAAATAATTATTTCTTACTTTGAAGACCGGAGTGTAGAGTTTAAATATACTAATGTAAAGTGTATAAGAAAGATAAATAAGGGATGTCCCCAGGGTGGTATTATTTCTCCTATTCTTTGGAATATATTACTTAATGATTTCAACTTATCTTTTAACGAAAGTTTTGCTAGAGTAATTGCTTTCGCGGATGATGTGACATTTGTGGTATGGAGTTCAAACATCTATGATCTTCAGTACAATATTATCAAATGTCTAATAAAAATCAAAGCCTGGTGTGAAAAGGTAAAACTTTCACTAAGTCCAAACAAAACAGGTATACTCTACATAACTATGAAAAATTGCCCATTAATTTTGATGGAAAAATAATTCAACCATCAGAAACTGTTAAAATTTTGGGAGTTATTTTTAAAAATCATAGTCAAAGGAATAAGATTAATTTTGGAACACATGTTGACAATATGATTATGAAAGCTACGAAACTTAAGAATATATTATTCTCATTATGTGCACGTACTTGGGGCACTGATACTAGGCGTAGATTGATCTTATATAAAGCTATGATACGCTCTACAATAAGCTATGCATCAAATATTTGGTTTCCTTTTATCACTGCAGCAAAAGGATCTAAGTTGAATTCTATACAATATCAAATTCTTATTAGATGCATTCATGCTTATAGGACTTCATCTTCTTACATCACACATATACTAGCAAAAACTCCTTTACTGTCCGATTATCTTGAATTATCACAAACAAAGTATAATATGACACATTCTCTCACAGACCAAACACTCAAAAAAACCCTTCAAAAAGAATTAAATAAACTATATCTGGATCTAAAATTTAAGTTTTATCTTTCTCAATCTAATGAACTGTTCAAGAAATTCTTTCCAATTGCTGTCCCAAATTTAATTTCTTCTGATAAATTCACTACTTTATTCTTAACAGGCAAAGGACCCTTCTTAATTTTCCTATTCAGACTGAATGCTATCAATGATCCAACATGTGAATGCCGCTTAGATGTTGAATCACCAGAGCATCTTCTTTTAACTTGCCCTCTGGCTAATCAAATTGTATGTAGATACTTTGAAACATTACCAAATACTCTTTGTGTATATACTCTATCTAATGAGAATTTTGTTAAGTTTAGAACTATTTGTACAATAATTTACAAAACACTACTAATCCATCGTGTAAATATTTAATCATATATATGTAAATAATACTAGCACAGCACAATAGTCCTTTGGACTTCGTGCTTTTGTAACAATAAATAAAAAATAAAAAATTGAGTATAATATAGATATAGATAAGTATTTGATCATCTCTGTGAACCAATTTTATACAGAATGGATATTGTTAATACTGATTCTGTTTGTGATGTTGCAGAAGTTTGCCGTCTTCTCCACCATCCTCTGTGTTCTGATCCTGGTGGCAGAGTCGCTGCCCGCCAAGTACCACCACCATGGCGGAAAGTCCGTGAGCCACCACCATTCCAAGCACCACGGGCACCATGGACACGACCATGGCCACGACCACGGCCACGACCATGGCCACGACCATGATCATCACCATGGCCACGACCACGATCACCACCATGGCCACGACCATGATCACCACCATGGCCACGACCACGATCACCACCATGGCCACGACCATGATCACGACCACGACCATGATCACGACCATCATCACGATCATGACCATGATCATGACCACGACCATCATCATGATCACGAGCACGATCATCATCATGATCATGACCACGACCATCATCATGAGCACGATCATGACCATGATCACCATCACGAGCACCACCACGAGCATCACCATGAACACCATCACGATCATCAACACGACCATCACCATGACCACCACCACGATCATGATCACGACCACCACCACGACCACGATCACGACCATCAACACGACCACGACCACCATCATGATCACGACCATGACCACCATCACGACCACGATCATGATCACGACCACCATCATGAACATGGTCATGACCACCACCACGAACATGACCATGAACACGATCATGACCATGATCACGACCACGATAACCACCACGGACATCACCACGACAACCACCATGGTCATCATCATGACAACCACCACGGTCACCATCACGACAGTCATCATGGTCATCATCACGACAGTCACCACAGCCACCACCACGACAACCACCATGACAGTCACCACAGCAAGCATGGACACCGACGTCACTAAGCAACAACTCGGCAGAATCCTGTGTAAATACCTAGGCTTCGGGAATTTCTGGACTTTCAAATTATTTTATCTTCTTATTTTTATAATAAATTTTTGCATCATCATATCCTTTTTGTCTCTTTTAATCATACCTCTTAATAACATTATTTACTAATATATTTTGGTTCATGTTAGTAATTTAAAAATGGACAATAGAGATGCAAAGTTTCAGTTAAACAAAATTTCACTATATATAAAGCCAAAAATATTTCAATATAATAAGCTGTCTTTTCATCTGATAGAATTAGAGAAAGTGTGCGAATATTTTCGGGGCGCTGAAAATATAACAGCACCTATTATCCGGCCTATTTCTTGTTATTGTGGTATAGTTGCTGGTGTATCCTCCCCATATGCAAAACATTAATGTTCCTTATTTTATGAGGTTTCCTCCTTATATCCAAAACATTTGCGTACTTGTTGGTTTTTTAATACTCTCATCATTATAAATATTATTAATAATATACACTGAATATCCAAAACCTTAGTTTATTTTCTGGTTTATTCTCATTATACCCAAAAGAATAATCTACTTGCTGGTCTATCCTCCCGATATCTCAAACATATTTAATTTTTGCTTGTGTATCCTTCCCATATCCAGAACATTTATATATTTGCTGTTAATCCTCACTATATCCAAAACATCAATGTAGTTCTGCTTATTCTCTTCATATACAGAATATTGAACTACTAAAAGCTGGTTTATTACCCCTATATCCAAAATATAAGCGTACTTGCTGGTTTATCATCCCTATATATTGGAAGGATATTTCAGTTGGTTTTTTTTTTAAATTGAAGCTTGTTGTGAAAAATTGGTTAGACTTATTCAATGTTCAAAGTATTGTCCATCGCTAGCCACTACTAATTCCCATCTTTCTGGCAATTGAAAGATCTTATCAAGGAAAACGGCTGGCTTTTTGGCCACTATTCATTCATCGATCCATTTTTTTTACTTCATCGTAATTGGAGAAGTGCTGCTCTGGGCCATTTTGCTTTGATCGCAAGAGAGAATAATCGGAAGGAGCAATGTCTGGACTATACGTCGGGTGGGGTAGGACTTCCCATTTTAGTATTTTAAAGTACATTTTAACGGGTGCTGCAGCATGCGGCTAAGATTTATCATCTTTTTTTCATAATGTATTATCACTTTGTCTGTTTATTGGCGTAGTGCAGCCATTTTCTCGCAATTATTGGCTCAAAAGCATCAATTGTTTTCGGTGGACCTCCCCTGTGATCCTTTCGTTCAGTTGTAGCAGCTCATAATATACCACTCATAGCTGGTCCCACCAAATACACAGGATAATCTTCTCGCCATGAATATTCGGTTTGGCCATCGATGATGAGACACGGCCAAGGTATCCATACATTGCCTCACGTTATGAATATCGTAATTGACCCACGTTTCATCGCCAGTTATAATTCAATGCAAATGTACTTTCTTTTTTTGAGGTTGGAGCAGTTGTTCACGCGTTAAAAAACGGCGTTCAACATCTCTTGGCTTCAGTTTTTATGGCACCCAATTTCCTACCTCTCGGATCATTCGCGTTTCTTTTAAGCGATTAAAAATGGCTGGTTGAGTGACTCCAATTGTTTTTGTGAGTTCCTTTTGCGTTTTTCTGGATATTCATTGAGGCTTACCTCTAAATATTCATATTCAAACTTTGGTGACAATCCGGGTATTTCTTCGTCTTCTCAATCAAAATTGCCAATTTTAAACCGTGCAAAGCACTTCTGACACTTAGGTTCGGCTAGACCATGGTCACAAAATACTTTGATGACTCTCAGCAGCTTTTTCTTCATATTGAAATAATGGAATAAAACTGCGCAAAAACACATTATTTTTTTACAAAAGTTGACATTTTAGGAGAAAACAGAAACTAGGCTGTTTACACTTGAGAGAAATGACGGTTACTGAAAAAGGAAATCTTATGATGAATTTTCAAAATAAGTCTAGTCAGATGAAACAATGGAATAATAAACTAGTAACGCCCTCTTCATAAAAACCGTACGAACTTATTTATACACTCAATCCAAAATATTTATGCAATTGCTTTCTATCCTCCATATATCTGAAACATTAATGTAGTTTTCCTGTTTCATGATTTCTATATTCTAAACCATTATTCTAGTTGTCAGTTTATATGCTCCCTATATACAACACCTTAGTGAGTTTGTCGATTTATCCTCCTTATATCCAAACTCTTAGTGAAGTTGCTTTAGTTTATCCTTCTTATATATAACTAGCCGAATGACCCGGGCAACGCCCGTGTTTTACCCGATTGAATGTTTTGATTCAAATACTATTTGTTACAATTATAAATTGGCGCCTTAAATAAATGCATATGTTAGTTAATAACTATAGCCTATGTGCTTTATCTGTCTATGTACTGTTGGCTTCCGTAGGCGTCTCTTACTGGGAAAAAGAAAGAGAGGATTCCATTTAGTTATTAACTAATATATGCATTTATTTAAGGAGCGACCCGCTCCAACACAATAGTTACAAAAACGAAAAGGCGAGTGGGGGGGGGAGGGGCATGATGGGGGGAGGGGGGGGGCAAAGGTGGCGTGATCGTAGCCAACCAATAGGAGAGCGCCATTCCAAAAAAAAAAAAGCAAACGGTGACAGAGATGAAAAATTATTAAGAACGCATGACGCTCGTAACTGTATATAGAATATTCTATTGCACTGTCGCTGAGGGATTTATTTCAATCATAAAAAAAAAAAAACACCCGATTGCTGAAAAGTTCAACAAGCTTCTGAAATTTAGATATTCGAAAATATTTTACCTACTAGAATTCTTGCTAACTTATATCATATGTTCCAAATTCGAACATTCTAAGATCCCTTGGTGGATGTAGTATGAGGTGAAGTAAAACGACAACTGCGGGAGCCGATCCCGCGCTCCAAACTAGTCTCATTCAATACAGCGATTTCTCATGCTGAAGATTTGTCTTTCATTAGCTTGACTTATATCCACTGTAGGCGTGGAAGTCTTCAACTTGAAAATAACGATTATTGGTTTGGGAGACAGGGATATTTAACGGAAGGATTGAATCTCGGAATACATGCATTTGTCAGATTGATTTCGAAATATTAAATTATTAAGGTTTGAAATAATTAAAAGAATCGATTTTTCAGATATGGATTCGAGGAAAAATTACGTTAGCATTGACATTTTGATTCAATAAATGGGTTGAATTGGCGCAAGCTTAGATCTATTAGAAAATTTGGGTTATTCTGAATTGATTCCAACAGAAGGCAAGGTTATCTGGAATAGGTTCAATGAAAGGTAGGGTTATCTGGTTTAGATTTAATAAAGGCTAGGAGAATCAAGTTTGAGAAAATCAATAAAAGGTATGGTTATTGGTTGGGTTGAATTCAGTGAGACGCTCGAATTAGCGCACTTGGATCCAGAAAAGCTTTTATTAGGGATTCTTGGATTCAATGCAAGAATAGTATTAGCGGACTTGGATACGATAGACCGTTTCAGATAGAAAGCGTGTATTCAATTGAAGCTTAAAGCTAGAGTTCATGGATTCAATAAACTATTGAAGTTAGCCAGCTTGAATTCCACAAAAGGATCAAGTGAGCGGTGTTTGAATTAACACAGAAATCTCGATTTATATGGCAAATTCACTCCCACATTCTCCGAATATATTTTAAAAATGCATCTCAAAAAGGATTTTGAGAATAAATTATATTCAAATGAAGGAATTTCAAAAAGGACGCAGGACATTAATGACACTTGAACACCAGAATTAGCATCTTCTAACCACATCTGACTCCAAGCCATGATGTCTTATATCAGATTCATTCCACTTCACAGACATATAATAGAAGATATTTTCAACCTCTAAACAACACTTCTTCTTCTAATGAGCAAAGTCGTAGAATCAAAAGGAAGGCTTTTTCAAATGTAGGAAGAGTGGATTGTTGTAGCCGCGTGACTCAGGAAACCAAAAACATTTAATGACAAGATTTCTACGAATATAAAATCTCTAAAATATAAGATTGAATGAAACATATTAATATTTCATGTTCAAAATTTGATTCGATGCTTTTTTATATATTATCTCGCGCTATATATAAAAAGTATATTTTTTGAAAGATCAGTATTAGGGCAGTGTCCAGAGATGAGAACCCACAAGAATGAAACATGGAGAACAAGATGAGTATTCAGAAATACTGTGCAGTGATGTTCCTGCATGATGATCCTCTAACTAGAGAATATATATATTATCAGAAAGATACACAATGGACTGGAGATAATTTTATATGGCGAACTAAACATTCGTACCAACCACCTTGGAGACTTTCTTAACCTGCTGGATATTCCAACTTTATTGTCGCATAATCTTTCCTCAAGAGATATAATAACATCTACCAATGATAATACTCTAGTTCCCTAGCAAGCCCTTTCTTGCTTTTCTCCCCCTTGACACATTGTAAATAACATTGCTGATTATTGTAACTATTGCTGTTATTCCTGTATATACCCGCTTCTGCTTGGAGAAGTTGTATAAGACCAGGGGGTCATACCGGGGACTTTTGTTGATGTTGTTGCTGTTATTCTTGCATGTACCCTACATTTCCGTGCTTGGAGAATCCGTATAAGACAAAAATGTCTTAATAAAGCTTTTTGTTGTTGTTGTTGTTCCTGCATGATCAGATCATCTTAATTATTCTGATATGTATCAGTTACCTGTCTGAAGATATACCTGAAACTATAAAAAAATCCAAGACAACTGTCTCAAAGTTCATAAGGCTTGTTTTTTTCCATCGAAAATACAATTCCATTGACCTCTTTTGATTTAGATGAAAAATATTATTTATTTTTCAAAATAAATCACACAAAACGGTTTAAAAGCTGTAGCTCAGGATAAATAAAGACACAATTGTCACATGAGGATATTAGGAAATAGAAATGAGCTAATCAGTAGAGAGAGAATAACCCCGGACCTTATATAAATATTTATACCTATGTATATATAAGCATTTAAAGTTTATATTAGATTGTAAAAGTGCTGGTGGCATAGAGAGTTGGTATTCATGTACAAAGGCAATTCTTCTTTTAAAATATTTCATTAAAACAATGCATCTATTAAATACAATAAATTATGGTATAGAAGCAAGCGCTTTGTTTGATTTTTTTTCCAAACTGGTTATGTGGAATATCCATTGAATCTACATCTGTGAGCCACTGCCTGCGCAGAGAATATATAAATTTCAATATATTTATCAGAAAGGTATCTTTTAACACAGACATACATCTATAAAGGAAACTATTTAATATACATTTTACTCATGGTAAACGGTTTGCGGATTTCGACCAAATTAGAAAGAAGGAATCATATATCGCCGCAACTCTTTTTTATTAACGCGATAAAAGAAGCTTTCGGGCAAGCCATTCTTCAGCTAATTATAGTGTACAAACAAGGAGAGATTATATATCGTTTTTAATATAAACAAAATAAAAGAAAAGAAAATTACCACGCCCCTATCTACTAAAACCCAAAGACTCATTCTTGAAGCAATAGAAACCATGAAGCACCCTAAACCATTAAACAAAAGTATACAGTTGCCATCACAGTACGTTCCCCTTCTATCCTAAAAATCTTCAAAAGTCTCCACCAAATCCTTTGAACTGTATATAGTTGATTCTTTATATTTATTCAATTACGTAAATTTCTTTTAAGCTATCTTTGTACTATATAATATTTGAAGTTAGGATCAGACATGACGTGGCCACGCGGTGCTATTGAAACGAGGGCGATAGGGGCGTGGTAATTTTATTTTCTTTTATTTTGTTTATATTAAAAACGATATATAATCTCTCCTTGTTTGTACACTATAATTAGCTGAAGAAGGGCTTGCCCGAAAGCTTCTTTTATCGCGTTAATAAAAAAGAGTTGCGGCGATATATGATTCCTTCTTTCAAATACATTTTACTATAAAATAAGATGGATATGTAGAATTATTCAACTAAATATATATTTAGGAAAATAAAATTCTAGCACTACCATTTATAAACAATACATCAAATCTCCAAAAATGAGATGAGAAAACTAATCGAGAGGGTGTTCAGCTCTACAAGTCTAAAAATCTCTCGCTTCTTAAATGTTTTAACATTGCTTTGCCAAACAGGATTTTATATTCAATTTATTTATCAGAATCGTAGGAATAGAGCAAGGAATAACTCGAGGTCTGCTATGGGAGAATTGCATTATTAATCACAATCTCTACTTGGAAAATAAGTTCAACAAGTTCGTTATTAGACACTCCACTCTATAAAAGAAGTACAGATATGAGAGCCTGATTGAAATCATGCTGGGAGATTATTCCAGGTTCAAGAAATCCAAAATGGGGGGTGAGAGATTGGTTAAAATTTGAGACTTAGAAACTAGACGTCAACCAAAAAAATGGCAGGGTAAAGATAAATCAGATCCATTAAAACATGTTCTCGAAATCAGAATTAGGTTAATTTGGTTATATATTTCTTATAAGAAACTAATACATAAAAGTGTAATTCTATTGTTAATATGAAGAACAAAATTTAAAACAGCCTGTCTATTTTGAAGTTTCATGGCCGTAACGAGAATCTATAAGGAATTGCGACCAGAATGTGGGCTTCTCAACGTAAAGACTCCACCTTGATAACGACCTCGAGACTTCATAGCTTCGCTCTGTTTTGAATTTTTTTGGCCAAAAACAAAAACTATATGGGACCGATACCAAACTGAACCTGCATATAAAAAAAGGTTAATAAACATATATATCAATTTCTCTTTTGCAATAATAATTATCTCTTCAATTATTAAAACAAATACAAAACAATTAATGTCAAATTATTACGTAGTTTGTTATAAAAGCTTCTGACCATATATTTTTTCGAAAACCTTAATACACATGCTTCAATTGTTTTTGCCTGTCTCGTCGGTTTTTATTGAAAGTAAAATGACAAAAGGAATAGAGCAGCTCGATTGCCCCAAAACTTTCAAGAAAGAAACACCATAATCACAGGTGATGAAAACTGTTTTTACGGGTACGACCCGGAAACCAAATCACAGGTACAATGTAAGCATTCCACATCACCAATACTGAAGAAGGCCCGCCAAGTTCTTAGCAACGTCAAAATGATGCTGGCTTTCTTATTTGACCCCCGCGGTGTGGTACACCATGAGTACACACCACAGGGTCAAATATTCACCAAAGAGTGCTACAGGGAAGTTCTCTGTCGCCTAGGTGATGGTGTGCGGCTCAAGAGACCGGAGTTGTGGTCAACAGGAAATTGGCGCCTCCATCACAATGCTCCATAACAATCCTCGCATTTGATTTAGATATTTTTGGCGAAAAATCACACTCCTGTAGTTCGCCAGGGTCAATCTTCAGATATGACTTCTTATGACTTCTGGATGTATCTTGAACTCAAGATGCCATTGAAAAGAAAGTGATTTAGACAATTGAGAACATTATGAATTCAACTACAGCCGATCTGAAAACCATTTCGAAAAAATTCTCTCGGTATTCTCTCAACACTGAGAGTAATTAGGTTTACAGCGCTCCAGGTTTACTTATTTTTATCTCGTCCAAAGGTGGGTTGAATTTTTAAAAAACCTCGTACATATTACTTGAAATGAAAATTTAATTATATATTATTTTTTGTGAAGCACATCGATTTAATAAAATATATTTTATAATGACATATACACTAATTGTATTTACATATTGAAATTCATTATCAATTCTTGGAGAGGAATATTGATTAAAAAAATTTGATACATAGAAAACAACAAGAGAAACTTCAATTTCTATGCAAATCTTGGTTGTCACTTCAATGTTTGTCATTCATTAGGCAGTCCATTTGCCTATCTTCAATGAAGATTTCATATAGATATTCACCCTAGATACGAATTATACTAATTGTTCATATTAATTAGACAATGGGTGTGCCATCTGACCGATCACTACGACATGTCACAAACAAAGGCCGGTGTGAGGTAAGACCGCGACAACGGCGGGATATAAAGCCGCCCCACACCGACAGTCTACCACTGTGGATAGAACAACAGCTGTCCCAGCATGGTGAGTTCTCCTCCTGACAATTTACACGCTTTCCTTTCCTTACTTACTAAGTTGAGAAGTAATTTTTTCCCAGTCTATCTTTAATCAGGTTTGCCTATTAATGAACTCATTATATGCCTAGCTTAAAGTGTGGATCTATACTTAACTTTGTCTAAAAACACAGCTTCATTTGAATCTCACATTCCTTCCTTTACTTAGTATTCCAAAAGGTGTTTTCACTTATAAATCTATATATAACTAGGGTCTTTATCACCTTTTTTTCTAGTTCTAAGTCTAGATCTATACCTAGCCCTGTCTGAACACAGGTTAGTTTAACTACCGCAGTCTTTAGTCTAAAAGTACAAGATTTATAGATTGGGTTATCTATATTCACTAGTGTAATCACTCTTGCTCTTTGAGATACTAACAAAGGAGTAGGTATAGTTATAGGCAGATCTGATAACTTTCCAACAAGGTTCCCATCAACAGCTGCTTCTTTATATTCTCATCATACATATAATCAACGTTTGCATATATCAGAGAAAACTCTATAAGGCGATATAAATTATTTTAATAAATATCGTTTTGAAAATAGAGCAATCCATATTTAATTCATTAGATAATAAAAAGGCATATATTGGATTTAATAAAAGATTTATTTTGCCAATATTTCGGCTGGCTGAACGCCAACCTTTATCGAGGCATTACATCTTTGTATACAAAGATGTAATGCCTCGATAAAGGTTGGCGTTCATCCAGCCGAAATATTGGCAAAATGAATATTTTATTAAATCCAATATATGCCTTTTTATTATCTAATTTAATAAATATATACCTGCATTCATTTTTTTCAACATATCTACGCTCATAATAGTTATGATCTATTTTAAGAAGGTAGACATTATAAATATATTCTTTCTTATTGTATATAACTCTCTGTCTATCTTTTTTTGGATGAATATTTTAGCCTAGACGTTAATTGTTAGCTGTTTTTGCATTAGAGACCAGAACTGATTTTTTTGCATCTTTCAGCGAGAAGTTTTCAAAAAAATTTCAAACAAGTTTGTAGTAGAGAGTTAGTGGGCAAATACCTAAGGATCTATTGAATTAGTTTCAGCATTAGATTATTCTATACAATATGGATGTCTCTATAATCAATAGTCTTGTATATATTTGTGACCGCAGTTATCTTGGAATTTTCTTGTCCAATGTCAATAAGTTAACAGAATCACATTCTCAAGAAGAACGTCTAAGTACCCTGTGTAATATAGATATATAGATGAGTATTCTTTTGTATCTGTGAAACAATTCTCTACAGAATGTCGGTGTTAATACTGGCTTTGTTCGTGATGTTGCAGAAATTCGCCGTCTTTTTCACCGCCCTCTGTGTTCTGATCCTGGTGGCAGAGTCGCTGCCCGCCAAGTATCACCACCATGGCGGCAAGTCCGTGAGCCACCACCATTCCAAGCACCACGGGCACCATGGCCACCACCACGGTCACGACCATGGCCACCATCACGGCCACGATCATGGACACGACCATGATCATCACCATGGCCACGACCACGATCACCACCATGGCCACGACCATGACCACGACCACGATCACCACCATGGCCACGACCATGATCACGATCACGACCACGACCATGATCACGACCACGACCATCATCATGATCACGACCACGATCATCATCATGATCACGACCACGATCATCATCATGATCATGACCACGACCATCATCATGAGCACGATCATGACCATGATCACCATCACGAGCACCACCACGAGCATCACCATGAACACCATCACGATCATCAACACGACCATCACCATGACCACCACCACGATCACGATCACGACCACCACCACGACCACGATCACGACCATCATCACGATCACGACCACCATCACGATCACGACCATGACCACCATCACGACCACGATCATGATCACGACCACCATCATGAACATGGTCATGACCACCACCATGAACATGACCATGAACACGATCATGACCATGATCACGACCACGATAACCACCACGGACATCACCACGACAACCACCATGGTCATCATCATGACAACCACCACGGTCACCATCACGACAGTCATCATGGTCATCATCACGACAATCACCACGGCCACCACCACGACAACCACCATGACAGTCACCACAGCAAGCACGGACACCGACGTCACTAAGCAACAACTCGGCAGAATCCTGTGTAAATACCTAGGCTTCGGGAATTTCTGGAATTTTAAATTATTTTATCTTCTTTTTATAATAAAAGTTTGCATCATCACTTCCTTTTTGTCTCTTTTAATCATACCTCTTTATAACATTTCCCCTATATATTTGGTTCATGGTGGTCAATTAAAAATGGACAATATAGAATCAAAGTTTTCGTTCAACAAAAATTACACTATATATAAAGCAAAAAATATTTCAATATAATAAGCTGTCCTCTCATCTGACAGAATTATGAGGAAGTGTGCAAATATTTTCCAGGCGTTGAAAATATAACTACCTATTATCCGGCCTATTTATAGTTATTTTAATATAGTTGCTGTTTATCCTCTCTATATTGAAGATATTAATATTATTTCTGGTGTATCCTGTTTATATCCAAAACATTTGGGGAATTTCAGGTTTATATATCCTCTTTTTTTATAAATTACAATTTAATTGCTCTCTGATATATATTCTTCCTATATCTAAAACATTAGTGTATTTGCTTGTTTATTATAATTATATCAAAAAACATTGATCTGATTGCTGATCTATCATTCATCTCAAAATATTCTCATATCTCAAATATGATTATGTAGTTGCTTGTTTAACATCCCTAAACATATTTATATATTTGCTGTTTATCCTCCCTTTAACCAAAACATTAATTTAGTTTCTGGCCCATCCTATCAATGTACAAAATATTGGTGCACTTTAAGCTGATTTATTATTCCTATATCCAAAAGATTAGTGTACTTGATGGTTTATCTTTCCTATATACAAAATAATTTTGCAGGTATTTTTATTCTTCTTATATCTAAAACATTAATATAGTAATCGAGTTAAAGAATTACAAAAACTATAACAAGATTCTGAACGAAACACTATAAAGGAATTACAATACATCCAGATGGCACAAGAACCTAAAAGACATGCATAAAGTGTCCTGGTGTGGAACTAACATCTACCCACATATTCGCATGCCCAGAAATGGCCGCAATCTTGCAGAAAATTGATATGGAC
The DNA here is from genome assembly GCA_030710605.1 of Cordylochernes scorpioides. NCBI lineage: Eukaryota > Metazoa > Arthropoda > Arachnida > Pseudoscorpiones > Chernetidae > Cordylochernes > Cordylochernes scorpioides. The sequence continues at coordinate 26,067,479 of CP092863.1, forward strand.
CCAGAGCAGCAGTTTTACACACCCAAGATAGTGGAAATTGCGACTGCCCTGATAGAGATGCATGGAGATATCTGAGGTTCTTCATTGGAAACGACAACAACAACATTAATCTAGTTGCTGTTTTTTACTTCTTATATCCAAACCATTATTCTAGTTGAAAGTTTATATCCACCCTATATCCAACACCTCAATGAGTTTGTTAATTTATACTCCTTATATCCAAACTCCAAGTGAAGTTTCTCTAGTTCATTCTTCTTATATATAATATTCTAATGCGGTGTCACTGAGGAATTTATTTGAATCATTAATCACACACACAAAAAAAGTATATCGCCAAGTAGGTCTACAAGCCCCTGAAATTGAGATATTTGAAAATATTTTACTTTCCAGAAATTTTGCTATCTCGTATCATGTGTTCCAAACTCGTACTTTCTAAGATCGCGTGGTGGATGTAGTGTAAGAGGAAGTAAATCGACAACTGCGGGGCCCGATCCCGTGCTCCTAACTACTCTTATTTAATACAGCGAGTTCTCATGCTAAAGATATGTATTTCATTAGTTTGACCTGAACCCACTGTAGGCGTGGAAGACTTCGATTAGAAATACGATGTTTGATTTGAGAGACTTAGATATTTATTGGAATGATTGAATCTTGGAAGGCATGATTTGTCCGATTGAATTCGAAATATTAAGGTTTAGATTAATTAGAGTAATCGATTCATTAGATATGTATTCGAGGGAAAAATTGCGTTAGCATTGCCATTTCAATTTAATAAGTGGGTTGAATTGGTGCAGGTTTAGATCAATGGAAAGCTTGGGTTATTTGGATTGATTTAAACAGATATCAAGATTATCTGGAATGGGTTCAATGAAAGGTAGGGTTATCGGGCTTGGGTTCAATGAAAGGCGGGGTAAAGAAAGTTTTGAATCAATGAAAGGTAGGGTTATTGGGTTTGGATTCAGTGAGACGCTCGTATTAGCGCATTTGGATTCAGTGAAAGCCTTTGTTCGGGACTCTTGGATTCAATGTATGATTAGTCTTGGATACAATAGACCGTTTCAGATAGCAAGCGTCGAATTAATTGAAGCTTGAAGCTAGCGTTCATGTATTCAATAAACTATTGAAGTTGGCCAGCTTGAATTCCATAAAAGGGCCAAGTAAGCGGTGTTTGATTTAAAGCAGAAATTGTGATTTATATGGAAAATATACCCTCACATTCTCCAAATATATTTTGAAAATGCTTCTCAAATAAGAATTTGAGGTTGATTGAAATTGAAATTAAGTAATTTTAAAAAGAAGCAGGACATTAATGGCACATGAACTCCAGAAGCAGCATCTTCTAACCACACCTGACTCCAAGGCATGATGTCATATTTTAGATTCATTTCCCTTCACAGACAAATAAAAGAAGAGGTTTTCAACCTCTGAACCACAATTATCCTGCTAATGAGCAAAGTCTTGGAATCAACAGGAAGGCTTTATCAAACGTAGGAAGAGAAGATTGTTGGAGTCGCGTGACCCAGGAAACCAAAAATATATAATGACTAGATTTCTACGAATTTAAAATCTATAAAATGTAAAATTGTATGAAACATTAATTTTTTTATGTTCAAAATTTGTTTCGATTGCTTTTTTATATATTATCTCGCTCTATAAATAAAAAAGTATAATTTGTGAAAGATCAGATGAGAAACGACAAGAATCAAACAGGGGAAACAAGATGAGTACTCTGAAATACTATGCAGTGATGTTCATGCATGATAAGATAATCTCAAATATTATAATATGTATCAGTTACCTGCCTGAAGATTTACCTGAAATTATAAAATAAATTCCAAAACATTTGTCTTCAAGTTCATAAGGCTTGTTTTTTTTTAATCTAAAATACAATTCAAACTGACCTCTTTCAAATTTAATGAAAAATATTCAGTTTTTAAGAATCACCACACAGAACGGTTTTAAAAAAACGGTAGGATAAATAAAGACGCATGCGTCCCTGAAGGCGCTAGGAAGTAGAAAAAAGCTAATCAGCTGGAGTATAACCCGGATCCCATATAAATATATATGCCTATTTATATATAAGCATTAAAGCGTATTTCAGAATGAAAAAGTGCTGGTGGTGGAGAGAGATGGTTTTCATGTACATGGGCTCTTCTTCTTCTCAAAAATATTCTTTAAAACAATGCATCTATTAAATACATTAAGTAAAAAAGTTAGCTTTGATTGAATATATTCCAAACTGGATATGTGGAATATCCATTGAATCTAAATCTGTGTGCTCTTAAGCAGAAAGGGGATCTAAATTTTGATACATTCATCGAATGGAGAGGTGTCTTTTCACACATACAGGGTGCGGTAGATAAGTAATGAGACTCAGTCTAGAAAAACCAATTTATTGATCCGATTTGTACAAAAGGTTAATATTCTTCAAAGAACTCGCCTTGGGCGTCGACACAACGTTGCCAGCGCGTTTTCCAAGCTTCATAGGCCCCACTGTAGTCCATTGGAGTTATCCCAGTTAGTGCCTTCGTGACAGCACGTTGGATGTTCGGGATATCGTCGAAACGATGACCCTTCAGGCATCTTTTTACCTTCGGAAATAGGAAGAAATCAGGAGGACTCATGTCAGGGCTGTATGGTGGCTGTGGCAGAACTTCAACTCCAATTCGGGTCAAATAGGAGGTCACGAGGAACGCTGTGTGCGCAGGTGCGTTGTCGTGGTGGAGACGCCAGCGTTGAGCAAGGTCCTGTCGCTTCCGTTTGACGGCTTTGTGCAATCGCCAAAGGACTCCGTTGTAGAATTCGGCATTAACAGTTTTCCCCTGAGGGACAAACTCTTTGTGAACTAACCCCCGCTTGTCGAAAAACACAATCAGCATTGTCTTGATTCGGGACTTTGACATTCTTGCTTTCTTCGGCCGCGGGGATGCCGGTGTGTGCCACTCCGAGCTCTGGGCTTTCGTCTCCGGGTCGTATTGGAATGTCCACGATTCGTCGCCTGCTACTACGTTGTTTAAAAAGTCTGGATTGTTTTCCAAATCATTCAACATCTCACGGCAAACGTCCACTCGTCGTTGCTTTTGTTCGGCGGTGAGCACTCGCAAGTGTCACGGGCACACAAACAACGTAATACGCGAAGCTCGACCCTCACTGCGCCAGAGCTACGCGACTGCGAACCGGTTCTATTGTTAGCTCAGATCCCCCACACACACACACCACGTCACCTGCAGGTGGAGAACGCACTGCGAGCGACTGGGGCGCCGCGCGGCGGCCAGTCTCATTACTTATCTACCGCACCCTGTACATCTATAAATGAAACTATTGATATACATTTTCTATGAAATGATATAAAGTGAATATGTAGAATTGTTCAAATGACCATATATTGATGGAAATGAATTTCTAGCACTGCCTTTCTATAAACAATCCCTCAAAGCTCTAAAAATCAGACGAGAAAAATAATCGGGAGGGTGTTTCTTCAAAAAATAATTATCTCGCTTTCTAGTGTTTTAACATTGCCATTGTCAAACTGGATATTTTATATGCAAATATTTATCAGGGTCATATGAATATGGCCAAGAATATATATATCTCGAGGTCTGTAATGTGGGTTTTACTTTATTCATTACTTCCTGTAATCGGAAAATGAGTTCAAAAGTTTGTTTCTAGACACCCCACTCTTGAACAGAAGTACAGATGTCAAGAAAAATATGAGAGCATGATTGAAAGAATGCTGAGATGTAATTCTAGATTCAAGAAACCCAAAATGGTTATGAAAGATTGTTTAATGTTTATAACTTGGAAACTAGCCATCAATCAAGGATTAAAGATAAATCAGATCCATTAAAACATGTTCTCGTAATCAGAATTAGGTTGATTTGGTTATATTTTACTTATAAGAAACCGATATATAAAGGTGGAATTCTATTGTTAATGTAAAGGACAAAACTAAAAACAGCCTGGCTATTTTCAAGTTTTATGTCCGTTACTAGAATCTATAAGGAAGAAATGGCCACCAGAATGTGGGCTTCCCAATGTAGGGACTTCACCACGATAACAACCCCGAGACTTTATAGCTGTCACACTGTTTTGAATTTCTTAGCCAAAAACAAAAACTAGGTGGGACCAATATCAATCGGAACCTGCATATATGAAAAGGGTAATAAATTTATATGATAATTTGAACCAACAACCCCTTATTGGTGTAATATAACAAGATTGTATGATGTAAAACGTGTTGTATAATAAAAACACCTCTGTAACTAATTATAGGCAGATTAAACATAAAACATTGTAACACAATATGTAATGTACTCCGTACAAACTTGAGATAATAAAATAAAGATGTGTAATAGAAAACAGTAGAGTTAAATAGAAGAAAGCGAGATACAGAAGTCCAACAATGTGTAAGAACGAGGCTTAAAGATGTCAAAAGGTTCAAGGAGGTCGTAAAGAGAGCGAATGGCCAATTCTGCTTGGAATTCCCCAGTATTGCATCAGACGAATGCCCAGTACTTCTGCCTTTGAGACTATAAAACCCCTTGAAAGCCGGAAATGCATCGTAATTTCCATGACAATTGACAATTAAAACATTTTTATTGACAAATCTGTCAATATTTACATTATGAAGAGATTAGGAAAGGATTATTTATAATGAAGATGATGTTCTACCCCCCGCGATAGATTCCGCCTCCAGGCGATGACAGGGTCCTCGCGTAATTTCAATGTCCGCGGGAGCCTTTGTCAGTTCATCCTATGATACCACCAAGGACCAGTAAGCAAGCTTTCTCCCCTTAACCCGCTCCATCTTTTTTTAAATGCTTATCTCAACTCTTTCTGCTCACGAAAATTTGCCAGTACAACTGTGTCCTTCTTTATTTGTGTGAACCATCCCAAATCTTTCATTATGCCTTGATCATGACTGCCTGTACTCTGCGAAAACTAAAAGGTCTTCCAAGGTGCAGAAAGGTTTTGGAAAGACTACACACCTGAGTGTTCTTTCGGTTACCATATATATATTTCAGATTCTGGAAATAAGATTTTTCTTTTTAATCATCAAAACGAATACAAAACAATTCATGTCAAATTATTAAGAGGTATGTTATAGAAGTTTCCGACCTTTTATTTTCGCGAAAACTTAGTAGATTTAAATGAAACGCGCTTCCATTATTTTACCTTGAATCTTTATATGCAGGCTTTAATTTTTTCCGCCTATTAGTATCGTCTTTTGATGGCAGGCAGCCTTTTAGTGGGATAGTGTTTAGTGCTCTGGTCGGTTTTCATTGAAAGTAAAATGACAAAACGACTAGAGCAGTGCTATTGCATCATATTTTGCTAGAAATTAATCTCATAATCACAGCTGACGAGTACTGTGTGTACGGTCTGACCTGGAAACCAAATCCCAGTTACAGTCGTAGCATTTCTATGTCTCCAAGACCAAAGAACGCCTGCCAAATGCACAGCATCATTAAAATGATGCTGTCTGCTCTCTTTGACTCCCGCGGTGTAGTATACCTCGAGTACCCACCACAGGTTCAGAAAACCAACAAATAGTACAACAAGGATGTCCTCCATCGCCTACGTTAATCTGTGCAGCGCAAAAGACCGGAGTTGTGATCAACAGGCAATTGGCGCATCCATCACGACAACGATCCAGCGTAGTTGATTAAGATTTTTTGGCGAAAAACCAGACTCCTGTGATTCGCATGGCTACTTACTCTCCAGATTCGGTTCCCTGCGACTTCTGTCTGTAAACCAAATTAAAGAGGCAATTTAAAGTAGGCGATTTAGTTAAGAGGACAATATGACCGGAAAACAGCTGAGCTAAACACCTTTCGAAAGTGATTTTCGCGGAATGCCTTCAAAAATGGTGGCACTGCTTGTAGAAGTCCCAAGTAGACTACTTTGAGGATTAAGTTTCTAGCGCTCCAGGTATGCCTGTTTTTCCCGCCTGAAGGTCGGATACCTTTCTAACAAACCTCAGACATATTACTTGAAAAGAATGCTGAATTACATTTTATGTGAGTGTGAAGCTTATTAATTTAAAAATTGAGATTTACATTACATATATATTTACATATTTATATTTATGCTTAATATTTGGAGGGGAATATTTTGATTAAAAAATATAGATATAATCAACATATATATATAAGGAGAATCTTCATTTTGAATGCAAATCTTCGTTGGCAGTTCAATGTTTTTTTTTTCTTTCAGTTGGCATCCCATTGGCCTCTCTTCAATAAATATATTCATAAAGATATTCATACGAGACACATATGTACTAATTGCTCAGATTAATTACACAAGGGGTGTGCCATCTGACCGATCACTCCGACATAACAAACAAGCAAGCAAAGGCCAGTGTGGGGCAAGACCGCGACAACGGCGGGGTATAAAGTCCTCCCACACCGACAGTCAACCACTGTGGATAGAACAACAGCTGTCCCAGCATGGTGAGTTCTCCTCCTGGAAACCTACACGCTATCCTTTTCTTACTTACTAAGGTCATAGGTGATTTTATTCATAAGTCTATCTTTAATCAGGCTAACCTATCTATGAAATCTTTATTTTCTTAGATTAAAGTGTAAAAAAATCTATGCATAACTTTTTCTAAAAACATAGATTAATTTAACACTCTCTTATTTCTTTCTTTACCTGCTAAGTTATATCAAAAATGTGTTTTACTTCTAAATGTATCTATAAACAGGTTTGTTTTAAACTTTTTATTTGCCTTGTTTAAAAAAAGTGTATATATATATATATAGGCCTGTCTAAACACAATTTCATCTTACTTACTCAGTATTTTTTTTAAATGTACAATGCTAGATTCATAGTTTGACTTGTCTATATTCACTATTGCAATCACCCTTCCTTGATCTTTCAGCTATGATCAAAGTAGTAGGTCTAGGTATCACTATAGGCAGATTTGTCAACTCCTCTATTTGTATAAATACTCTTAGTATTTATATAGTTATATAAAAACTAATGATTTTGATAATAAAATGGCATCATCTGGTATAAATAAATATATATTGGAGTAACAGCTTTCAAAAAGATATGCAAAAATATATGTGTGGTTTTATTTTCTTAAATTGATTTTTTTTATTGTGTTGATGAGACATTATCAATAGCGCTTTAAAGTTCTGTTTTATATAGCTCTTAAAGATAATATATAATCTTTATATATAGAGTCCTATGAATATAAAAATGAATCCAATGACCTCGTTAATAGATTATCCATATACACTTATAAATCATTTATTAAGAGATTTCACATGTAGGAAAACGAGAATATAAGTTGGCGTTAAGGCTATTTAAAGCCTATGGACACAATTTACCCTAATTTGCTTTTTTTAGGGTCGAAACAGATTATGATATATAAATAAATCCACACATTAGTACCCCTACTAATAACACTGGTCAACAAGATTTTCGCACAAGAGAACCTGATTATGTTTCTAGTGTAACTTTTCATGCTGAACTCAAAAATCTAATCAGAAATTTCCCATCACCTATGGTTTTTGCGTGACGGTCTTTTTTTAGTATTGGGATAAATACAGTTTTGCACAACCCTTATTACATTACACTGGTTTATCAAAAAATATATTTCTTTGTCCACAAAGAAATAGCATCTTATCTACATGTCCTGAATCCAAATATACCATTAGTTTTTTCTATTACGCAATATTTCTGAGATACACCTACTTGAAATTTGGAAATATTGTTAATATATAGGCATATATGAACGAAACATATTTATTTATTGAAAAGCAGTGACAGTGGATTTTCTTCTACACTTTGCTTGTGGTAGATCCCTCTTGAGTGTCCAGCAGTAGTCGGCAAGCATAGCGGGACTCCATTTACCTTGGTACCGCTTCTCCATTCTTGATATATCTTGATGAAACCTCTCACCATGCTCATCGCTAACTGCGCCAAGATTGTCTGGAAAAAAATCTAGATGTGAATGCAGGAAATGGATCTTGAGGGACATGTTACATCCCAGTGCCTTGTAGGAAAGCAATAGATCATTAACTATGTCTCGGTAATTTTCAACCATGACACTTCCTAAGAAGATTTTGCAAACCTTTCTAAAAGAATTCCATGCTGCTGCTTCAACTTCATTCAAACTATTTTGAAAATTTCCATCCTGCTGCAATTCTCGAATCTGAGGTCCAACGAAAATGCCTTCTTTAATCTTCGCTTCACTTATACTAGAAAATTTTTGTTTTAGGTAGGCAAATCCACTGGCATTTCGATCCATTGCCTTGACAAAGTTCTTCATTAATCCCAGTTTAATATGTAATGGTGGTAAGTAAATATTTTCTGAATCGATCAGGGGTAGATTTGCAATATTTTTATATCCTGGAGTAAAGATTTTACGGTTTGACCAGATTTTTTTAATGTAATGCCTTTCCCTATCTCTGCTATCCCACTCACACATAAAACAACAAAATTTTGTATATCCAAGCTGTAATCCACGCAAGAGAGCAACGACTTTCAAATCGCTGCATATTTTCCAACCGTATCTTTCATATTCTATCTTTTTCAAAAGCAGTTTCATTTATTATGGCATATATATTCATATATACAAGCATTTATTACTGTATTTATCCCAATACTAAAAAATGACCATCAGGCGAAACCCATGGGTGATGGGAAATTTCTGATTAGATTTTTCAGCATGAAAAGTTACACTAGAAACACTATCAGGTTCTCTTGTGCAAAAAAAAAAGTTTTTTTTTTAGACCTGTGTAATTATAGTAATATGATGCCAAGAGAACAGAGGTTTCTCGTACTCCTTCTTAACTTGGCTTGTAGGACCGGTCAGGACTACAGTGCCGCCACGTGGAATGGAACGTGCTGGCTCGTGCCGCGTGAAGAACAGTTTACGCCTTTCGCACTAACTCTTGAGTCGATTCGGCGCATGTATAACATAACCCTTATTCTATATTTAAAATCTTTCATATACCTAATTGAATAAATATTTTAAGTAATTAGTGAGCCAATATAATTATATAGTCACAAAAATAAAAAATATTTGTTAAGCAATTTTTCTCTAGGAAAGCAATCACTCGGCAGAACCCCGGAATCACTAAGCTAGTATTTAATAAATCAAATTTATAATAAAATATAAATTTTATAGATAGATATCATCAGAACATTTTCATTAACACTCGATGCTTTATATTTTTATCAAACACATCATCAAGGCTTGTATATATCGGAGACAACTACAGGGTGATAAATGACTTCAAAAAATAAGTTCTTCATCTTTTTTCATACACTCATATACTAGTAAGATATTTTTTTTTATGAAGGTAGGCGTTTTGAATATCATCTTTATTCATGCATATATTATATATATGAATATATTTTAAATTATCGGTAAATAATTTTAGCAGATTATCTTTAGTTTAAGATGTATATTAGAAAGTTATTTATTAAATAATGCTACGGTTAAATAATGCTAATAGTTACGAGTGTCATCAATTCTTCATCTCTTAATCATTCACCTCTGTCACCGTTAGCTTTTTTTTTTGGAATGGCGCCCTCCTATTGGTTGGCTACGATCACGCCACCTTTGCCCCCCCCCCCCCATCATGCCCCCCCACTCGCTATTTCGTAATAATAACCAAATGGAATCCTCTCTTTCTTTTTCCCAGTAAGAGACGCCTACGGAAGCCAACAGTACAAAGACAGATAAAGCACATAGGCTATAATTATTAACTAACATATGCAATTATTTAAGGCGCCAATTTATAATTGTAACAAATAGTATTTGAAACAAAACATTCAATCGGATAAAATACGGGCGTTGCCCGGGTCATTCGGCTAGTATCAAAATGAGCGTGACCTAGAAAAATTGGAATATTTCAAGTGATTTTTTAAATAAGAAGTTTATTTTTATTGTAAACAGAAGTGGCGTAGCGGTGGTGGCGGTGGGTTAATACTGAGGAGCTATCAGATTGGCATAATAGACTCTATTTTAAAAAATATGGATGTCGTAGAAAACAATCAGCTTATAGATTGACTTCAGTTTTCTAGAGATGTCGTTGTCCAATTTCAAGAATTTATCAGAATCACATTCTCAAGAAGAACGTTTAAGTACCCTGAGTGTAACATAGGTATATAAATGAGTATTTTATCGTCTCTCTGTGAACCAATTCTATGAAGAATTTCAGTTGTTAATGCTGACTCTGTGTTGTTGCAGAAGTTCGCCATCTTCTTCATCGCCCTCTTTGTTCTGATCCTGGTGGCAGAGTCCCTGCCCTCCAAGTATCACCACCATGGCGGCAAGTCCTTGAGCCACCACCATTCCAAGCACCACGGGCACCATGGCCACCACCACGGTCACGACCATGGCCACCACCACGGTCACGACCATGGCCACCACCACGGTCACGACCATGGCCACGACCATGATCATCATCATGGCCACGACCACGATCATCACCATGGTCACGACCACGATCATCACCATGGTCACGACCACGATCATCACCATGGCCACGACCACGATCACGACCACGATCACGACCACGACCATGATCATGACCACCATCACGATCATGACCATGATCACGACCACGACCATCATCATGATCATGACCACGACCATCATCATGAGCACGATCATGACCATGATCACCATCACGAGCATCACCATGAGCATCACCATGAGCATCATCACGATCATCAACACGACCATCACCATGACCACCACCACGATCATGATCACGACCACCACCACGACCACGATCACGACCATCATCACGATCACGACCACCATCATGATCACGACCATGACCACCATCACGACCACGATCATGATCACGACCACCATCATGAACATGGTCATGACCACCACCACGAACATGACCACGAACACGATCATGACCATGATCACGACCACGATAACCACCATGGACATCATCATGACAACCACCATGGTCATCATCATGACAACCACCATGGTCATCATCATGACAACCACCACGGTCAACATCACGACAGTCATCATGGTCATCATCACGACAGTCACCACGGCCACCACCACGACAACCACCACGGCCACCACCACGACAACCACCATGACAGTCACCACAGCAAGCACGGACACCGACGTCACTAAGCAACAACTCGGCAGAATCCTGTGTAAATATCTAGGGTCCGGGAATTTCTGGAGTTTTAAATTATTTTATATTCTTCTCTTTATAATAAAATTTTGGCATCATCAAATTCTTTTTGTCTCTTTTAATCATACCTCTTAATAACATTATTCACTATTTATTAGGTTCATGTTGGTCAATTAAATATGAACAAAAGAGATGCAAAGGTTCGTTTAACAAAATAAAAAAATCACTATATATAAAAGTAAAAAAATATTTCAACATAATAAGCTGGCATTCCATCTGACAGAATTATAAGGGTGATGGGTGAAGTACTCTTCCCAGGCGCTGGAAATATAGCATCACCCAAACTATTAAAACTAATTTGATATATTTGCTGGTGTATCCTCCCTATTTTCAAAACATTAATGTAGAAGTGCTGGTTTTTCCTTTTTATATCAAAACATTTGTGTACTTGTTGGTTTATAAATATTCTCCCTATATAAAGATAAAATTTTACTTGATCTCTGGGGAATATTTTTTTTCTATATTCAAAACAGTGTATTTCCTGGTTTATATCACTATACTCAAAATATTAGTGTTATCTTCATTTTTTTCCTTTGTGTATTTCTCTTATTCTCAAAAATTAGTGTACTTGCTGGCTTATCATCCCTATATCTCCAAAATATATATGTAGTTGCTTGTTTAACCTCCCCATATCCACAACATTTATGCCGTTACTATTTATCTTTCCTATATCTGAAGCAAAATTATATTTTCTGGTTATTATCCTCTTAATATCTAGTTACTTATTGCACTAAATGCTGGTTTATATCCACTCCATATTCAAATCATCATCTAGTTGCTTGTTTATATCTTTCCTATATCCAAACCTCAGTGAGTTTACTGATTTATCCTTCTTATATCCAAAATATTCGTGAAGTTACTAGTTCATTCCTACTTTATATAATATTCTAATGCGCTCTCGCCGAGAGACTTATTTGCACCATCGATCACACGAAAAAACACCTGATTTTGCCAAGTAGGTCTACAAGCCCCGGAATAAAAATATTCGAAGGTTTTTGACTTCCAGAATTCTTTCTATCTCGTATCATGTGTTCCTATTGAGATCCCCCGATGGTGGATGTAGTGTGAGGAGAAGTAAATCGGCAACTGCGGGACCCGATCCCGCGCTCCTAACTACTCTCATTAAATTCAGCGGTTCTTGCACTAAAGATTTGTCGTTCACTAGCTTAACTTGAATTTTCTGTAAGCCTGGAATATTTGGACTTGAAAATAACGGTGTTTGGTTTGGGAGATTTGGAAATAAATGAAAGGATTGAATCTCGGAAGGCATGCATTTGTCAGCTTGAATTCAAAATCTTAAATTATTAAGGTTTAGAAAAATAAAAGAATATATTTGTCAGATATGGATTTAAGTGAAAATTTCATTAGCGCTTAATTTTTCAAGTCATTGAGTGGTTTGAATTGGCGCAGGATTGGATTAAAAATAAAACTTTGATTATTTTGGATTGATTTCAACAGCAAGCAAGATTATCTGGAATGGGTAGTATAAAAGGTAGGGTTATCGGGTTTGAATTCAATGATAGGTAAGATTATTGGGTTTAGATTCAGTGAGTCGCTCGAATTAACGCATTTGGATACAGTGAAAGCTTCAAGTTAGGGACTCTTAGATTCAATGTAAGATTAGTGTCAATTCAATTGGAGCTTATAAAGCTAACGATCATGGATTCAATCAAAATTCAAGAATGCCAGTTTGGATTCCATATAAGGATCAGTTGAGCGGGATTTGATTCAACAGAAATTTTGAGTTATAAAGGGGATTTACCTCCACATTCTTTAAAAATATTTTTAAAACGCTTTCATATTGATACTTTGGGCTTGATTGAAATTAAATTGAAGGAAGTATAAAAAGGCGCTGGACATTAATGGCACATTAATATCATAAGTAGCATCTTCTAATCATACTTGAATCAAAGACATGATGTCGTATTTTAGTTTCATTCCCCATCGCAAACAAAGAACATATGAGGCGTATCAACCTTTAAACCACATTTCTCCTGCTAATGAGAAAAGTCGCGGAATCAACGGGAGGACGTTCTTTTAATGTAGGAAAAGACAAATTGTTGGAGCCGCATGTGTGACCCAGGAAACCCAAACTATATAATTGAGTAGATTTATAAGCGTTTTAAATACCTTTAGAATAGAAGCGTGAAAATTTATCAATATATAAAAAAAATCATAAGACATGAATATTTATTTTTCATATTCAAAATTTGATTCGACGACTTTTGATTAATGACTTCGCCATGAAAATTAAAAAAAAAAAAAAACACACACACACAACAAAATAAAAAATATATACTTTTAAAGATCAGTTTATCGATATTTTTCAGAGATGAGAACCGACAAAAATGGAACGTGGGTCGTATGTATCAGCCTGAAGATATGCTTGAAACTCTAGTGCCCAATAAATTTATTTTCAAATTATGGGCTTATTTTTTTCCCGAAAATATGGTTCGAACTGACCTTTTTAAATTAGAAAAAAATATTTTGAAAATTATTCAAATAAGTATAATAGAAAACGGCTTAAAAGCGGTAGCTTAGGATGAATAAACGACGCATGCGTTACCTGAGGACGCTAGGAAGTAGTAAAAGGCTAATCACACATACACAGAAAGAGAATAACCAGGGTAATTTATGAATATGCCTACCTACATATATTAGCATTAATGTGTATATTAGATTGTAAAAGTGTGGGAGGGTAGAGATGGTATTCATGTACAAAGGCATCCTTCCTTTTTTAATAAATACATTAAAACAATGCATCTATTGAATACATTAAAGCCTGGTTTGAATTTGTCTAAACTCGTTTTGTGGCATATACATCGAATTTAAAACTATGGGCCCCTGCGTAGAGAAGATGAATGTTTTAATGCAATTATAAAAAAAGGTGATGCGTTTATTTTCACACATACAAGTATATCTACTTGTACATCTAAAAAGGAAACTATTCCTATGAATTTGACTATAAAATATACCTCACCAGTTATTATTTCTACTGATTAAAACGCTCAGCATCAAGTATGGGGAAACAAACGCTCATATATTAGGATAAAAAAACACCTGATGGATTTTATCTTTTCTAACAACCTATCAATATTAAACGATAATAAAACTCAACATTTGTGTCCCCTCTCGAAAATTCCTATATATATATGACATAATGGCATCCCAAAATATTGTTCATGACTTTTCTTTATGGAAACTGTTGTATGAGGAGAGTATGTCTGATTATATAGTTATATTCTATATGAACATAGAAAAAGAAAACAAGAAAAATATCTGAAATACAGACAGAATTTTATGCCACGAAAGCAAACTAAGCTATATTAAAAAATAAAAAACATTTTTGGAAGAGTGTGATAAAATCCTAGAAAAAGTAATTAAGATAAATAAATGCAATACTTCTAGTCAGTATGTAGAAAGATTGACTAATATAATAATCAGAGCATGCCAAAATAAGAAGCCAATTAAAAATAGTTCAAGCATACACAAAAAGGCGTACCATTGTGGAATGTTGAACTCACTGAGTTAAGGAAGTTGATCAACAAACTGAGAAGACAATATTAACGAACTAATACTAATTTAGCCTTGAGAGAAGAGAAATAAAATATGAATATTTTCAAAATAAAAAAAAACAAACATGAACATTAATAAGGCTAAAGAAACCAGCTGGAAAGAATTCTGCGAAAAACAAAACAGGTTTAGTTAAATCTACACAAAATAACAGCAAATATATTAAAAGTTAAATCAACTATCTGTTCAATGCACATATCTTCACAAAATATAATCAAACAAAGATAATACTGTATACTATATTATTACTAATGAAATAAATGTTTCCAAAAGATACTTATAGCAATGAGACGCTATAACATGAAGTTTTAAAGGGGGAATTGGAAGCAAATACTTTGCAACAATACAAGAAGTACCTGTTGAAAATAATGAGATCAAACTTCAATTTGATGGGATTAATCCTAAAAAAGCAACGGGAATTGATAGAAGTATTGGATAAATAGCGAAAAAATGATATACCTGAAGATATAATCACACACAAATACTATATAGGAAATGCTTTTAATCGGAACATTCTCCTACATGTTGGAAGAAAGCTAAGGTAACTATGATACAAAAACCAGGTAAGCCGAGGGGAAGATTACATCGTATAGACCAAATAAGTATATATTACACCGGTATATTCTCAAAGATACTTGAAAAAATAATACATAATATACTCATATACTACATGTTAACAAATGAAAAGTTAAATAATAAAAAATATATAGATTTAAGTTTCATACATCTATACTGAAGACGCAATAAAATATGTAATCAATATTGTTATTGAGAAAATTAATAAGAAAACTTCCAATTTGTTGATATTCTTGGATGTCAAGTGTGCGTTTGATAATATGTGGTGGGGGGCCACAAACCCATTTGATCAATAAAGAAAGAAAGGATGTCCTGGAAAATTATATTACTTAATCATAATTTTTTTACAGGTATAGAAAGGCTATCCTTTAAACAACTGACGAAAAATAGTTATAAATATAATCATGGGATCAGCACTGGGACCAGTCTTATGGAATATTTTATATGATGATCTATTGGAACAGGATTATCCTGATTCATGTGATTAAAGTGATGTTATAGATTAAATCGATGATGCGCTCTTATGATAATAAGAGCTATAAAACTATAGAACAAATTGAAAAGATATCGCGGATGTCTCTAAAAGATAGAAGAATAGGAAATTAAATCAAAACTAAATTTTAACTTATAAAAATCGAAATTTTTATCTATCTATCTATATATATATAAATGAATGTATGTGTGTGTGTCCTTTATGCCTGACCAAACCACTCACTGGCACGCCATGAAACTTTGGGAAGTTATTTAGTATAGTACTGGGAAGGTTTCTAGCAAATAAAATTTTTGAAATAACTTTTCGCCTAAAAATAATCAAAATAAATATTCTAATTTATCTGTTATAATTCAACAATCTGCTCTAAATATTATCATGATGATACGATGATTTTGTAATGTAGAAAATTAGGAAAGACAAAATTCAGGATGACACGGCAATTTATTTGAGACAAGAATAATGATACAATTCCAAGGCAAGATACTATTCCTTTAACTTCCAATTACCGAGGGAACCAATTAATATTGATTTTATTCAACTTATCGAGTACTAGCGGATGTACCCGGCTTCGCCCAGGTTTTTCTCGAGGGAATGTTTGTAGTCTAGTAATAAGAAAATATACTACACCTAAAAACTATCAGAGAAAAGAGAAACCACGGAAGGTGAACAGAAAAATGCTTACAATGGATGTTATGTTTACGATATCAAGTTAAATAAAAACAAAGATAAAATATACATATGTTGGTCACTATAAATTTGTATATTTGTTAGGCGAAATTAGAAACATGATAAAACAATTGGGTATTTAAAAACAAATGTAGAAATAGAAGTTGAAGTATAATAAACAATGTTAAAGATTAGTTTCAATTATTAATCAAGATTGTGTGTGAATATGTGAGAACGATGTAATATCGTTGTTGTTTTCTAGGCCGACTGTTTTACATATGGTGTTATCTTAAAATTGCTTGTTTTGAATATTTTTTAGATTGAGATTATTAGCTAGTGTATGTAAAAAAATTAACTCTGTTGAAATTTAATTTTGTATTTATATATAAATAAAATTAACTCTGTTGATTTTTTTTGTATTTAATCGATAACAGCGAAGTTACGCATGTTAATGTTAGGAAATATATTTTGATGTTAAGCAAAACCTGCTCCATCTCGTTTTACATAAATGTTGAAAATTTGGTTGAAATTGATGCATTGTAACGAAAGTTTTTAGTGATGTCCACTTATGAAATTTCCATTTTATTAATATAGATTTTTCAAGGGACCGAGAAAAAATGTTCACTTTATCGAGAGATTCGTTAGACAAACTTCTACTCGGGTAAAACCCGGGCGAACCGGGTACATCCGCTAGTTTATAACAAATAAGCACAAATTTGAAAATCCCAAAATGATATCAAAAGAAGAAGAAAATAAAAATTGTTGAAAAGTAAAGTATTTTGGAATAATAATTGACAACAAACTTCTGGAAAGAACATATTAATTATATAACTAAGAAAGAAACGGCTTTAGCGCTAAGATTTTAAACCATATCAAGAAATACATGAGGAATAAACCCAATATCTATGAGACAGATACACATTTCACCAGTTGAGCCAATATTATTAAATGCTTGTAGCGTATGGAGAAATTCAGTAACAAAAAAATATTAAACAAAAGTTAAGAGCAGTGCAAAGAATTAAAGCTATCAAAATCATCAAGGGATATTGTAAGATCTCTTTAAGGCTGCAAAGACTCTGGCATTTATCATCCCAATAGACTTTAGAATAAAAATGAAATTAAAGAAATGATTTTAATGAGAAAAGATACAACTAAAAACCCATTATTAAAACCAATAAAAAGGGAAAAAAGAACTCATCCATATAAAGAATTCACTACGGTGATATTAAGGGAGGAAATAAGACAAATTAGTTACAAATATGAATGTTATACTGATGGATCAAGGATGGCAGACAATGTCGGAACAGGTATTGGGATTTTCAGAAAAGGTGAACTAGTTAAGACTCTTAAATATAAATTGGGGGGGAAATATTGCAGTATATATCAGTCAGAAATGTTAGCAATAGAAAAGCCCTCGAAGAAATATATGAGATGACAGGTGGATGTTTGAAACTAAAATCATAATTGAAATGGACTCAGAAAATTAATTGAAAACTATTGCACACCTCACAACAATTTGCTCTAATGAACAAAACACTGAACAAATATTTATAAATTGGGTATTAATAACATTCACTTTCTTTGGGTTATAGGACATTCAGAAATTAAAGGGAATGAACTCGTTAATATTCTTGCAAAGGAAGCAAGAACGATGTTAAAGGTGGATTATGCAGAGACTCCAATTAGCCACATAAAACAAGAACTTGGATTTAAAAAAAATGCATGATGAGATGAACTAAGGATTACATCTAGAAACTGACAACGCACTTGAATATTTTTTTTTGACAATCAAAGAAAGAAGAAATAAATCATTCATAGTTACAATACTACACATATATATTCTAGTCATAGTTCCTTGTAAAATAGGGGGAAAATGAAAATGATCATTGTGAATGTTGTTTGGGAGCAGAAACAGTAGAACATATAATATTCGAATGTCTCAAATATTACTATCAAAAGAGCTTCTACTTATTTTATTGCTAAATTAAAAAGAATGAAAAGGCCATTTGAGATATAGAATTTTATGAGGGTAACTGGCTATTCATTGAACTATAGAGATTTATTATAAATATAAAACTCTAACACCTATGTGACATTATAGATTGTTATATCAATTTTATATATTCTTTTTTTTTCTGAATATAGAGCAATCCATAATATATATATTTAAAAATAAGCCTTATTTTTAAATATTCTTTTTTGTAAATAGTGTAAATAGCAATATAAACACTTTTTTAGAAGTTAAATTATATCTACTATTTGCTTAATGTGAATGTATGTAAATGCATCTAGATAAGATCTGTGTAGTACTTCAGTGGAGCACAAGTTTCTTGAATCTTCTAATTGCCTTTAAATAAAATATTATTTGTGTGAAGTTTATTGTTTTAAAATCTGAGATCAAGTATATTTTATATTACACATCTATTAATATGTTTTATATATAAAAATTATAAATATAATAAACATTGAAAGAATCTTCAATTTCTATGCAAATCTTGGTTGACACTTCAATGTTTTGTTATTCAATTGGCATCCCATTTGTCTATCTTCAATGAATATATTCATATAGATTTTCAACTAGACAAATAATGTGCTAATTTCTCATATTAATTACACAATGGGTGTGCCATCTGACCGATCACTCCGACAAGACAACAAACAAAGGCCGGTGTGGGGTAAGACCGCGACAACGGCGGGGTATAAAGCCGTCCCATACCGACAGTCTACCACTGTGGATAGAACAACAGCTGTCCCAGCATGGTGAGTTCTCCTCCTGGCAACCTACACGCTATCCTTTCCTCACTTAGGTCAAAGGTGATTTTACTCATAAGTCTATCTTTTCAATCAGGTTTGTCTATCTATACACAAAAAGTTCAGATAGATAAACCTGATTAAAAATATATATTTATGAGTAAAATCACCTTTAACCTGAGTCAGGAAAGATAGCGTGTAGATTTATTTGCTCAGAATTTTTATTTGTATAACATAAAGTGTAGATCAAAACCAACTTTATCTAAAAACACAGATTCGTTCAAATCTCTCATTCCTTTTTATACTTACTAATTTATCAAAAAGGTATCTCTACTAATTCTATCTATAACCAGTTCAATTTGCCTTTGTTTGCCTTTTATTTGCCTAGTTTAAAGTGTAGCACTATACCTAGGGCCTGTCTAAACACAGGTTCATCTAACTTCCTCAATATTATGTTTAAAAGTACTAGATTTATAGTTTGACTTTCTATATTTACTTTGCAATCACTCTTCCTTGATCTTTCAGCTATGATCAAAGGAGTAGGTCTAGGTATCACTATAGGCAGATTTGTCAACTCCTCTATTGTCTTCTGGTCAAAATCCTCTAGGAAGACAAATTTCAAAGATACTTCTGTCTGATATCAAAATACTATATCAGGGCTAAGTCTCTAAACACAAATTCATTTTACATCCTCTTTGCTTCTGGTTAAGCTTAAAATGAAGCTAGACAATTGATTAATAAAACGATGTATACTTTTCAAGTTAAACTCATATTTATAAATAAGTTTGTTTTATATAGATATATATGTTTATAGTTTCACACACATGTAAATCTATATCCACATTGAGGGGTATACGAGTATGTATAATTCCACCGTATACAACATACTCTGTAGTGAGGCAACTGTAGAAAGGACAGTCATATACATATCTGAGGAGATAGGTTCACCATTAAACCACCATCCACAGTAGATCCTAGCAGAGAGTCTTGCAAACTTAATATGAAGAAGAAATAGGAATGCCGCAAGCCTGCCTTCTCTTTACAGTAGAAAATTCATTTAAATATATATATATATTTGAATGGAACTAGTATTTATAATAATAGAATGATATATACCATCTAGAATAAAATAATATATGTGTGTGTAACTTAAAAATATATTTGTTTATTTCATGTATACTTGTAAATATGTGAATTTAGTCTTCTCAAATTAAAAAAAAAAACTTGTTATTAACTCCTATTAACAGCCCTTTCAAGTACCATATTTTTTGCTTAAAGGGTATATATAATCATTAGATAGAGAGTCTCTTGTAAATATGAAAAAATAGGGATCACAATGGCTGTTAATATATTATCCTCATGAACTAATGAATCCGTTGTTAAGAGATTTCCCAGGTAGGTAAAAAAATATATAGTTTGGCGTTAAGGTTATTTAAAGCCTATGCGCATAAATTAGCCCAAAAGCGAAATAATTTGCTTTTTGTGGGGACGAAAAATGATATAATCATAATAAATAACATTTGTTAAACAAATATTCTTTGACAAAGCATTCACTCTGCAGAAACATTAAGCTAGTGTTTGATAAATTCGATTTGACAATAAACTAGAAAATATTTCTGGACCAAAATAGTTTTAATACTAACACCACTTCCTTCATATCGATAAAAATCAATAGAATATTCCCCCATTAACACCTATTTCTTTGTATTCTTATAATACACATCATCAACGTTTGCATATACCCGAAAAAACCTACAGGAAAATATATAAATGAATTCAATAAATATATACATGCATTAAACCTTTTTTTTTTTGACATCTATGACATCTACGCTAATCCTAGTAAGATCTATTTTTTTATGGAAGTAGACATCATAAATTTAATTTTTATTCATGGATATATAATTCAAATGATTATTTTTAATCAAGATATTGAGGTGCTATCTGATTGGTGTGTGTATTGACATTAGACTCTTTTCTAAAAAACATGGATGTCTTAGAAGAAAATTGGCTCAGAAAATTTATGCGACTTCTTTTATCCAGAGATGACATTGTCCAATTTCAAGAAACTAACATAATCACATTCTCTCGAGAAGAACGTCCAAGAACCCTGAGTAATATAAGTATATAGATGAGTTATTTATCGTCTTTCTGTGAACCAATTCCATACAGAATGTCGGGTGTTAATACTGACTCTGTCTGTGTTGTTGCAGAAGTTCGCCATCTACTTCACCGCCCTCTGTGTTCTGATCCTGGTGGCAGAGTCGTTGCCCGCCAAGTATCAACACCATGGCGGCAAGTCCTTGAGCCACCACCATTCCAAGCACCACGGGCACCACGGCCACGACCACGGTCACGACCATGGCCACCACCACGGCCACGACCATGGACACGACCATGATCATCACCATGGCCACGACCATGATCATCACCATGGCCACGACCATGATCATCACCATGGCCATGACCACGATCATCACCATGGCCACGACCACGATCACCACCATGATCACGACCACGATCACGACCACGATCACGACCATGATCACGACCACCATCACGATCATGATCACGACCATCATCATGATCACGACCATGATCATGACCACGACCATCATCATGAGCACGATCATGACCATGATCACCATCACGAGCACCACCACGAGCATCACCATGAGCATCATCACGATCATCAACACGACCATCACCATGACCACCACCACGATCATGATCACGACCATCACCACGACCACGATCACGACCATCATCACGATCACGACCACCATCATGATCACGACCATGACCACCATCACAACCACGATCATGATCACGACCACCATCATGAACATGGTCATGACCACCACCATGAACATGACCATGATCACGATCATGACCACGATCACGACCACGATAACCATCACGGACATCACCACGACAACCACCATGGTCACCATCATGACAACCACCACGGTCACCATCACGACAGTCATCATGGTCATCATCACGACAGTCACCACAGCCACCACCACGACAACCACCATGACAGTCACCACAGCAAGCACGGACATCGACGCCACTAAACAACAACTCGGCAGAATCCTGTGTAAATACCTAGGCTTCGGGAATTTCTGGAATTTCAAATTATTTTATCTTTTTCTTTTTATAATAAAATTTTGCATCATCACATCCTCTTTGTCTCTTTTAATCATTCCTCTTAATAACATTATTCGCTATTTATTCGGTTCATGTTGGTCAATTAAAAATGGACAATATAGAAATGCAAAGTTTTCGTTCAACAAAAAAAAGTGCACTATAAAAGTAAAATATATTTCAATATTATAAGCTGTTTATATTCAGTTTATTCATAATTATTTTGATAAAGATGCTGTGATGTATCATCCCTATATCCAAAACATTAATGTAGCTGGTTTATATAATTTATATACAAGCCCCATTATTCATGCTTCTAGTTTAAAAATTATCCATATATCCAAAAAACCTTAGTAAGTTTGCTGGTTCATCCTCCTTATATCCAAATTCTCAATGAAGTTGCTAATTTATCCTTCCTATACATTCTTCTCATTCGCTGCTGATGTGGGATTTATTTAAATAAAAAAAAAATAATAATAAACCACTAATTTTGCCATGTAGGTCTTCAAGCTCTGAATTTGAGATATTCGAAATATTTTACCTACCAGAATTCACTCTATCTTGTTTCATGTGTTTCAAACTCGAGCATTCCAAGACTCTGTGGTGGATTTAGTGTGAGGTGAAATAAATCGACAACTGCGGGATTCGATCTCGCGCTCCTAACTACTCTTATTCATACAGCGGTTGTCACACTGAAGATTTGTTCTTCAGTAGCTTGACTTGAATTCAATGTAAGCATGGAATACTTCGACTTTTATATAACGGTGTTTGGTTTGGGAAACTTGGAAAGGATTGAATCTAGGAAGGCAAGCATTTGTTGGGTTGAATCCAGAGATACTTGAAATATTAAGTTTTGAAATAAATATAAGAATCGATTTAACAGATACGGATTCGAGGGGGAAATTACATTTGCGATGACCTTTTAATTCAATGAGGGGGTTAAATCGGCGCAGGCTTGGATTATATGGTTATCGGTTTTGGATTCGGTGAAACCCTCGAATTAGCGCACTTGGATTCAGTGAAATCTTCAAGATAGGGACTCTTGGATTCAAAGTATGATTAGGATTATCAGGTTTGAAAAAAATAGACTATATAAGATAACTAGCGTGGATCAAATTGAAGCTCATAAAGTTTGCGATCATTTATTCAATGAAATATTCAAGTAAACCTTTTCGAATTTGAATTCCATGAAAGTCTCAAGTGATCAGGATTTGATTCAAAATAAATCTTTATTTATATTGGAAATTTATCCCCATATTCTCAGAAAATATTTCGAAAACTCTTCTATATTAAGACTTTAGGCTTGATTGGGCTTGCTTGAAATAAAAAAAAAAAATTAGCTAAAAAAAGCGCAGAACATTAATGGCACATGAATATCAGAAGTAGCATCTTCTAACTACAATTGACTTCTTGCCATGATGTCGTATTTTATATTCCTTTCCCATTACAGACAAAGAAGAGATAAGGTGTTTCAACTTTCAAATCACATTTCTCCTGATAATGAGTAAAGTCGTGGAATCAACGGGAAGTCTTTTTTTAAAATGTTGGATGAGCTTATTTGTTGAAGCTACGTGTGTGACCCAGGAAACCAAAAATATATAATTGATTAGATTCAAAAGCATTTAAAATATCTATATAGAATAGAAACTTAAAAATATATCAATTTAAAAATTGTATATATGAAACATATATTAATTTTTTATGTTCAGAATTTAATTCAATGTTTTTTTTTTTTTGACTAATGATATCGCTAAGACTTGAAAACAAAACACACACAACAAAACAAAAAATATATTGTAGCGAAGTTTTTTTATTTTATTAACAGAGTATCATTTAAAAAAATATTTTGCTACTCTGTAAAATTCCCTCATTGCTTATATTTTGTTTATCATTCTTAGTTTTGCTTGCCTTAAATAAATTGCTGAGTCATCCTGAAGTTTGACTTTCCTATTTTTCCCCGTGGCATTTTGGTGGAGATGCTGGGTAAATTAGGGAAGACAAACTGAAGATCGCCGAGAAGACCTCGAGGCCATGGGTGCTGTGATCTACATTGTCAGAGACTGGCTCCCCAGGATTCCACTGCCTTGTCAAAGCCAAGACTTCCTTCCAAGATGACGATGTCCATATAGACGACGAACGACGACAAAGCCGCTCTTCACGCCGCAAGAAAAAGGACGCAAAGGTACTAGGGACAACGTTCCAAGACTTCGATGGAATCCTTGGCAGAAGCACGTCAGATCCATGTCAGTAACTACACTAATTGCAAGCTGTGGGTCACAGCTCCCATAGGGAAGGAGCTATGTAGCGAAGTATTTTTTATTTTATTAACAGTGATGAATGAAGCGTGGACCGGCCGCTGGGCGGCGCTGCATGGAGATGACTAACCAATGGGAACGCCCCTCCCCTCCTGCCGCCGTCATCTTGTTTACAGTCTTAAGCCTCCTTTTGTTTTTACTGCTGTGTACGGTTGCTGCTGTGTCATCATATATATCCTCATATATCCTTATATTAAATAATAATCCTATATTCATAAATCACTTCTTTTGGCTGTTCTTTTTGCATCACCGACCCACAACATGGTAGCAGAGCGCGGTTGTCTGCATTAAAAAGAACGAAAAGTAAGTGAAACCAAGATAGCGTCGTCTTCCCAAGCGCTTGCCCTGAACGTCGAGAAGCTCACCGGCAGCAATTATCGATCATGGAAATTTAACATGAAGATGCTCCTGATCGAAAGAGGATTATGGGAATGTGTAATTAACGAAGAAGCGATCGACGCTGATGAGGATCAAAGAAAATATGAGAAGACAAAAATCAAACAAGAAAAGGCACTGGCAACGATTGCTCTATCAATTTCTACAGAGCAACAAATTCACGTCATCGATTGTAAGACTGCAAGTGAAGCCTGGACGACCCTGGAACAAATATTTGAACCGAAATCAAGGGCGCGAATTCTTCAACTAAAGAAACAATTCGTGAACATCAAGTTCATTGAAGAAGAAGATATGATAAATTACCTATCAAGATTAAAGACCTGTAGTGATCATCTCAGAGAAGCAGGATGTGAAGTAAAGGATGAAGATCTGGCATACTCTATGCTAGCTGGACTACCAGACTCCTATGATGGGATTATAATGAACTTTAGCAACATGACGGATGATGAGTTCACGTCATCAAAGGTGAGGCAGGTCCTGCTAACGGAACACGAGAGGAGAACAACCAGAAAGGAGGATTCATCCAAGGAGGTGCTACAGGTGAACAAGCTTCAAAATAACAACAGTACCGACAGTCGAAGAAAATGCCACCGATGCGGGAAGATAGGACACATCGCCACCAACTGCCGAGGAATGAAGCAAACAACTAGAAACCGCGATAATCAGCATTATCAGAGGAAGGTAAACAAATCAGATAACTTCCTGGCTGCACTCAACCTAACGAGCGACGAGGATTCGTGGCTGCTGGATAGCGGAGCAACCAACCATGTATGCAGAAACAAGGACTGGTTCGTTGACCTTCGGGAGGTGTCTTCTGATCCCATTATGACTGCGAGTGGGACAACTGAGGCCAAAGGATATGGACACATATTTCTCCAGACGTCTATCCATAATGAAAGCATCGAAATCAAGCTAAACAATGTGTTATACGTCCCAAATATGCGAAGGAATCTGCTGTCAGTCTCCAAGATAGAAGAAAACGGCAACCGTGTGACCTTCCGTAATATGGTAGCTCGCGTTTTCAACCCAGAAAACAGGATTATAGCGGAAGCGACAAATGTAAATGGCCTCTACATTGTGAAAGGTAAGACCTTAAACTCCAGTAAAACAGCATTTAATAGTGAAAGGGACCATTTTCAGAACAATTCCTTAAGAACGTGGCATCAACGGTTATGCCATATTGACAGTAACGCCATTGAAAAGATGGCGCGGGAGGAGCTGGTAATAGGCTTAGAAATTTCCTCTAGAGACAAAGGCCTATGCGACGATTGTTGTATCGCTAAATCCACTAAAGCGTCACATAAAAACCTAGGCAATATTAGATCAAAACAGACCTTGGAGCTTATCCACACAGATATTTGCGGTCCAATGCCGGTAAAATCAACCGGAGGCAATAGATACTTTCTATCTTTTGTTGATGATTTCTCAAGAAAGATTACTGTGTATCTTCTGAAAAACAAAGATGAGGTATTAAAACATTTCGATATCTATAGAGCCACTGTAGAGAGACAAACTGGTAATAAAATTAAAGTGTTACGATCGGATAATGGACTTGAGTTTTGCAATAGAGAATTCCAAAACAAATTACAAAAACTAGGGATAAAGCATGAACGCACAAACGTGTATTCTCCGCAAATGAACGGTGTGGCAGAACGTGTAAATCGAACACTTTTAGATATGGCCCGCGCTTGTTTACATAGCGCAAATCTCCCCCAAAGATTTTGGGCAGAGGCGGTAAACACAGCTGCTTACATTAAAAACAAATGTTATAAAAGTGCTCTAAAAGACAAAGTACCTGATGGACTTTGGTTAGAAAGAAATCCTAGTGTAAGACACCTAAAAGCATTTGGATGTTTGGCATATAGCCATATACCAAGAGAAAGAAGGCGAAAATTAGACAGTCGGGCATGTAGATGTATTCTGGTAGGATACTCAACTCAAACACGTGGATATCGTCTCTGGTGCCCAGAATTACAAAAGGTGATTGAAACAAAACATGTTAGATTTGATGAGTCTAAAATTGGACTAGAGTAGACCAAAATAGTCGAAGAGACAGAACCGGAAAGGTACAACCACGTTTGGCTAGAACCTGAGACTAACCATGATAACGACCTAGAGAATGAATTACCGAGTAATTTGGATTCAGTGGGGGTAGAGGACACTCTACCACAACCCTCCACCTCCAAAAACATTGTTCGAAATCCATATGGGAGAAAAGGTAAACCAAGAGTAGAATTGAATTTTTTAGATGTTACCGAGCCGCAAAGTTTTGAGGAGGCAGTCCAATCTCCCGAAGCCATGTATTGGAGAAAAGCAATGGAAGATGAGCTTAGAGTGCTTCAGGAACGAGGCACTTGGGAGTTATCAACATTACCGCTGGGAAAGAAACCGATTAGCAGCAGATGGGTGTATAAGGTGAAGACAAATGAGAGCGGAAATGTAGAGCGTTTCAAAGCACGTTTAGTAGCTAGAGGTTTCTCACAGAAACAAGGAATCGATTTTCAGGAAACTTATGCACCTGTTATTAACTTAGCTGTAATCAGAGTTTTAATAACGTTAAGTTTGAACATGAAATGGTACAATAGACATCTCGACGTAGATAACGCTTATCTATATGGCGACTTAGAAGAAGAAATATACATGCTTTTGCCAGAAGGGGTCGAGAGGAAAGATAACGAGGTTTACAAACTGCTTCGACCTATTTACGGCTTGCGACAATCAGGGCGGAATTGGAATTTAACACTCGATCATGCTTTACAAGAAATGGGATTTACACGACTAGAATCCTGTAATTGTATTTATACTTATCTGGATAAGGCAATTATTGCCGTGTATGTAGATGACTTGGCTTTATTTGGTGAGAGTGAAGAGATTTTGCGGAATATAGAACAGAAAATTAATGAAAGGTTCCGAGTTAAAAATTTGGGAGCGATCAGGAATTTCTTGGGAGTTCAGATTGACTATCCAGATGAGGAGACTGTAGTACTATCTCAAAGTACGTATGTTAAATCAATCTTACAAAAATTCAACATGATTGAATGTCGACCGGTATACACACCATTAGACATTAGTTTTCCAATCTCAAAAGGAGATTGCCCCACAGATGAAGAAGAGAAAGAGAGGATGAGAGCTATTCCATATAGGGAACTAATCGGGTCGCTCCTTTATCTTGCAAATTGTACTAGGCCAGACTTAATGTTTTCCGTTACGAGATTAGCTCAATTCTCTAGCAACCCTGGACGTCGAAATTGGCAAGCTGCCAAACACGTCTTAAGATATTTACACGGGAGCATAAATCTATCTCTCGTTTATCGCCGGACTGATTCCAATGATGTTTGTGCATACAGTGATGCAGATTGGGCTAGCGACATCGATGACAGACGGTCCAATAGCGGGACCGCTATCACTATAGGACATTCCTTTGTCATATGGAAGACTTGCAAACAGAAGTGTGTCTCACTTTCCACAATGGAGGCAGAATATTTAGCGCTATCCCAGACCACTAAGAAAGCAGTTTGGATCGCTACCATCTTGAAAGAATTAAAGTTCTTATCGAATTTTGCTTTTCCCTTGATAATTCATTGCGATAATAGATCCGCTATAGACTTTTCCAAAAATAATGTGGAGAACAACAGATCCAAACACATTGACATAAGATACCATCACGTCAGAGAAAGAATAATTAGCGGAGAGATCAAGATTGTCTACATCCCTACAAAGGAGAACCTGGCCGACGTCTTCACCAAGACCCTGAGCAAAGTGGCTCACAAGAACGCCTGTGACTTAATGAACTGTTCTTCAGTCCAGCGCTTCAGTGGGGGAATGATGAATGAAGCGTGGACCGGCCGCTGGGCGGCGCTGCATGGAGATGACTAACCAATGGGAACGCCCCTCCCCTCCTGCCGCCGTCATCTTGTTTACAGTCTTAAGCCTCCCTTTGTTTTTACTGCTGTGTGCGGTTGCTGCTGTGTCATCATATATATCCTCATATATCCTTATATTAAATAATAATCCTATATTCATAAATCACTTCTTTTGGCTGTTCTTTTTGCATCACCGACCCACAACAAACAGAGTATCATTTTTTAAAATATTTTGCTATTCTGTAAACTTCCCTCATTGCTTATCTTTTTAGTTAATCATTCTTAGTTTGTGCTTGCCTTGAATAAATTGCTGTGTCATCCTGAAGTTTGTCTTTCCTAATTTTTCCACGTGGCAATATTTTTGAAGTTCAGTTTCTTTCGATAGTGTTCAGAGATGAGAACCTACCAGAATGGAACATAGAGAACAAGATGAGTTCTTAGAATTACTGTACAGTGATGTTTCTTCATAATCAGATAAAATCAAATTCTCTGATTTGTATTAGCCACCTGCCTTATTATATATTTGAAACTCCAAATTGAAGAAAAATACCTCCTTTTTAATGAAAATGCGGTTTGAACTGACTGTTTCAAATTAAATAAAAATCTTTATTTTTTCAAATAACCATCAAGCAAAACCGTAAGAAAGCAGTAGCTTTAGATAAATAAACGTTGCATGCGTTACCTGAGGACGCTAGGAAGTAGAAAAAGGATAATCACACACACAGAAAGAATAACCAGGATCCTTTATGAATATGTAGACCTACGTATATATAAACATTAAGGTGTATATTAGATTGTAAAAGTGTGGGAGGGTAGAGATGGTATTCATGTACAAAGGCATCCTTCCTTTTTAATAAATACACACAATAAAACAATGCATATATTAAATCTTGGTTTAGAATTTAGCTTTGGTCCGAATTTGTCTAAACTTGTTTTGTGGGATATTCATTGAATCTAAAACTATGGGCCCCTGCGTAGAGAAAATGAATGTTTTAATGCATTTATTTAATGTGATAGGTTTCCTTTCACACATATATCAATAAAGTAAATTATTCGTATATATTTTCTATATAAAATGATATAAGGTTAATATGTAGAATAAATAAACTTAAAATATATTGATGAAAATAAAATTATCGCGATGAAATTTCATTAGCAATCCATTACAGCTCCAAAAATGAGATGAGGAAACCTATCTGGAGGGTCCGGCTCATCAGAGTCCAAACTCTTTAGCTTCCTAAATGTTTTAAGATTGCCATTATCAAACCGGATATTTTACATGCGAAGTAATTATCAGAATCGTTGGTGCATGGCCAGGAATACCCTAGTTAGGTTCTGGCGGGATTATTTATAACAATCTGTAATTGTAAAATAATTTAGACAAGTTGGTTTCAAGACACCCCCCTCTATATCAGAAGCAGAGATGCGAGAAACATATGAGAGCATGATTGGAATCATGCTTGGAGAACATTCTTGATTCAAGAAACCTAAAACGGGGGTAATAGATTGGTTCATATTTGTAATTTGAAAAAACTAAAAGCCAATCAAGAAAATGGCATGGTAAAGATAAATCATTACCAAAAAACATGCTTCTCGAAATCAGAATTGAGTTCGTTTGGTCTTATTTTTAAAATAAAAACTGATATAAAGGTTCAATTTAATTGTTAATGTGAAAGTCAAAACTTAAAACAGCCTGCCTATTTTGAAGTGCCATGGCCGTTACGAGAATCTATAAGGAAGAAGTGGCCACCAGAAGGTGAGCTTGTCAATGTAGGGACTCCAATAAGATAAAGTCTCCGAGTCTTCATACAGATGTCGCTCTTTTTGGAATTTCTTGGCTATAAACAAATGCTAAATGGGATCTGTTAAGGAGCATAGGAGCCAAAGAGTTGAGGCATTGCAGTTAGCTGCGCTCGCATGGTATAAAAGCTTGAATAAGTGGCCGTCGGATTTTTTATATAGCTTCCTTTGAAGTTGGGTTTAAAAATATATAAAAGACCGTGCCAGAATTGGTTGGCGGTTATTTTGAAAGCGTTCAATCCGCTAAGGGGTTTTGCATTGAATAGAAATTGAAGAAAGAAGATTGATCCCAGTTCTTCGCTGTGTTTCCCAGAATAAATTTGATGTATTTATGGACTGGTTTTGCATGCCTGGGAATTATTCATAATAGCAAGGTGATATAGCAAATAGCAAGTGATCATAATTTCTGGGCAAGCAACCAGTTCGTAGTCCGGTAAAAGACTTAGCTAGCTGCTCTAGTTTAAATATACAAGTGTCACTCCAAAGGTTTTTACAATCAATATTAAATAAATAAAATATTAAAAAATAAATTATACCATTAAAATATTCATGCATGATTTATATAACATAAACATTTTCATAAAATAGTAACAACAATACTCATAGAGGACGCGACTTTATTTACAACGACAGCGGTAATTTCTAAACATTGCAACAGACACAATGGAGTTGACTAGAGAAAGTTTACGCGCCATGTTATTTTATGATTATAAAAGTATTTTAACTTATAAAGAATCCCATTAAAGATTGATGAAAGCTTTAGGAGATAAAGCTCCTTCTATTAGAACAGTTTTTAATTGGTTTAATGAATTTAAATTAGGAAAAATCAACTTTGAAGATGAAACTCGTTCAGGTCGACCACCAATAGCAGTGACCCAAGAAAAAAATTGAGCTGGTAAGAATTTTACTTAGTGAAGATCGAAGAATTACTTATCAGCAGTTATAGAAAAGTGTGCGCGTTGAATCGGGAGCAATCAACACCATCATCAATGATCATTTAGTAGATGGGTACCTCACAGCTTGACCGAAGACAAAAAATTTGGTCGCGTTAAATGGTGTAATATTATGTTTAAAATTTTGATGAAGGCAAATGAAAAGCTGTTTTAGTATTATTACAGGTGACGAAACTTGGATTTAAAATTTTAATCCAGAAACAAAACGGCAATCTACTCTTTGGTGCTCTTCAAAATCACCTCCTAAGAAGGTTCGCAGAGCTCGAAGTGTTGGAAAACAAA
The DNA here is from genome assembly GCA_030710605.1 of Cordylochernes scorpioides. NCBI lineage: Eukaryota > Metazoa > Arthropoda > Arachnida > Pseudoscorpiones > Chernetidae > Cordylochernes > Cordylochernes scorpioides. Next base: position 26,099,495 of record CP092863.1, read on the forward strand.
ATGGTCGCTTGTTTTTTTATATAAAAAATGGTTTAATTGATATTGTGAAGTTAGAAGATAGAAAGATAGTTAATATTGACTGGTATACAATAAAATGTGTCCCAGAAGTATTTGCAAAAATAAAGCAAAGCAGACCAAGATTTCAACTTAGAGGAGTCCTTTTTCACAATGACAAGGCAAGACCGCACACCTCAGCCCAAACATTAAACTTTTTAGTCAACTCTGGTATCCAATCAGTCACTCACCCACCATGTTCACCAATCCTAGCACCTTGTGACTTTTTCTTATTTCCAAAAGTTAAGTTATTGTTGGAAGGATAAAATTTGACAGTGATGATGAACCACTGCAAGCCTTTATCAATGCCGTAAATTCCATCCCCGAAGATGACTGGTGTAAGTACTTTGATATTTGATTTTCACAGGTGAAATCTTGCATAGGTGCTAAAAATGCTGGCTGTACCTCAAACTCAACAAAAGGAAGCGATTTATATAGACAAAAGATATAAATTATAACTGCCACAACCACCTAACTAAAATCATTTCGAAAGAGGATTTCTCGGAATACTTCCAACAAAGACGACACCGCTGGGACTATTTTGAGTCCAAGGGGACTACTTTGAGGGTGATTAAGTTTCCAGCGCTCCAGGTATTGTTGGTTTTCTCACCTGAAGGTCGGGTACTTTTCTAATAAGCTTCATACATATAACATAATATTTAAAGCTAATTGATTTAAAATTTGAGATCCAATATATTTCATAGCATACATCTATTTACCTATTGAAATTCGTGCTTAATTATTAGAGGGAGAGAGAAATATTGATTTGAAAATGAGAAATAGAAACATTAAAAGAGAGAGAGAGAGAGAATCTTTAATTTCTATGCAAATATTGGTTGACATTTCAATGTTTTGTCATTCAGTTTACAGCCCATTTGCCTATTTTCGAAAAATATATTTCTATATATATTTCAACTAGACACATATGTACTAATTTCTCATATTGATTACACAATCAATGTGCCATTTGACTGATCGCTTCGAATGACAAAAAAATAAACAAACAAAGGCCGGTGTGGGGCAAGACCGCTACAACGGCGGGGTATAAAGCCGTCCCACACCGACAGTCTACCACTGTGGATAGAACAACAGCTGTCCCAGCATGGTGAGTTCTCCTCCTGTCAACCTACATGCTATCCATTCTCTACTTACTAAGGTCAAAGGTGATTTTACTCCTAAGTGTATCTTTAATCAGGTTCACACATCTATTAATTATTCATTAGTCTAGCGCGCTTGGAATGAAGATCTATACCTAAGACTGTCTAAACAGAACTTCATTTAACTCTCTCATTCCTTTCTTTACTTACTAAATTCAAAGGTGTTTTCACTTCTATAAGTCTATCTATAACCAGGTTTCTTTATCAATTTTTATTTACCTATTCAAAAGTGTAGATCTCTATACTTATGCCTGTCTAAACACAGGTTCATCTAACTTCCTCAATCCTTTATTTAAAAATATAAGTTTAGTTTTATAGTTTGGCTTTTCTACTCACGTGCGTTTACCCTTTCTCGCTCTTTCAGCTATGATCAATAGAGTAGGTCTAGGTATCACTATAGGCAGATTTTCAAATCCTTTATATTCTTTTTGTCAATATCAAATGTGTGAATCTATAGCTAGATATTTATATAGGCTGATAGATAAATGCGTATGACTCTTTAAGCTAAGCTTAAAGTGCATATATGCATAGGATTATTTTATACAAGTAGTTTTGTGTATTTTACACAAAAGGTTAAAACTATATACATATTGGTCTACGAGACTGGAAGGGATAGTGGACTAAGGAAATAAACTCTACTTAAATCAAAATCGACAGTAGATTCTAGCTTTGATAAGGTATTCTTGCAAACTTGTCATTAAGAAGAAAGAGAATGCCCTGAACCTACTTCCTTTTCATAGAGATCAAATTATTTTTTTAAATCAAGTTTTATAAACTCTCTTCTGATTTTAATAATAGATGGTGCCATCTGTTATAAATAAATATATTTGTGTGACACAAAGATATTCAAAAAATATTATATGATTTTAGCTTCTGAGAGAATTTAAAAAAAATATTTTTATTGAATCGTTTTTAATAGGCTTTCAAGTTACATATTTTATAGCTAAAAAAATAAAGATATTCATTAGCCTTATGAATATAAAAATTAAGGACTCAATGGCTGTGTTGATATAAACAAAAACTAATGCATCCTTCATTTAAAAGATTCCACATGTAGGTGAACGAATTAGGATATTTAAAATCTGTGAAAATGAGCCAAACAACGAACATATTTTCATTTTGGGTATAGACAGATAATTTTGATACAAAATAAATGATATTCCACTTATTACCACCACTATAATAATAAGAGCAATAATGATATAATCATTATTATATAACATTTATCATTTGATAAACCAATTTTCATTGGGAAAGTATTCTTACAGCAGAATATTGGTCATTAAGAACTTGAGTTATGTATCGTATTTTATATATTCAAATAAAGACACATTAAAAATTGTTATATATATTAAAAATAAAATTTCGGAAATAAAATAGTTTCAATCATAATAATAACTTCTTAAAATGATTAATATCGATTTTAAAAGACGTTCATTCCATGTTTACTCGTGGCTAGAGGAGAGTTGCTAGGTCTGTTGCTCTAGGCATGTGTAGACAGGTAGAGAGCAATCCAATCCTAATATTATATCTATGCCCTTCCTAGACAATTAGGGTAAGGGATAGGAGAATCTTATGAAAACTAGAAAAATGGTATAGGTATGTCAAACAAACGGAATATTAAAATTAACTTGTTATCAGGCTAATTAGCATATCCCACAGATGAAACCATGACTCCTTCCTATGACCTATCTTAATATTGATTCAAAGTCCTGTCGTAACAGGTTGGATTTTTAGGAACAAACAAATACACGCATATTTCTTATTTATTTATATAGATTTGCCTTTTTGAAGGTGAATTCGACTAATGTACCTAAGACAACCACTGAACCAAAAACAACAGCAATTTAAATTATAAAATTAGGATTACAATAAAATAACAAGAAAGGTTACTCATAAATATGAACTCTATAAACGAGAAAGTTTTTTCTGTAACACAATCGTGAACGCGCTCTGCTAGAGCAGCAAATTTCACTGTAACTGTGAACGACACAACACTTGACTTTTAAAGAAAAATCACCATCAATACATTTTTATTAACACCTTTTTTATTTATATTCTTATGACACATCATCTACGATTTTATATATTGAATAAAACTATATGGGGCGCTAAATGACTTAAATAAATAAATGTTCGCTTTTTCATCTTTTTCTACAGCTATGTTAATTGTATTAAAATCTAGTTTATGAAAGCATACGTTTTGAAAATCATCTTCATTCATGTATATAATTCAAAAAATATTTTAATATTCTTAGTAAACAATTTTAACAGATTACTTTATTTGGAAAAAATTAACTACATCAATAATTTGCTTAATTCTCGAAGATTTACTTAATTTTCTTTACATATCCAGGTACGCCCTTTTATATAAACTTAATTCTCTAAGTTTCAGTAATTCGCTGTCATTCACCTCAGGGAAACAGCAACAGCGAGACTCTGAAACGTCGAGAGTTAAACAAATCATTAGATGATATGGCTATTTTTTTCCAAACCAACTTACAGCCAACAAATGGTCTCCAAAAAGAATAATTTGTTTATGGTGTTATTATTAAACTATTTTTTAAATAGAACATAAGTCAACTAAGCGTAATATTTCTAGTCGTATATTGTTACCTATTTGTATATTGTATATGTTTGAATTAGTATCAATCAGGGCAGATTTTTCAATGTGGAGTCCATTTTGAACCCCAACAAGAGTGAAGTAGCTGGTGGCGATATCAATTTATATAGCTATATAATCCATATTGACACTAGACCCTATTTTATAAAATATTATTTTCTAAGAATTCAATAAATTTAGGTCGTATTACTAAGCAGATGATTTCAGTTTTCTAGAGATGTTATTGTCCAATGGCAAGAACCTAATAGAACTATATTCTCAGGAAGCTATATAGATATTTATGAATATTTAGTCGTCTCTGTGAAACAATTCTATGCCGAATTAGGTTGTTAATACTGACTCTGTCTGTGGTGTTGCAGAGGTTCGCCATCTACTTCACCGCCCTCTGTTTTCTGATCCTGGTGGCAGAGTCGCTGCCCGCCAAGTATCACCACCATGGCGGCAAGTCCTTGAGCCACCACCATTCCAAGCACAATGGGCACCACGGTCACGACCATGGTCACCACCACGGCCACGACCACGGTCACGACCACGGCCACGACCACGGCCACGACCATGGCCACGACCATGATCATCACCATGGCCATGATCATGATCATCACCATGGACACGACCACGATCACGACCACGACCATGATCACGATCACCATCACGACCACGACCATGATCACGATCACCATCACGATCATGACCATGATCACGACCACGACCATGATCACGACCACCATCACGATCATGACCACGATCATCATCATGATCACGACCACGACCATCATCATGAGCACGATCATGACCATGATCACCATCACGAGCACCACCACGAGCATCACCATGAGCACCATCACGATCATCAACACGACCATCACAATGACCACCACCACGATCATGATCACGACCACCACCACGATCACGACCATCATCACGATCACGACCACCAACATGATCACGACCACCATCACGACCACGATCATGATCACGACCACCATCATGAACATGGTCATGACCACCACCATGAACATGATCATGAGCACGATCATGACCATGATCACGACCACGATAACCATCACGGACATCACCACGACAACCACCACGGTCATCATCATGATAACCACCACGGTCACCATCACGACAGTCATCATGGTCATCATCACGACAGTCACCACGGCCACCACCACGACAACCACCATGACAGTCACCACAGCAAGCACGGACACCGACGTCACTAAGCAACAACTCGGCAAAATCCTGTGTAAATACCTAGGCTTCAGAAATAACTGGAATTTTAAATTATTTTATCTATTTCTTTTTATAATAAAATTTTGGCATCATCACATCCTTTTTGTCTTTTTTAATCAAACCTCTTTATAACATTTTCACTATTTTTTTGGCTCGTGTTGGTCAAATAAAAATGAACAATAGAGATGCTAGGTTTTCTTTTAACAAAAATTGGCATTATAAAAAGTGAAAAACATTTCAATATGATTAGCTGTCGTTTTATCTGACAAAATTATGAGGATTTTGTAAGAAGAACTCTTCCCATACACTATAAATATAACAGGCACCCATATCTCTGTGTATTTATAATTATTTTAAAGTAGTCTTTCTGATCTATCCTCCCCATATCCAAAACATTTATGTAGTTGCTGTTTATTCTCCCGATATATCTCCAAATATTTATGTATTTGTGTGTGAATGCTAGTTTATTCTTCTACATCTAAAACATTAATGTAGTTTCTGGTTTATTTTACCTATAAACAAAACATTACTATAGCTGTACTAGTTTAAACTCCCCTTTTCCAATAGATTAGTGTGCTTATCTTGTTTATTCTCCTTATAACAAAAATTTATTTAGTTGTTGTTTATCCTCCTTATATTCAAAACCTTATTGTAGTTGCTGTTTTATTTTTCTTTATTCAAAACTCCACTCTTGTTACTAGTTATCCTTCTTTTATCCAAAATCTTAGCGAACTTGCAGGTTTATCTTCACTTTGTACAAACCTTAATGTAGAGTAGTTGTGCAGGTGTATCTTCCCTATATCTTAAACCTTCCCTATATCCAAAAACTCAGTGTAGTTTTATGGGCAGTTAGAGCATATAAAACCATCTCATCAAACTGTGTGCATAGCTTGGCAAAAATTACATTCCTAACAGACTATATAGAATCTAGAATAATCAAATATGATCTAGCTCAACTGTCCACTGAATAACTAATTACTTACGAACCCCATGCTCCAAGTATAGTCAAATCATTCTTACACGCAAAAATGAAAGAAATTTTTGATAATACTAATGAAATTTTCAGAAACTTCTTCTCGTATCTGGAATCCCAAGATTTTTCCGTCCAAATTTTTATAATATCCAATTCATTACAGATCATGGTAATTTTGGGAAATTTTTGGCAACTATCGGCGCGGTGAAGGAACCAGGATGCTTCTGCGGAGGTGAAATTCAGGACTCGAAACATCTACTTATGAATTGCCCCATTTTCCGGGTTTATAGGAAAAACAAATTTGGTCGTATTGGACAGCTTGATGAATTTGTAGACGATAAAGAAAGGTGCAAAAATTTTGATCAATTTTGCAAATTTATTTACAACTTTCTTTTAAATTGGAAAGGGGAGAGGGAAACCTAGAAGGAAAAGAATTGCGATTCTTGCTTTGTGTGTTTTGCTTTGTTGTTTGTTTTTCTCTTTGGACAATTTTCTTTGGTTAATTATGTAAAATAATGAATTGAACAGGATTGTATATATCCGATTTGTTGTGATGTAGAGAGAGGTATCGACGCAAATATCCCTGAGTTTGGGATATCGCGTTTCATGATGTTAATAAAATTGTAATTGTAATCATTATTATATTCAAAAACCTTAGTAAAGTTGCTAGTTTATCCTCTGTTTATATGATATTCTAAATAGTCCCTGAATAATTTATTTGCAATATTAATCACAAAAAAAAAAAACTTGAATTTGCCAAGTAGGTCTGAAGTATTAAAATTGAGATATTCGTAAATATTTTACCTACCAGAATTATTTCTATTTCGTATCAGGTGTTCAAAACTCGAATATCCCAAGATCCTGTGGTGGATGTAGTGTGAGGTGAAGAAAATCGACAACTGCGGGACTCGATCCCGCGCTCCTAACTAGTCTCATTTAATACAGCGGGTTCTAATGCTGAAGATTTGTCTTTAAGTAGCTTGACTTGAATTCAATGTAGGCGTGGAATACTTCTACTTGAATATAGCGATTATGGTTTGGGGGAGTCTTGGGAATTTAACAGAAGGATTCAATTGCCCATTTGGATTTAGAAACTTGAATCATTAAGGTTTGGATTAAAAGGAATATTCAATTTAGCAAATCTGAATCCATATTTCAAAACACAAACAACAAACAACACAATGGAGAACATTATATAACTTCTTAATTCAATGAGTGGGTTGAAATATATATATATATTTTTGGATTCAATAGAAGGCTAAGGATAATCGAATTTGAATCATTGAAAGATAGGTTTATCTGGCTTGGGAGTTCAATTAGACGCTCTGAGACGTGGCTTGGATTCGATAGACCGTTTTACTTAGTGATCCGGAATTTAATTAAAGCGCTAATTTCACGATCATGAATTCAATAAAGTGTTCAAATTAGCTGGTTTTGATTACATAAAGATTCAAGTGAGCGGGATTCAATTCAACAGGAATCTTGAATTACAGGGGAAATATTTATCCGCACCGTCTCCAAAAATAGTTCTTAATATAAACTTTGCTTGATTGATATTTAAATGAAGGAATTTTTTTAAAACGCAGGATATTAATGACACATGAACATCATAAATAGCATCTTCTGACCACACTTGACTTCAAAGACAAGATGTATTTATATATCTTCCCCAGGAAGCACACTTCCCCTGCTCTTGAGAAAATTCGTTGAATCAACAGGAAGACATTTTTTTATGAAGGAAGAGCACGATTGTTGGAGCCGCGTGACCCAGGAAACCAAAAATATATAATTGACTAGAGAGAGATTTTCAAGTGGTGAAAATATCTTTCTAGAATATAAATGTAAAAATATATCATAATATTGAAAATTGTAAGAAGCATAAATTCATTTTCTATGTTCAAAATTTGATTCGGTGTTCTTGACATATGATATTGCTATGAAATATAGAAAAATAGAAAACAACAAGCCATAAAAATACTTTTTAAAGATCCATATTCCGACAGAATGTTAAGAGATGCAAACCGCGTGACAAGAATTGAACATGGAGAACAAGATTAGCATACAGGAGTACTGTGTGATGCTCCTGCATGATCAAATCATATCAAATTCTCTGATAGTTCTCGAAGTTTCAACCTCAGAAATGCATCAGATAGCTGCCTTAACGTATGCTTGAATCTCTAATTTAAATTCCAATAAATTTTTGTGTTTATATTTATGAGGTTTTTTTAAATTTAATTGAACATAGGGCTTGATCTAACCTCTGCCATAAATTTGAGATTTTTACAAATAATAATCAAAACGCTGTAAAAATAACGGTAGCTTAGGATAAGTAAACAACGCATGCGTCACATTAGGGTACTAGGAAGCAGAAAAGGACTAATAAGCGGGAGAATAAACTAGATCCCATACAAATAAATATATCAACATATATATAGGCATTAAAGCAAATAATCGATTGTAAAAGTTCGGGAGAATGGGATTCATTTAAAAAGGCACCTCTCCGTTTTAATGTATGGATTGAGAGGGTATGGGGAAAAGTTCTTGTGTTGTACAAATGTGTTGGAAATGGGAAAACTGCAATATTTGAGAAACAATTTGCTCGACCATCTCCCTTATTCTCCTTATTTGGCACCCTCAGACTTCTATCTCTTCCCACACTCAACGAAACTAATTTCTGGAAATCGTTTAGCTTGCAATGAAGAAGTTGAAAGGGCTGTAGATGAATATTTTAATAGCCTTCTAGGCTCTCATTTCCAGAATACTGAAATTTGTAAACCGCAGAACCAAGTGTGTTGAAGTCAAGAGAGATTATGTAAAAAAAATAATGATAACTGAAAATAAGAGTCTTTCATTGTAAGCCGAGAACGTTTCACCTTACCCTTGTAAAACAATGAATCTATTAAATTGTATTTTGAATGGCATACAAGTTAGCTTTGGTCTGAATTTGCCCAAACTGGTATTTTGTCATATTAATATGTCTGCCCTCTACGGAGAGAAGTTCAAGGTTTCAATGCATTTAACAAAGTAAAGTAAACTATTCATACACCTTTTCTAATATATATATATTGAAAAAATATGTAGAATAAATAAGATTTTCAGATTTGATGGAATTCTAGTACTGCTTTTCCATAAACAATCCATCAGATAAATATAAAAATGAGAAAAATAATCGGGCCGGTGTCCTGCTCATCAGAGTCTAAACTTTCTCTCTCTTTCTAAAAGACTTCAAGATTGCCAATGTCAATCCCAACTTTGACAGCGAATTATTTATGAGGATCTTAGGAGTAAGGCCATGGGTACCCCAAGGTCTGATCTGGTTGGATTACTCTATTTATCACAATCTGTAATTGGAAAATAAGTTCGACAAGTTTGTTCCTAGACACCCCAATCTAAAACAGAAGTAGAGATTCCAAGAAATATATGAGAACATGATTAAGAGCACGTTTAGAGACCATTCTTCGTTCGATAGATCCGAAACGGACGGTAAGAGTGTGGTTTGTTTTTAGAACTTAGAAACTAGACACCAATAAAGAAAATGTCACGGGAAAGATACATCAGAACAACAACAAAAAAAAATAAAAATGCTTACCGAAATCAGAATTAGGTTCATCAGGTTATATTGTTTCTTATAAGAAACACACACATATATATATGCTCGTTGTCAGGAAATGTCTTCTTTATTATTAATATCAACACCTGACCCACTTATATTTTATTTTTTTCTATTGTTTTTTCATGTGTTAAGCGTATATACGCAAATTTGGCCTTAAATACCCATTTCTTGGCTTCTCAAGAAGCCTCTGGGACCAAAAACTTTTTGGTCGCAGTGGTACAGCCTACTCCACGCTGACGAGCGCCAACAGCGCGAAACGCGTTCGTGGATGGCTTTTCTTGATTTATCAAGAAATTGGGTTGGCCAAATATCACGGAGCAAGTTAAATAAACGTTTAGTTTATTTTTGCTCCACTAGATGGCGCTCTGCCATATAAAAAGCACATGTGCTCGTGGTAAGGAAATGCCTTCTTTATTTTTGATATCAACACCTGACCCACTTATCTTTTATTTTTTCTATTGTTTGTTCATATATATGTGTGTGGGTAATACTAGTGTTAATATGAAGGACAAAACATTATACAGCCTGTCTATCTCTAAGTTCTGTGGGGGCTACGAGAAACCATAAGGAAGAAAGAGCCAACGGAATGTGGGCTTCTCAACGTTGTGACTGCACTACGATAACCCCCCCAGACTTCATGCAGATTTCGCTCTGTTTTGGATTCTTGCTCAAAATCAAAAACTCTTTACGACCAATACTCTCTCTCTCTTTTACTGGAAACTGCACCAAATTATTTTATACATTAGAATGAAATGGTTATTAAATATGTATGTATCAAATTTTGGGGCAGATGTCACTTTTTTATTATATAAAAAATGAATACAAACCAAAATGAGCTATCAGAGGAGAGCCTATTTAATTATTAGCTAGTATGAAGAATGGAACAACACTTTAGTATATCTATAGAAAAAGGGGACTCCTTCGAGCATTCAGCTTAATGTTGTATTCGTTTTTTTTTATAATAAAAAATATTGGCGCAAAAATATTGAGTATGTATTTATATTACATTAAACCTATCATAAAGACGAATTAAAATGAAACTTAAGAGGCAGCAATTCTAGTCCAAAGAATCCATAATAGAAAAATTAAAAAATTATTCAATGATTCAAAAGAAGATATTCAATACAAATGCTTCGAAAATTGATATGTGAGTTGACATAGGCGTAGAGTTGACATAGGCGTATAGAGATGTGGAAGGGGTTTATTTAGAATATCACTAAAAAAATATTTTTTGGTTTATCATTTCATTCATTATTTCCACATTATATTACTTGAATTTAAATAAATATTAAATATACCTTGTATACAATATAATATTTATAATTATTTTTAAAATGCGAGAGCAATTTTTGAGTTAAATGAAATTTTAACCCAATAATATTTTTCTTAAGCTACAAATCCATTTTTATTCGGGAGTAGTCGTCTTGAAGATGTCAATTTCTACAAAGTTACATTTATATTCATTTTATATTGGTTATCTAATTTATACTCCATTTCAAAAGTTCAGCGATACCAAAGTAAAAATGGCACATTTAAAAATAAAATAAATGAGTTCAAATCATTTATCAAGATTTAGAAACACAGTAGTGTTTAGTATTTATTATTAAAGTTAAAAACACATTTAAAATGTATATATTTTATTCAATGAAGATCAAAATCACATAACCAAAACCTATGTTGGCTATACACGTCCACAATACGTTACTAATCTGACTGAAATTTAAAGCAGTATATAGAGTAGAATCTGAAAAAAACTTATAGTGAAATTTTCAGGTCTCTATTCCGAATATTCTTCGAGTTATTTGCAAATTGCGTTGCAATTTTGCCCTTTCGCTCGCAAGCAGCGCCTCTAGCGGTGAAGATGGAAGGTAATATCAGCTGACCTAATGTACATGTAAAAAGGGGTTTTAACAGGACATAGAGAAAAATATGGAAGGGATATTTGTCGCGTTTTTAGCCAAGAAAAATTGAAATTGACAGGTTTTGGGCAAAAATAGTTGTTTTTTTTTTTTTAGTCAGAAAATGATGATGACAATATTGCTGTATCATCATTTGATTATCAGATACAAAATTATATCGGGAAAAATTCCAAAGAGCAGAGACCACGGGTGAAGCCAGTTCATTTTTAGTATTCAGGAACAAAATTCTAACAGAAAAAAAATCATTCGGGCAGAAGACACGAAGCCAGATCATCTCTCAATAAAAATATCGCTTCTCAGACACAAATTTGGAGCGGGACGTTTCACAAGAGTGACATCCACGGCGCCAATTTATAATTGTAACGAATAGTATTTGAATTAAAATATTTAATCGGGTAAAACCCGGGTGTTGCCCGGGTCATTCGGCTAGTTAATTATATATCTTAATTATATAACATTAAGACATCTATTTACAGTTTGTTTAGTCACCAGTCTAATATTTTTTTTTCACAGACTAAATTATGATATTAATTTATAAATGAAATATTATGCAAAACAATTAAACAACTATATACATCAGGTAGGTTTTATATTGAAGATAGCTAAATATAATATATGCACTGAGAGAGAAAGATGATCCTATTATATCCTGTTAAAAAGGCATTTAAACAATTTATTTAGTTGACCCTCCTGTACAGAACGTCAGGGTGATGATGGAGAATGAACCACAGCACCACCTATGGTACATCAATACCATTCTCCCGCAACTTTATGTTATTAATATGCAGATTAACATTTTCATTAAAATTGGTGCTCTCTCTTTTCAAAATAAAAATATCTTAAACTTAGACATGATTTCATCTGGTTCTTATGCATGCTTTTCAACACTATCTCTTCAATCGAATAATATAATAATGAAGTCAAGACACTGAATGCTAATCAGTTTGAAAAGTATGTGTTAGTTAATGGAGGATAAAGAGGTTGTAAGAGAGACGACTAACTGAAGAATTCCATAAAGGTTTGATTTAACTAAGGTTTTAAAGAAATTCTTGCTACAAAGTTTAATCTTACACTGTCATCTATTAGTTTGAATTAATTTCCCCAATGCTCACACTCTCACAAGGTCTCATAGAAGGCTCAAAGACTGTATGTGATATAGTGAGAAATATTTTATTTTTTTTTTTACTTTTGAATATAAATATAATTAAAGCCTATATTTCTACATATCGTATACTGCAATTAATAAATTTACACAATTTTTTAAATTTCTGAATGATAACAGACAAATTCGAAATCCCAATGAGGCATTTACCAGTCTCAAAACTTAAAATTTCTCGTCGATGCTTAGCAACGCTCATGTTTCTTTTTTGGGACCTGATGAATAAATCCTATGCGTACAAAGTTAAAGGAATAAGTATTGATAGCTAAGGCAATCGGGTGACTTGAGTAGAGAATTTCATAGTGTGTCCAAATGTCATGTCAAAAAATATTACATATTAATTGAAATAAATACTCAATTCATATTATTTAAAGAACTGACTAAAATTTGATATCAAGTATATTTTATATTACACATTTATTTATTACCTATCGATATGCGTCCCTAAAGAATTTTCGGAGATGAATATTGATTTTAAAAATTAGAGATGCAGAAAATTTAAAAAGTTATTATATTTCTTTGTTAATCTGGTCTGAATTTTCAATGTTTTTTCATTTAGTTTTCAGGCCATTTGTTTCTCTGCGCAATAAAAATATCCATATAGATATTCCTACTAGACAAAGATTGTGCTAATTGCTCAGATTAATTACACAAAGGGTGTGCCATCTGACTGATCACTCCGACATGAACACAAACAAACAAAGGCCGGTGTGGGGCAAGACCGCGGCAACGGCGGGGTATAAAGCCGCCCCAAACCGACAGTCTACCACTGTGGATAGAACAGCAGCTGTCCCAGCATGGTAAGTTCTCCTCCTGGCAACCTACACGCTATCCTTTCCTTACTTAATCCTTAAGTTAAGTCATTATTTCACTTCAATGTTCATCTCTATCCAGGTTCGCCTATCAATTTCTTATTTGCCTAGCTTTTGAAGTGTAAACCTATACCTAAGCCCGTCTAAACACAAGTTCATTTATCTCCTTAATTTATTTTCTTACTCATTAAGTTCAAAGGGTAGTTTACATCTATATCTCTTTCTATGATTAGATTTTTTTTCCTTTCTTAAAGTGATAGAAACCTAGGGTTGGATAAACATAGTTCATACACACCTAGCTCCCTCAATATTTTATCTGAAAGTACGAGTCTATATTCACAGTTCGGGCTTCTATTCACAGGTGATATCGCTATTCCTCGTTCTTTTTGCTACAATGAAAAGAGTAAATCTTAATATTAGCAGATCCGTATACTCTTATTTGTAATTTTGGTTTAGATATATAAAAAATGTGTTAATTTTTGCATAGTCTTTAATGGAGATTAAAAATGATTATACAACTCTCCAAGTTAAACTCCGAGTCCATAAATAGGTTTGTTTCATATGGGGAAATCTGTGCATAGCTTCACACCCACATGAATAGATATTTATATCTATACATTATATATATATATTCTATTGGTGTGTATAATTCCACCGTTGACAGCATGTCCTGTAGTGAGACAACATAAAACTGAAGAAGGGACAGTGGTCTATAGAGATGATCTCACCATTAAATCACCATCTACAGTAGATCCTAGCTAGGCGAAGATAGTCTTGGAAGCTTGCCTCTCATCAAAAAGAAAGAGAATGTCCAAAGAAGAGACATCTTCAAGGGAGAACTTTCTTGAAATTTTAAAGCCAAGTTGTATAAAATTGTGAAATTTTTGTATTAGAAAGGTATTAATTAGAATAGAGATATATAATTTAAAAATGATTTATATATGATTTTAATTTTCTCACACATAGGCGTTTTTTGTTCCTTGATTACTCATATATAGCTAGAGGAGAGTTTCTAGGTCTGTTGCTCTAGGCATGTTTACTCAGGTAAAGATCAATCCGAATCCTAAGCTTATATCTATACCCTTCCTAGACAATTAGGGTGGGCGATAGGAGAATCTTATGAAAACTAGACAAATGGTCTAGGTATGTAAAATAAACAGAATATGCAAATTAACTTGTTATCAGACTAATTAGCATATCCCGCAGATGAAACCATGACTCCTTCCTATGACCTATCTTAATATTGCCTCAAACTCACATCAATTTAGTCTAATTTAGGCTTGTGAGGAACAAACAGATATATGCACATACATTTATTATTTATATAGAGATTTGCCTCTATGTACCTAAGTAAATAATAACCACCAAACTAAATTATGAGAGTATTTACATTATGAAATTTATTTACAATAAAATAGAAAGAAATCCTCGATATCAAAACGAACTCTACAAATACGAAAGTATTTCTGAGTGCGCTTTAGTGGGCGTGCGCTTTGTAGAGCAGCTATTTTCACTGTAACAGTGAGGGACACAGCAGTTGGCTTGCAAAGTAAATCATCATCAGCACATTCTTATTAACACCTGATTCTTTATAATATCATCATCAACGCTTGCATTTAGCAGAGAACACTACGATGGTAAATGATGTAAATAAATAAATGAGCATCTTCATCTTTTTCTATAGTTATCTCCTAGTAGGGAAATGTATTTTATTAGCTCATATGTTTTAAAAATCATATTTATATTCATTAATATTATTTTATCTGATATTTTAAAAGTTTTAGGAAACAATTATAACAGATTAATCTACCTAATGGTGTATATTAAAAAGCTCTCTATTTAATAAATAACATTTATAACAACTAAGCGTAGCCTAGTCTTTTGTTTATACCTATTTGTACATTAGAGACAACAAAGTATTGGAATGTTTAAGGAATGATCTATCATTGAGGAGTTTATTTTTATTCCAAACAAGAGTGGACTAGCCAGTGGAAAAATCAAGATACTGCGTACTGTAGATTCAGTATTGGCATATGGCTCTATTCTATACAATATAGATGTTTTAGAAGACAATAGGAGTTATTCATGACGTCAGTTTTCTAGAGATGTCGTTGTTCAATTGCAAGAAGCTAACAGAGTTACATTCTCAAGAAGAACGTCTAAATACCCTGAGTAGGCTATAGATAGATGCGTATTTTATCGTCTCTCTCTGAACCAATTCCATACAGAATGTCGGGTGTTAATACTGACTGTCTGTTTTGTTGCAGAAGTTCGCCATCTTCTTCACCGCCCTCTGTGTTCTGATCCTGGTGGCAGAGTCACTGCCCGCCAAACACCACCACCATGGCGGCAAGTCCTTGAGCCACCACCATTCCAAGCACCACGGGCACCATGGCCACCACCACGGTCACGACCATGGCCACGACCATGATCACCACCATGGCCACGACCACGATCATCACCATGGCCACGACCACCACCATGGCCACGACCATGACCACGACCACGATCACCACCATGGCCACGACCACGATCACGACCACGACCATGATCACGACCACCATCACGATCATGACCATGATCATGACCACGACCATCATCATGATCACGACCACGATCATCATCATGATCACGACCACGACCATCATCATGAGCACGATCATGACCATGATCACCATCACGAGCACCACCACGAGCATCACCATGAGCACCATCACGATCATCAACACGACCATCACCATGACCACCATCACGATCATGATCACGACCACCACCACGACCACGATCACGACCATCATCACGATCACGACCACCATCATGATCACGACCATGACCACCATCACGACCACGATCATGATCACGACCACCATCATGAACATGGTCATGACCACCACCACGAACATGACCATGAGCACGATCATGACCATGATCACGACCACGATAACCACCACGGACATCACCACGACAACCACCACGGTCATCATCATGACAACCACCACGGTCACCATCACGACAGTCATCATGGTCATCATCACGACAGTCACCACGGCCACCACCATGACAACCACCATGACAGTCACCACAGCAAGCACGGACACCGACGTCGCTAAGCAACAACTCGGCAGAATCCTGTGTAAATACCTTGGCTTCGGGAATTCATGGACTTTTAATTTATTTTATCTTCTTCTCTTTATAATAAAATTTTTGCATCATCAAATCCTTTTTGTCTCTTTTAATCATACCTCTTAATAACATTATACACTATTTTTATTTGGGTTATTGTGTTCAATTTAATATGAACAATAATGTGGCGAAGTTTTCGATTAAAATAATTGAACTATCAAAATTAGAAAATATTGAAATATGATGAGCTGTCTCTTCTTTTGACATAAATATTGGAAGGTAGACAACAAACTCTCTTTCCCGGGGCATTGAAGTTATAACAGGCACAATCATTCGGCTTATATTTGTGGAATCGCTCAAACTATAGCATTTTAAATGTGATCAAAAGTAATATTTATGAAAACACAACTCAATTCGACAATTATCATTCAATTATTTTAAAAAGAAAAAGTAAGAATTATTTGTTTGAGAAAGCAGTAGTTTCTACCTCCATTTCCACTTACTTGGTTCAGTGAAGTTCCGATTTTTTTTTTTTTTTTTGGTAAAGAAAAATGGCTCAAGGCGCTAAATGATACGTATTAACTGCTGTGCTGATAATTTCAACATAGAAATAAAACTTACCCCTTCTGAATCATATAAATGTTTAGTTTAAAATATTAAAAATAATTGGCATTCTATGTTCCAAAAGTTGAAAATATGTTCCAAATATTTTAATTTTTAGAATAACAATTTCAATCGAGAATAAAATCTCAATGAGAGAAGCCTTTTCAATATAATTTACTAATGATAAAAATATATTTACTGAAATTTTATTTAGGTTACATCAACAAAGTTTCTTCTTCCGATTACAAGAATGATCTATTTCATTGAAAAAGCGGCTAGAACAACACAAAAATATCTTCTTACTTTTCTGACAAATCCAAACATTGATGTTACTTCATATAAAGTGATTTTAAATGTATCGTTATAACTATTTGAGGATTATAAGTCGGGGCTACATGGTGGATTCTCAAATTCTTCTAAGTTGAATTCTCAAATTATTCAATTTAGTTGAATTGGGAACAGGAGCATTGAATCCAATTTTGAGTCAAATTCAAATTTGTGTTTTTATTTTTAATGGCAATTTTTTAATGGTTTATCCTCCCTATATTCAAAACATTAGTGTATTTTCTGATTTATCTTTCCTATATTCAAATCCTTATAGAATTTGCTTGTGTGTTTATACATTTCCTTCCTATATCTTTAAAATATATGTGTTTACTTGCTGGTTTATCCTCCCTATATCCAAAATATTTATATATGTGGTTGTCTTTCCTCCCTCTATCTCCAAAACATTAGTGTACTTGCTGATTTATCTTCCCTATATCCAAAACCTAAGATTGAGTAGCTGGTCATATATCGTTCCTATATCCAAAACCTTGGTAAAGTTGATTGTTTATCCTTCCTATAACGAAAACATTAGTGATCTTGCTGGTTTATCCTCCCTTTATCTGAAACATTAGATCTTACTAGTTTATACTTCTTATATATTCAATCCTATACATATATATTCTAATGCACTGTCTCTGTGAAGGATTTATTTACAATATACATGAAAAAACACCTGATTATTCCAAGTATGTCTGCAAGGTCTAAATTTGAGATATTTAGAATATTTGAGCTACACCAGAATTATATTTATATCGTATTCTGTGTTCCAAACTCGAACATTCTAAGATCCTCTAGTGGATGTTGTGTGAGGTGAAGTAAATCGACAACTGCGGGACTCGATCCCGCGCTCCTAACTACTCTTATTTAATTCAGCGAGTTCTAATGCTGAAAATTTGTCTCTCAGCAGCTTAGACTTGAATCTAATGACTGGAATACTTGGACTTTAATATAACGGTGTTTGGTATAGGAGACTTGGTTATTTCGGAAGACATGCATTTGTCAACTTGAATTCAGAAACTTGAATTATTAAGGTTTGTATTAAATGAGAAATTCAATTTAATAGATATGGATTCAAGATAAAAATTGCATTGCTTGATATTTCACTTCAATGAATGGATGAAATGGGGCCTGCTTGTATTCAATGGAATGCTAGGGTTATCAAATTTGGAATCATTGAAAGGTTGGGTTTTTGGGCTTCGGTTCAATTAATGCTAGAAATATCAGTTTTGGATTAAGTGAGATGCTTCTCTCTGTGCTGCGGCTTGGGTTTGATAGACCGTTTAAGTTTGCGAGCGTGGATTCAATAAAGTGTTTAAGTTAGCTTATTTTAATTGCATAATAGGCTCAAGTAATCGGAATTTGAATCAACAGAAAAATTCTGATTTATAATGGGAATATTTATTCAAACATTCTCCGAAAATATTTTCAAAATGCTTCTTATCTTACACTTTGCGTTGATTGATACTTATTTATGATTCATTTATGAAGGAATTAAAAAATGACCCAGGACATTATGGTATATGAACATGAATTCAGAGACTTGTTGCCATATTTTATATTTCTTCCCTTTGACAGACAAAGAACGGATAAGGTGCTTCAACCTCTAAACTCGATTTATGGAATCAATAGGAAGACATTTTTTCAATGTAGGAAAAAATTGATTGTTGGAGCCACGTGACCTAGGAAACCAAAATTACACTTTGACTAGATTTCTAAGTGTTAAAAGTACCTCTTGATTAGAAACAAATATATACCAATATTAAAAAATTGCATGAAACAAATGTTTCATTTTCAAAATTTGATTCGATGTTTTTGACATATGATAACGCTATGAATTAAAAAGAGAGAACAAAACGATCAGTATTCCCACAGTGTTGAGAGATGAGAACCGTTAAGAATGGAACATGAAGATCAAGATGAGTACTCAGAATTATTATACAGCGATGTTCCTGCACATTGAAATAATCCTAAAATCTCTAATCATTCTCGATGTTTGAACCTCAAAAATTCATATACTATCTGCCTAAATTACAAGAAATTTGTGCTTATGTTTATTTGCTTGTTTTCAAATTCGAAAATACCGTTCGAACTGGCCTTTTTCAAAATAAATTGAAAAAAATCTTGAATTTTTTCAAATACCTATCACACAAAATGGTAGCTCGAATAAACGACGCATATGCGTTACCCGTGGGCTCTAGAAAGTATGAAAGAGCTAATCACACACACAGCAGGATAATAACCAGGATCCCATATAAATATGTATCAATAAGCATTAAGGTCTATTAAACTGTTAGAATTCTTTCATCACAATCAGAATCAACAACAAGCCAACAAGGATAATTGTCTTAGTGAAGACAAGTGAACTAAGTGAAGTGAAGACACTTATCCTTGGAGACTTGTTGTTGCTTCTCATTAAGGTCTATATTGGAAGTGCGGAAGGTTGATATTCATGTATAAAAAGGCACCACTACTTTCTAATAAACGCATTAAAACAATGCATCTATTAAATACATTAAATCATGGTATAGAGGTTTGCCATAGTCTGAATTTTCCCAAACTGGTTTTGTGGCATATTCATCGAATCTAAATCTGTGTACCCCCGCGCAGAGTTGTTTTAATGCATTTATCAAAAGTGATAGGTTTCTTTTAACACCCATACATTTAAAAACTAAACTATTCATAAACATTTTTCTATAAAATTATATAAAGTTAATATATAGAATTAATCAAATCACACACTATATTGATGAAAATAAAATTCTAGAACTGTTTTTCCATAAATAATCCATTACCGTTATAAAAATGAGTAAACCAAGCGGGAAGATATCTAGCTCATCTCAGAGTATAAACTTTCTCTTCCTCCCTAAATGGCTTTAAGATTGTTAGTGTCAATCCAAACATTTGACAGGGAATTATTTATGAGGATCGTAGGAGTATGGCCAGGGATGCCCCTAGATCAGTTCTGGTGGGATTACTTTATTTGTCACAATCTGTGATTTGAAAATTATTTACAAAAATTTGTTCCTAGACACCTCACTCTAGAACAGAAGCAGAGACGCCGAGAAACATATGAGAACCTCATTTAAAGCAAGCTTGAAGAACATTCTTAGTTAAAAAAACGGAGGTTATGAGATTGGTTTACCTTTATGACTTGGAAACTAGACCACAATCAAGAAAATAGCAGGGTAAAAATAAACCATAACCACAGAAAAAAAACATGCTTCGAAATCATAATTTTTTTAAGGTTCGTTTGGTTATATTATTCTTATAAGTAACTGATATATATTGGTGTAATTTTATTGCTAATAGATGGAAAATTTGCCGGGAGGAAATTGATCTAAAAAAGCATAGGGCTCCCCTCCCGTCAATTTAATCGTCAAAACTAGACGCCATATATTTACCGTCGTCGCAAACTAGCGGCCTCGGATCGGTGGCAAAGCCACAACACCAGCTTTGGCAAACTGAAAAGCGTCCACCTAGATACAATGGTTTCGGGCTAATGGCCATCGTCAGTCTAGGGCGGATTTTATTCCACGAGATCCACACGGGATCCAATGGAATCTTCACAATCTGCCAAAAAGGTGTTTAGTTGGTAAAGTGGCTGGGCCGAATCTATGACCTAAATATAGATGGAAAATTTGCCAAAGCTGGTGTTGTGGCTTTGTCACCACCCAGAGACCGCTAGTTTACGGCAACGGTCAATAGATGGCGTCTAGTTTTGACGTTTAAATTGACGGGAGAGGAGCCCTATACTTTTCTATTGCTAATGTGAAAAGAAAAAAACCGGGTATATTTCGAAGTTCTGTGGAGGCTACGAAAATCCATAAGGAATAAAGAGCCAACTGAATCTGGGCTTTTCAACGTTGGCTCGCCACTATGATAAAGGGAACTATTTCTGTTAATGGGGAAGATGGGCTATGGAGGTAGCCCACTATCTTTCCCATTAGCAGGAATAGGTATGAGAAGTATAGATTAATAGATAATAGCACAATTTCCCACAGAAATAATCACGTATAGAGGATACATATATAGATGACATATCTTCTGCATATACACAGCAAATCAAGTTAACCATATATTAACATCACACACTCAATATTTACCATTCAGACATCAAATTTACAGTAGAAACAGAAAATAATAAGCTCTCATTCTTATACATTAATATTATAAGAGAGATCTCAACAAAGTTTTCAAAAAAAAAGAACCTCCATATATAACAAATACCCATAATAAATCAAGATAACAGATCACAAATATTTCAACACTGTAGAGACACTAGCCACACCTTTGTAATAGAAGCCAAAAAGTACAATAAAAAACAATAAATAGAAAAAATAATCATTGAAGCATTATTACCAAGACAATATAAAATAGCATCAATAGAAAAATAGACTTGACAGAAATTTACAACAAAATATATTCCGATAATATTTAATAATACCAATAGATATTATGAAACATAAATTTAAAAAATAATAAATAAAATATCATTCAATATGATAATTCTTAAAATGAAACAAACAAAATTCAATCTATAATAAAAATATACAAGTATTCTAACATCAAGCATATGCAAAATCTAGCCTAATTTATAAAAACGTGTACAGTGGTACCTCGACATACGAGCGCCCCAACATACGAGTTTTTCGAGATACGAGCCGACGAGCAAGTGATTTTTTGCTTTTAGTTACGAGCGAAATTCGAGATATGATTTCGGTTCGGTAGTAACACGCAGTCGCGCCATCACGCACACACCCAGGAACTGACGACTGAGGAGATACAAGAGTTACAGTCACAGCAGCATACTGAGGTTATGCAAGTAATTAGTTTTGAGGAGTCAGAGGAGGAGGTTATTTCTACAAGTGAGATAAAGGAGATCTTAGGAATGTGGGAGAGAGTTTCGCAGTTCGTGGGAAAAAAAACACCCAGAAAAAGTTGCAACAGGTCGTGCATCTGACCTTTTTAATGACACTTGCCTAACTCATTTCCGGAACATTCTGAGAGGGAGGAAGAAACAAACCTCCTTGGACATGTTTTTTTCTAAACGGCCTACAGGTGAAGCGAGAAAGCGAGAAAAATGTAGCGAAAAAGGCAAAGACCAGTGAGGATATCTAATTTATTTCTTTACATTCTCTTTTTTTTGTTTTTGTGTAATAAATATTTGATATTTATAAATACGTTTTTATTATTTAAAACCACGTAACAAAAATAACTGGGGTGACATTTTGGAGGTTGGAACGGATTAATGGTAGTTCAATTGTTTTGTATGGGGAAATTTGCTTCGAGATACGAGTAATTCAAGATACGAGCAAGGTTGCGGAACGAATTTAACTCGTATGTCGAGGTACCACTGTATATGTATTCAAAAATAAAAAAAGGCATATCCTGACCAGGCTCACATGAGCATCTCTAGATGGCAGAGCGCTGTACGTGGTTGAATTTTCTTGATATCAAGAAATTGGGCTGGCCAGACATCACGGAACAAGTTAAATAAACTTTTAGTTTATTTTTGTTCCACTGGATGGCTCTCTGCCATCTATAGATGCTCATGTGAGCCTTGACAGGAAATGCCTCTTTTATTTTTAATATCAACACCTGACCTTTTAGTATCTAACGCGGCGTTCATTATTATTTGTTATGTACTCCTGTAGAAGGGGGGCAGAGATGCCCGAAAACTTGAGATTACATTAATAAAAATGAAAGGAAACTCATCTCCATAAATCTGTTGTTTTATTTAGCATTAAATGTATTCATATTGATATGGCTTCTAAACAAAGATTGTACTAATTGCTCAAATTGATTACACAATGGGTTTGCATTCCAACCTTGCTTGGATATGACAAAAAACAAAGGCCAGTGTGGGGCAAGACCGCGACAACGGCGGGGTATAAAGCCGCCCCACACCGACAGTCTACAACTGTGGATAGAACAACAGCTGTCCTAGCATGGTGAGTTCTCCTCCTGGCAACCTACACGCTATCCTTTTCTCACTTACTCACTAAGTTCAGTCATTATTTCACTTCAATGTTCATTTCTATCCAGGTTCGCCTATCAATAGTTTATTCGTCTAGCCTTTAAAGTGTGAACCCCTATACCTTAAGCTCTTGTTTAAAAACAAGTTCATTTACTTCCTCGTTCCTTTTTCTACTTATTAAGTTCGAAGGGTATTTTACATCTAAATTTATCTATGATTAGATATTTTATTTGCCTTGCTTAAAGCGATAGGATCTCCTAGGACTGGATTTACACAAGTTCATAGCTCCTTCAATATTTTATCTGAAAGTACAAGTCTATATTTACAGTCTGGGCTGTCTATTCAAAGGTGATGCCGCTCTTCCTCGCTTTTTTAGCTATGATTAAAAAGTAAGTCTCGCTATGAGCAGATCCGAATACTCTTATTTGTTATTTTGGTTTAGATATATAAAATGTTTTAATCTTTGCTTAGTTTTTTTAATGGAGACAAATATGTGTATAATATCTCATTTTTCTTGGTTATTATGAAAATATTTTATCTTAAAAAGATCTCACTATATATACCCATGGTTATTTTATTTCGCCTCGACCGATGGAGATACATTTGTTTCTACTCTCCAAGTTAAGCCAGAGTATATATATATAGGTTTGTTTAATATGTGTAAATCTGTGTATATTTTGATAAACAGGTATATACACATAAGTATATACACATTGGTCTATATTTTATAGAATTAAATCATGGACATCTCGTCATGTAGTGAGACAGCATAAAACTGTGGAAGGGACAGTGGTCTACGGATATAAGAATACTAATAAATCAACATCGACAGTAGATCCTAGCTAGGAGCATAGAGCATTTTAAAATATTAGCCAAGAAGAAAAAGAATGGCCCATGTCTGAGACTCTTCAAGGAGAAATGTATTGATATTTTAAAACCAAGTTGTTTAAAATAGTGATTTTTTAATAATAGAAAGGTGTCAGCTTTAATGAATCGAAATATTTGTGTAACCTAAAGATATATAATTTTAAAAATTATTTTATATATGATTTTATTATTCTCATACTAAAAAAAGTTCATATAAATAAATCGGTATTTCAATAGCGTTTTCAAGTCCGCATTCTAGTTAAAGGTTTTATGGAGATATATGTGACTTAAGTTCATCTAGAGATGCCATTATCCAATTTCAAAATAAGTTAATAGAATCACATTCTCTCAAGAAGAACGTCTAAATACCCAGAGTATATAGATGAGTGAACAAATTCTATACAGTATTTCGCGTGTTAATAATGACTTTGTTTGTATTGTTGCAGAAGTTCGCCGTCTTCTTCACCGCCCTCTGTGTTCTGATCCTAGTGGCAGAGTCGCTGCCCGCCAAGCACCACCACCATGGCGGCAAGTCCTTGAGCGATCACCATTCCAAGCACCACGGGCACCACGGCCACGACCATGGCCACCACCACGGTCATGACCATGAACACGACCACGGTCACGATCACCATCATGGTCATGACCATGATCACCACCATGGCCACGACCATGATCATCACCATGGCCACGACCACGATCACCACCATGGCCACGACCACGATCACGACCACGACCATGATCACGACCACCATCACGATCATGACCATGATCATGACCACGACCATCATCATGATCACGACCATGATCATGATCACGACCATCACCATGAGCACGATCATGACCATGATCACCATCACGAGCACAATCACGAGCATCACCATGAGCACCATCACGATCATCAACACGACCATCACCATGACCACCACCACGATCATGATCACGACCACCACCACGACCACGATCACGACCATCAGCACGATCACGACCACCATCATGATCACGACCATGACCACCATCACGACCATGATCATGATCACGACCACCATCATGAACATGGTCATGACCACCACCACGAACATGACCATGAGCACGATCATGACCATGATCACGACCACGATAACCACCACGGACATCACCACGACAACCACCATGGACATCACCACGACAACCACCACGGTCATCATCACGACAACCACCACGGTCACCATCACGACAGTCATCATGGTCATCATCACGACAGTCACCACGGCCACCACCACGACAACCACCATGACAGTCACCACAGCAAGCACGGACACCGACGTCACTAAACAACAACTCGGCAGAATCCTGTGTAAATACCTAGGCTTCGGGAATTCATGGACTTTAAAATTATTTTATATATTTTTATTTATAATAAAATGTTGGCATCTCATAATATCCTTTTTGTCTCTCTCAATCAAACCACTAAAAGTAACATTATCCATAATAACTAAATCATTCTCTTTTATCTGATTCATTTTGGAAATTTAAATATGAACATTAGAAAAACAAAGTTTTTCGTTTGACAAAAAAAAAACTAACTATGAGAATTATAAAATAGTCCAATACAATAAGCTGTATTTTCTATCTGCCATAATTATAAGGATGGTATACCAAGGAGTTCTCCAGACCTAGAAGATATAACAGGCACCCATCATCCAGACTATTTTAGGGGCTTCCTGCAAACTTTATCATTTTAAATGTGGGCAAAAGCAATGTAACTGAAAGCT
This sequence comes from Cordylochernes scorpioides, assembly GCA_030710605.1. NCBI lineage: Eukaryota > Metazoa > Arthropoda > Arachnida > Pseudoscorpiones > Chernetidae > Cordylochernes > Cordylochernes scorpioides. Next base: position 26,125,692 of record CP092863.1, read on the forward strand.
CAACACCATTATTTTACACTAATTATTTAATCATTAAAGGTAAAAAGAAATATATTTGTTTAAGAAAGCTATGCTTTTTTCTACAACTTCACTCACTTGTTGAGCTTCAGCTTTTAAAATAACAAACTGGTTCAATTAAGAATGAAATGACTACGAGGGAAGCGTTTACAATGTAAATTAATGCTACTAAAATCAATATATATTTACCGATATTTTATTCATCAATAATAAGCAAAGTCCCTTCTTCCGACTAGAAGAATGGTCTAATTCATTGGAAAGGCGGCGAGGGCGACACAAACATATTTTCTTTCTTTGCTGTTAAATCCAAAAATAAGTGTGTTATACTTCCCTATAGGTAATTTTAAAAATATATCGTTATAGATATTCGAGGATTCTATATCAGGGTTACATGGTGGATGCTCAAATTATTGAAAATTGGAATTCGCCAATATCTCTCAGCTGCTAATTCAGTCGAATAGGGAGCGACACATATAATACAATTTTGAGTCAAATTCAGCTTTGGATTTTTTTTTTCAAAAATGGAAGGAATTGTTAAAAAGGATGACGCATCCTCCCTCTATCCAAAACATTTGTGTACTTGCTGGTTATCCTTCCTATATCCAAATTTTGAGTGTATTTTCCTGTTTATCCTTCTTATATCCAAAACATTTATGTAATTTCTTCTTTATCCTTTCTATGTCCGAAGTATCCGTGTATTTGCTGGCTTAAAACCTTCCAATATCCAAAACATTAGTCTAGTTTCTTGTTAAACCTATCCATATTTTTATGTATTATAGTTGTTTGTCTATCCTTCCTAAATCTAAAACCTCAGTGTAGTTTCTAGTTTATCCTCTCTATTTAAATCAATTAATTAGTTGCTTTTTCAATCTCCCTATATCCAAAACATTAGTGTACTTGCCATGATTTATCTTCCTTATATCCAAAACATTAAAGTCGTTTTGATGTTTTATACTCCCTATATCTTCAAAACATTAGTGTTCGTTGTGATTTCTCCTCCCTATACCCATAACCTTAGTGTTCTTGCTGGTTTATCCTTCCTATATACAAAACATTAGCGTACTTCCTCTAGTTTTGTCTTCCCTATATACAAAACATTTGTGTACTTGCTGGTTTATAGATATCCTCCTTATATGCAGAACCATAGTGTAGTTGCTGCTTTATCCTCCTACCTATATAAAATACCTTATTGTAGTTGCTTTCTCACATCTTTCCTACATCCAAACCCTTATAGTGAGCTTGGTGGCTTATCCTCCCTATATATATAAAACATTCCAATGTCCTGTCGCTGAAAGGACGTATTTATATTATAAATCACACAAACCATCTGACTTTTCCAAGTAGGTCTACAAGCTCTAAAATTAAGATATTCTAAAATATTATATACCATAATTCTTTCTATCTCGTATCGTGTGTTCCTAACTTGAACAATCTAAGATCCCGTAGTGGATGTTGTGTGAGGTGAAGTAAATCGACAACTGCGAGACCCGATCCCGCGCTCCTAACTACTCTAATTTTATACAGTGGTTCTCACACTGAAGATTTGTCTTTCAGTGGCTTGACTTGAATTCAATGTAGGCGTGGAATACCTCGACTAGAATATAGCGATGTTTGCGTTGGGAGACTTGGGAATTTAACGAAAGGATTGAATTACTGGAAGGCTTGCATTTGCTGGCTTCGATTTTGAAACTTATTTTGAAATTTATTGAGGTTTGAATCAAATGAAATGTTGAATTTATCAGATATGAATACAAGGGGAAAATTGCATTATCTATTTTTTTAAATCAATGAAATGGTTGATTGGGCGCAGGATTGTATTCAACAGAAAAGGCTAAAATTATCGAGTTTGTATTCAGTGAGAAAATTATAGAGTTATCGGGCTTAGGTTCAATGACATATAAGGTTAGCAAGCTTGGGTTCAATGAGAGGTAGGACTATCTGACTCGATTCAATGAGACCTTCGAATTAACGCATTTGGATTCAGTGATAGCTTCAAGTTAGGAACTCATGGATTCAATGGATGATTTTTTTTAAAGCGAGCTTGGTTTCGACATACTGTTTAAAATGGTTTGCATGGTGTCAATTGAAGCTTAAAGTAAGCCATTATGGATTTAATAAGATATTAGAGTTGGCCTGTTTGGATTCCATTAAAGGTTCAAGTGAGCGAGGTTTGATTCAACAGAAAATTTGATTTATTCTCGTATAATTGGATTTTTTCCCATCATTCTCCGAAATTATTTTGAAAACGTTTTTTTATTAAGACTCTTTTCGCTTGATTGATATTAAAATAAAGGAAATAAAATGGCGTAAGATATCAATGGCACAGGAACATCATAAATAGCATCTTCTAACCATACTTGACTCCAAGACATGATGTCGTATTTAGATTTTTTCCCCATCACGGACAAAGAACAGATGAGGTGTTTCAACCTCTAAACCACACTCTTGCTAATGAGCAAAGTCGTGGAATCAACGGGAAGTCTTTTTTTAATATAGGAAGAGAGCATGTGTGTGTTGATTGTTGGAGCTGCGTGGCCCAGGAAACCAAAAATAAATGTTGACTAGATTTCTAAGAGGGTTCAAATTACATACCTCTAAAATAGAAAATAAAAATATATATCAATATAGACAATTATTGAATTATATATTTATTTATCATGTTCAAAATTTGATTCGATGTTTTTTTACATATGAATTCGCTATGAATTAAAAAAACAACAAAACAAGAATAAATTTTTAAGATCAGCATTTCCATAGTGTTTCTGGTTATAAACCAACAAGAAAGGAAAATGGAGACCGAGACACAGGATACTATGTAATGTTCCTGGATGATCGGATCATTTCAACTCCTCTGATTGTTCTTTATTTTTTAACATCATAAATACATCAGCTATCTGCCTAAACGTATACTTGAAGCTCCAAAATAATTTCCAATTTTTTTCAAGTGCATATTGTTTTTTTTAAATACGGTTCGAACTAAGCTCTAAAAAAAATTGAGGGAAAATCTAGACGATTTTGGAACACCAAAAAAAAACGCTTTTAAAAATAGCTTTAGACATAAATGGCGCATGTAAGGACACAAAGAAGCAGAAAAAGGGAAATCAGCGGAATAATAACCCGGATCCCATATAAATATATAAGCATTAAGACGTATAAAGAATGTTAAAGTGAGGAAGAATGATATCCATGTACAAAGAGAACTCTCAATTTTAATAAATGCATGAAAACAATGCATTTATATTAAATACATTAAATCATGGTAGAGAAGTCTCCGTTTTTCTGAGTTTTCACAAACTAGTATTCTATATACAACAACAACAACAACAACAAAAACCTTTATTAAGACACTCTTGTCTTACAAGGGGATTCCCCTAAAAGGTTATATATGTACATGAGTGAGGAGGAAAAGCAATTTAGAGGGGAGGGGGAGCAATCAGCCGTTGTCTGTGGAGTTGAGCACTTCTTCCCTCATTTTATCAATCGCCTTGAAAAATTTAAAATATTTATAAACAAATGTTTTATCCAGCAGGAGAGCAGTAAAGATTTTATATACATGTTGTTTATTGTAGTGAGTTAGCTCCGAAATTTCGCGAAATTCCATTCTCTTTTCATGTAGGAATGGGCAATGGAATAGATAGTGGACCAAATTGTCTTGGATGCCAACACTGCAGAAGTAGCAATTTAAAGGGTCGCTGTTACAAAATCCCGTGATATTCTCGCGGAAAAGCAGCCATAGAATCCTTTGACGGGCTATAAATCGTTTAATTTTTAAAGGGAGGTTTGATAGTAAGTGGTCCTCCGTCATAAAGGAGCTACTTAAAGATTGGTAGTGAATAAAATGAGTTGAGTTTTGTATCTTAGCTCGGTTAAATTGGAGTAGCTGGTCCACTGTGGTTTGAATAATTCTAGGCATTTCTCCTCGCACAACCATATAATCTTCACAGTTCTTAAGAAAAGAAAAACCTCTAGAGTCAATGATGATATTCAAGTTATAAATAAAGTTGTTTCCCGCTTTTCCCACAATTGAAACTTTCCAGAGTTGGGACAAGCAAACATAGGGTAATCTTGTCCTGTCCATTTTTAAAATCCGTATCCAGAACTTTAGAATCAATTTCGTAATGTTTAATTCAAGGGACATCCTTCCGGTTTCTGTTCGTAAGATGTAGCCCGGAGTATATCTGGGAAGGTCAAGAAATCGCCGTAGGAAAATATCCTGGATCTGGTTTACAACTCCTATCTGATTTGTCGCCCACAGGGGGGCCGAGTATAACAACGTGGATAAAACTATGGAGTCAAGTAATTTCATCACTGCTCCGAACGATTTGGTTCTTGACTTAGATAGTATTCTCCATACTGCGTTTGTAGCAACCAATGCTTTGCTTTTAAAGTGCTGCGCCACGTAAGCAGTTGGATTCTTGGTAGTTAAGGGGTAGCCAAGATATGTATATTTTGAAGATACTGTCAAGGGTTGTTGGCCCCAAAACCAAACGTCAGATCTGGCCAAGCGGCCTCCATTTCGAAACACTACGATTTTAGACTTGGATTGGTTCAGAGTTAAACCATTTTCCTCATAATATATTTTTATTAGATTGATCTTTATTTGGAGATTTATCTTGGATTCACCAAAGAGGACTATATCATCCGCGAACAGGAGGAGGTGTATAGTTCCATGGCCCGGTAAGTATATACCTGGCAGGTCAGAATCATCCAGTGTAGCAACCAGATCGTTAATAAAAATAATAAATAAATACGGTGAAAGAGGTTCACCCTGAAGAACACCTGATTGTATTTTGATGAATTCTGTAAAAGAACCGTTCCATCTGACCGCTGCCATCATTTGAGCATAGTAGTTCTGTATGAGTTTGATAAATCGCCCACTTAAACCAACAAGCGCAAGCTTTCTCCATAATAGTAGATGTGGAACTGTATCAAACGCTTTTTTGAGATCAACAAAAAATCCGTAAAGTTTCCTTATTTTGCGGCTTAATGTCATTTGGATTAGTGATGTAAGCGTGAAGATATGGTCTTGGCACGAGTAACCCCTTCTGAATCCTGCCTGGTTTTCCGCTATGAGTTTTCTATTCTCAATCCAATTACTTAGTCTATTTTTAAATATGGATGTAAAAAGTTTTGACAAGTTGCTTATAAGGGCAATACCCCTATAATTTGATGGTGCATTCGGGTCACCATTTTTGAATATTAGTATTCTATATACAGTTACGAGCGTCATGCGTTCTTAATCCTTCATCTCTGTCTCCGTTTGCTTTTTTTTTGGAATGGCGCTCTCCTATTGGTTGGCTACGATCACGCCACATGGCGTTGCCCGGGTCATTCGGCTAGTTGTAGTATATTCATTGAGTTTGTGTATGTTCTGCATAGAGGAGATAAAATAGAAAGGTTTTAATACATTTATCAAAAGGGAGAGGTTTCTTTTCACACATACATCTATAAAGGAAAATATTCGTATACATTTTCCTAAAAATATATAAAGTAAATATGTAGAATAAATAAGAGTTCAGAATCTATTGACGGAAATAAAATCCTAGCCCTGCCTTTCCATGAACAATCTATCACAGTCCCAAAAATGAGATAAGAAAACTTTTCGATAGGGTACGGCTCATCAGGTTGCTCTCTTGCTTGCTGAATGGTTTTAATATTGCCATTGTCAAATCTGATATTTTTTTACCCATGCGAATTATTTATCAGAGTCGTTCTAGTGAAATTACATTATTTATCACAATCTGTAATTAGAAAATAAGTTCGACAAGTTTATTCCTAGACACCCCACTCTAGAACAGAAGCAGAGACGCCGAGAAACATATGAGAGCATGGTTGAAAGCATGCTAGGAGAACATTCTTTGTTCAAGAAACCCGAAACGGAGGGTGAGATATTGTTTATGACTGGGAAACTACACTCATGGAGATAACTTAAGGAAGTGGAAAGTATTTTTTGTCGCTGGTCGTCTATTTTTTTTTTTTAAGGTAAAAGAGGCAATTTTGTTCACACTTGTTTGATTTGGAGAGAGGACAGTTCATGTTCAAAAGAACTAAGGCAAACCGCTTGACCAGAGTCAAGCTCCTTCTGAGCAAGCTCAAACATCCCGAGGAGCCAGGAATGATCTGTTTTTACTCATACGAGAAGATCATCATCAATGTCACATCTAACGTTTAGCCCCCCAGCTCACCAGATGTCAATCCGCTGGACTATTATGTGTAGATCGTAGTTGAGAGGGACTCCAATTGTCCTACCCACAACACAGCTCTCAGAGCTGCTATAGTGGATGCAATAGCAAACATTCCCAAGTTATCTCATTACTGCCTACAGTCGGTTTCGACAGCATAGAGAAGCTGTTATTGCCGCTGATGGCGGGTTCATTGAATGATGTCGTCCTTTAGGTATGTGTTCATCTATATAAAACTTTAATGTGTAATAAGTGCTCTTTTTCCTTTGTCTATTTATTTTCTCCCATGGACATCATTTTTCTCAAATAATTACCGCATCCTGTATTTATATATATAAGGTCTGGCGTTCTGATACTGTCAGAATGTCAACAATGTCGTTTCCTTTGGTAAACTTCCGCCACATCACCCTTTGCAGCTCCCAACTCTCTCCAAACTTTATAAACAAATGATTGAGACGACCTTTCAAAGAAGCAGCTGTTTTTAGATCGGTGTCAAATACAGCCAAGGAGACAATAACTGTATGCCTCTTCATTTCTTGCGTAAGAGTAGGTTTGCCATGTCTTCCTGCAACAGAAAAAAGCAATGTTATTCTAACACACAAGAAAGTGTGGCAACTATATTGTGTGTTCTCAAATGGCTGCCGCACCCAGTATATGTAAACAATGATTACAATTACAATAGGAAAATATATGCATAATCACATACATGTAATGGAAATATGCAAATTTCACATTTCAATTTTCTGGCCACAAAACCAAAAGCGGTATAAACAGGTAAACATATTTAACGTACAAGGACAGAAATTTAAAATAAAACGTTATATAGTATAATCGTATTAAGAGATTTCTAGAAATGGGGTTGTAACATTCCGGTGGTATTGTTTGATTCTTGACATAATTTCATACAGTGTTTTATTGTAGAATAATTACGAAAGAAGTTCGAAATATCATTGAGGCATTATACAGTCTCAAAACTTCAAATTATTCGCTAAAGCTAAGCACCCTTCATGCCTCATTTTATGGCATTATGAATGAATCCTTTGCCTTCAAAGTTGATGGTATAAGTATTGGTAGCAATGTAAATCGGGCGACTTCAGTAGAGAATTTTATATGGATGTCCGAATTTCATGTCAAATTACTACATATCACGTGAGTATATTATTCGAAGCTCATTGATTTAAAATTTGAGATCAAATAGCTTTTATATTACACATCTATTTATATGTGAAAAATAGAATAAATTTGATATTTTACTGGGATAAGGTGCATAAATTATGAAATAGAAAAAGGCATCTCCTTATCATGCAACTGGGAGTTGCTGATCGCTTTCGCCATATATCGGAATAAATATCAACTATTCTCATTGATTTTTAATTATATCAGAATTGGCCAAACACCCATTCTTTATTATTCAAGAAAGGCTAACTACATACGCGTTTCGGGATTTTGGCTCTCATCAGCGTAGTGCAAGCTGTACTTCAACGGCAAAAAAAAACTGGTCATTCAGGCATCCTGAAAAATCATTAAATGGGTAGAAAGACCAGAATTGCGTGAGACCGCGAAACAATATGAAAAAATAGTACAAATGTTAAATTGTAGATAGATGGCGTAAACTATCAGCAACTTTCAGTTTCACGATAAAGAAATGCCTTTTTATTTTTGACATTCATATATGTGCTTTATTTTTAAGAGTAAATAGATTAAAATATTAGAGGTATAGAAAACATTAAGAGAGTTCTTCAATTTCATTGCAAATTTCTCTTGGTTTACACTTCAATGATTTGACAATCAGTTGGCAACCCATTTATCTTTCTGAACAATAAATATATTCATATGGATATTCAACTAGACAAAGAATGTGCTAATTGCTCAGATTAATTACACAATGGGTGTGCCATCTGACCGATCACTACGACATGACAACAAACAAAGGCCGGTGTGGGCCAACACCGCGACAACGGCGGGGTATAAAGCCGCCTCACACCGACAGTCTACCACTGTGGATAGAACAACAGCTGTCCCAGCATGGTGAGTTCTCCTCCTGGCAACCTACACGCTATCCTTTCCTTACTTACTAAGGTCAAAGGTGATTTTACTCCTAACTATATTTTTAATCAGGTTCTTTTATCAACTCTCAAATTGCCTTGCTTAAAATGTATAATTATACCAAAGTTTATCTTTGAAACAAAAAGGCTTCATTTAACTATTTAATTCATTTATTTTATTATCAAAATCAAAGTTGTTTTCACTTCTATAAGTCTATTTATAACCAGGTTCATTTATCAACTTTTTATTTGCCTAGTTAAAAATATAGATCTATACCTAGGCCTGTCTGAACACAGGTTCATCTAACTTCCTCAATATTTTATCTAAGTACAGGTTTAGTTATAGTTCTGCTTGTCTTTTCACAGGTGCCATTACTCTTCCTCGCTCTCACAGCTACGATCAAAAGAGTAGGTCTAGGTATCACTAAAGGCAGATTTTCAACTCCTCTATGGTCGTTTGGTCAAGATCAAATGTATGAATCTAAAGATATATATTTCTATGGAGATAAATCTGTTTATAATTTCACAGACACTTTTGGCTACCTCAAAATACTAGATTTCACCTAGGTCTCTATATTTACCCGTGATTTTTTTAAAATCTCCTTTAGGCCGATTGATGAAATTGTTACAACACTCTAAGCTAGGCTTAAGGTGTATGCATAGGATTGTTTTATGCGGAGAAATCTGTGTATAGTTTCATAAACCGGTGTAGATATATCTACACATTGGTCTACGAGTCTGTATAATTCGACTGTGGAGACAATATGTTCTGTAGTGAGACAACATAAAACTGTGGAAGTGGTCTACGGAGATAAGTTCGCCATTAGATCAACATCGACAGTAGATCCTAGCTAGGAGCAGTTGGTGTTGTAAATTTATCATCAGGAAGAAAGAGAATGCCCCAAGCCTGCTTCCTCTTCATGGCAGAAAGTTTTTTTTTTGTTTTTAAAGCCAAGTTATATAAACTATTGAATATTTAAAATAATACCAGGTGGTAAAAATAAACATATCCTTTGTCTAAACTCAAAGATATATTTAAAAATATCATTTTTAGATATGATTTTATCTTCTTTCATGAAATAGAATTTTATTACTCTAAACGGTATCAATAACTCCTCTCTTTCAAGTGTTGTACTATAATGTACTATAAGCCACATACACAAAAAAAAAGCATGAACAGATGCATAGAAATATCTGAAACATATGAAACAATATTAACAAATACTACTCCATAGATGTAAGCAGTCTTCTATATATACCACAATAGTTCACGAATTTATTGGGTTTAACTTGAGATCTCGAGATATCATTCGACCACCAGCAGCACGTAGGCTCCACCCATGCACGCATATTTTCAAAAATTGTTTATAACACACAAAGAAGGTAATATATATTTTCTCCCCCTTTCAATGTCATTAATATTTAAAATATTTAAAATTTAATTTGTATATAAAAATAGTATATATGTCATCAATTTATTATCGTGATACTCCTTTAGAAGGACTGACAAGTCCGAAAGCTTGAAAATAAAATTTGAACAAGAAACTTAACCCTGGAAGCTTTATTTACTTTATAACATACACTTTTTAATATATAAAAATTAAATGCTCAATTGCTGTGTTAATTTATACAAAAAGTAACGAATTATTTATTAAGTGATTTCATTTTTGTAGGTAAACAAAGATCTAGTTTGGTATTCAGGCCATTTAAGGTCTTTGCAAATTAGTCAAATAACGAACTAATTTGCATTTTTGTGGTAGAAAAATGATTACAATAATAGATATATGAATCTACACATTACCACACTACTAATAATAATAGTAAATAGAAATATAATAATATTATTATCATTTGTGTGTGTGTTAAAGAGAGTGATAGCTTTTGGCTAAACATTCACTCGACGGAAACTCGGATCATATAGATAGCATTTGATATATTCGAATTTACAATAAAAGAGAAATATTTCCGAGGTAAATATAGTTTCATTTATAACAATTCCTTAAAACGATAAAAATTGTTTTTAATAGACGTTCACTCCAAGTTACGCATGGCTGGGGGAGAGTTTCTAGGTCTGTTTCTCTAGGCACGTTTAGACAGGTAGAGAGCAATTTGAATCCTAAGCTTATATCCAGACCCTTCCTAGATGATTAGGATGAGCGATAGCAGAATCATACGAAAACTATAAAATTGCCATATACATGCAAATTAACTTGTTATTAGACCAATTAGCATATTTCACGGGTATGCTAATCCTTCCAGACCTATCTTGATATTGCTTCAGTGAGAAATAAACATTTCTTATTTATTTATATAAATATGCTTATCAATGTGGACTCGACTAATGTACATAAGTAAAGAAAACCAATCACCATACCAATCCACATGTGTATTTATATTAATAAATTAGGTTTACAAAAAGAGATAGCACGAATGTTTCGATATAAACTCAATCTCTACAAAAAGGAGAGTCTTGCTGGATGCGCTTTCTTGCGCGCGCTGATAAATAGAGCGCAATTTTCATCGTAACGGTGCGAGACACAGACCTTGGCCTGCAAACATTACCATTAATAATACAATATAATACGGCTTATGATTGCAGAACGAAGTTTGACAATTATACCGCAAATGTTACTTTTGAACGAAAAATCGAAATTTATTTTAAGGAGAAATAACGATTATTTCTAACCTTAGGGATGTAGTATGATAGGATGAATTGCGAAGAGTAATGATGAACGGAAAAATAAAGTGTCCAGGGACACTTTTTCGTTCAAAAGTAACATTTGCGGTATAATTGTCAAACTTCGTTATTACCGTTAATACCTGATTATTAATAATCTTATCATATTTCATAAACCTTTGCATATATCGGAGAAAACTACGAGGTGATACATGATTTCGATAACTAAATGCCTTGATATTTTTTCTAAATCTACGTAAACATAGTAGTTAGATCTATTTTATTAGCCCCTCTTCCGTTTAAAAAAATGAGAGAGTGATATTTTTCCAATAATTTTATTTTAAAATAAATGTTTCAAAATATAACGCAATAAACTTTTAAAACATACTAATCTATGTTTTATGTGGGACGTATATTAGAAATCTATTTATCAAATATAATGTATATATCAACCAAATGTAATCTAGTCTTTTACTTGTACCTATTTGGATATTAGAGACCAAAATTAATTGGAATTTTTCAAGGCAGATTTATCAGCGAAAAAGGAGTTTATTTTGGTTCCCAACAAGAGTGGTGTAGTTGGTGGCGAAATCAAGTTACTGAGAACTATAAAATCTATATTGGCACTAGACTCTATTCTATTAAATATGGTTTTCAAAGATGTCAATAAGCTTATAGGAGGTATTTGTAGGCAAATGACTTCAGTTTTCTAGAGATGTCGTTGTCCAATGGCAAGGAGCTAACAGAATCACATTTATGAGAAGAAAGTCTGAATATCCAGAGTAATATAGATATAGATGAGTATTTGATCATCTCTGTGAACCAATTCTATACAGAATGTCGGGTGTTAATACTGACTCTGTCTGTGTTGTTGCAGAGGTTCGCCATCTTCTTCACCGCCCTCTGTGTTCTGATCTTGGTGGCAGAGTCGCTGCCCGCCAAGTACCACCACCATGGCGGCAAGTCCGTGAGCCACCACCATTCCAAGCACCATGGGCACCACGGTCACGACCATGGCCACCACCACGGTCACGACCATGATCATCACCATGGCCACGACCATGATCATCACCATGGCCACGACCACGATCACGACCACGACCATGATCATCACCATGGCCACGACCACGATCACCACCATGGCCACGACCACGATCACGACCACGACCATGATCACGACCACCATCACGATCATGACCATGATCATGACCACGACCACCATCATGATCACGATCATGATCATCATCATGATCACGACCACGATCATCATCATGATCACGACCACGACCATCATCATGAGCACGATCATGACCATGATCACCATCACGAGCATCACCACGAGCATCACCATGAGCATCATCACGATCATCAACACGACCATCACCATGACCACCACCACGATCATGATCACGACCACCACCACGACCACGATCACGACCATCATCACGATCACGACCACCATCATGATCACGACCATGACCACCATCACGACCACGATCATGATCACGACCACCATCATGAACATGGTCATGACCACCACCACGAACATGACCATGAACACGATCATGACCATGATCACGACCACGATAACCATCACGGACATCACCACGACAACCACCATGGTCATCATCATGACAACCACCATGGTCACCATCACGACAGTCATCATGGTCATCATCACGACAGTCATCATGGTCACCATCACGACAGTCACCACGGCCACCACCACGACAACCACCATGACAGTCACCACAGCAAGCACGGACACCGACGTCACTAAGCAACAACTCGGCAGAATCCTGTGTAAATACCTAGGCTTCGGGAAATCATGGAATTTTAAATTATTTTATCTTCTTCTTTTTATATCCAATAAAACTTTGGCATCATCACATCCTCTTTTTTTTTCTTTTTTAACCCTAACTCTAAGTAAAATTATCCACCACCATTTATTTGGTTCATGTTGCTCAATTAAATATGAACAATAGAGATGCACAGTGTTCGTTTTACAAATTAAATTGCACTATGAAAAGTATAAAAGAATAAAATATAACATGAGCTACTTTTTTAAATGACAGAAATATGAGGATGTGTACAAAGGACTCTTCCAAGGCGTTGGAGATATTAACAGACATCCATTATCCGGTCTATTTTAGGGGAAATTGCACAAACTTGAGCATTTTAAAAGTAAGAAAATTAAAGATGGAAACACAACTCTATTTGACAATGATCATTCAATGTTTTCAAAGGTAAAAAAGGAAGACGTTTGTTCGGGAAAAACGTGCGTTCTTCTTCCCATATCCTCTTACTCCGTCCAGCGATGCTCCAATTTTTTATTAAGAAATGAAACGTATTAAAAAATCTTTATACACAACAACCAAGTATTCTTGAAAATTATTAGTCTACTATATATCAAGAAATAAAAATTTTGATACTCGAACGAATTTCCAAATCCTTTTTTAAAACCTCAATGCAAAGACGTTTTGACGTTCAACTGATTTATTTCCTTTTGAATTTTCTAGATATCTCAACATGCATCTCTAATCCTGTAGCTCTCTGTTTGTATATACAATTAAACCTGTCTATAGCGCCCCCCCCTCTAAATAGCGCCTCGCTCTCTATAGCGCCCGATTTTAAAGACGTAGTCCGATGCGATTTACATTAAAAGTGACCTGTCTATAGCAACCCCCTCTCTATAGCACCCTATTTTGGTGAGTCCCAAGAGGGGGGCGCTATAGACAGTTTAACTGTATATACTAGGTGAATACTTTAAAATACTCACTCACCTAGACATCAATGTTTGCTTGAACTTTTAAAAAAATATGCAATGCTCCTTCTATTCTGGATCATATGGAGATACGCTTCGAAGATGCCGAGCTACACCGAATGGCCATGACTCCAACCTTCAGTGTGGTCACACTACTGGTCGCGGTCCAATTACCACCGTGAGTGTGTTGAAAAAGGGCCTTAAATATTGGGCCCACTATTTCACAACTCCCAAACGACATATATGAGATTATACGTTAAATTTATTCTCTTAAATTTATAATTCCGAGATATATTAATGTTTTTCTTAATGAAGTTTGTTATTGGCTGTACAACGTTTTCTATAAAAGTAAATTGTACCAGGAGGTTTTTTTTAAAACTAATTTAACATTTCTTTGATTAATAAATATCCTTATGTGTGAGGTAAAAATTTATATATATTTTTTTCTCACATAACTATTTTTAATCACTTTTCAAGCACCAAAAAACCTCTTTGGAATATTCTGAAGATTTCATGAATCTATTGTGGATTCTGTGTAGTCCGCCCTGGACTGAGCTGGGTCATAGCCCAGTATCATGGTATCAAAGTTGGGCGTTCTTAATTTTTCAAATGTATTGCTCTAGCTTTGCTACCGACACGAGTCTGCTTTGGGGTTGGTTAATAGATATGAGGCATAGCTTTTTTCTTCCAAACTTTAAACCTCTCTTATAGCATTTCGATCCAACATAGAACCTTCACAAATGTTCTAAACACACATCATTCTACTCTCTATTCGGTTACGTTCTGTAGAGGCATCATCTTTGACTAGTTTAATTACTTAATTAAATACTCCGCAAAAGGTTTATTCTCTAATTTATTCAAATTAGCAAACTTTCGAGTTTAAGAACTCTTCCACAGGCATTTCTTACGATAATATACATACATACAGACATTAAATGTATGTATATTTATATGGTAAAATACCTATAAAAGAATTCCTAAACTCGAAGGCTAATTGCGGAGTAGTTAAATAAGTAATTAAAATAATTTTCTGCAATTTCAAACCAGATGGAATATAAATCTTAGACTATGAAGTCAATTTGTCAACTATGGTTCAGTAGCGGGCGGAGTAAACTTTCTAAAAGACATTTCATTGAGCTAATTCGTGCTGGGATATGTCGGTCGGAGACAAACGGAAGGTTTTTTTTTAATGTGTGACCAATTAGATTAGCCTCGTAGGAGCTAAACCAATCCCGGGTACCAATAACTAACAAACTCAAATTTTGATGAAATTACAAGGTAGACTCTTGATACAATATCGGAATTGATATCAAGATGGCTCCGTGTAGTGAGATTGCGGCCTCTAAGAACCACATCTCGTCAACAGTGATCAGGGACGGACTGTCAGAATTTGTACCGGAGGATTGCTAACCGATTCAAAAATCCGAAGAAGTCCATTCAGATATTCAACTTCTGAAAAGTTTAAAATAGATCCATTCCCGACACACTGACGACGGCAGCCGAGGTGGCTAATGAGGAAAACTAGCCCAGAGTACTTCCACTGGAATTCTCTTAGATTCTTCCGCCGCGCTTTGAAGAACGCTCAAACGGCCGAACTCTTTGAGATGTGGTACGCCATAGGTATTCAGGGTGAAGATGGATGGATCTCACTTGGAGAAGGCGGCCTGAGAAGGGAAATAATCTTGACTGTACTGACTCAGCAAACAAAACCACGCCATAGTGACACCGTAGTTATAACTGACCAGAAAATCAACGCTGAATATCAGTTGGAGGAGGACAAATTAATGAAGAATAAGATGATCGAAGAAAATGTGAAATACAAACTCATTGGTTCAAAGTTGTTTTCCCACATGGATTGTCGCGGTCCGAATCTGATCGCCAACGATGGACATTTTCTTAGGAATAATCTGAGATGGCAAAACCATTTATATGCAATTGGGAGAAAATAGTGCCGAAGAAATTCTTGAGATTAAAAGTGCCCGAATTATAATATGATTCCGCGCGCAAACAAGGAGTGATCTGAAACTTGGCGTTGCTCAATCATGTCTCCAGAGTCAACAGGGAATCAAAAGGCCTCAACTGATCTGGACGCACAGGGTTAGCGTCAAGTCCCTCACTTCTGCCACTGGAGCCAAGGCGACATGCTTGATGGCGCTAAGGCTGAGAAAGTGATAAGAAGAAAGGAATGCCTCTTGTCTGAATTGAAGAACATTCTTACTCCAACATAATTAGGTATTTCAAGTGCTTGTATAGGCAAGATCTCTTAATTTCTATTCCACAAACTTCTAATAAAATTCTTCCAGTGAGCATTTGGCAAGTAATATATGGCAGTCTCACTACTTCACAAAATAAAATAATGAAAGATCACAAAATTATAGGTCATTTTATTGACGCATAGCATCAATATTTGAATATTTAAATCCTAAAGATAAATATTTCCAAAGTCGTTAATTATACTCTCTCTTAGACTTTTTCAAACTTTTTCTAATAATTACAAAAGGTTGATAAGCCATTTAGCCGGAGTACAATAGTTCATTGTTAGAATTTTTATTGATTTTTGAATGAGAAAAGATTATTATTTGAGTTAAGCATTATTTAAGGAAAAATGGGTACGAACCACTCCAAAGGTGATTTGATATATTTATAATTATTTTCAGTTGATTTCTGATAGGTTTATTTAATTATACCACGTTCTTTCTATTTGTAAACGGTGTAATCTTTAGCAATTACTTCTGTCTTAATGTGAAGATAACATATAGTGTATTATTGACCTAGACCTTTATGAATAATTACACCCAAAGAGGGTATTGTGGAACATCTTAGTGGGTGTGTGTTCTGAAAACAAAAAAAAAAGGTTAATAACCGCTGAGGTAAAGTCGAAACGGGATATGGTAACGTCAGAGCCGAGGTTTCTTAATTTGTCTTTAAGTCCTCAACGCTGAGGTTCAGGTGATTCTCTTTTTGATACTTTGCAAATATATATCCACTTCCAAGTCCTCCGATGGTTTACACTCTCTAGATACATTGCAGCTTCTCAAGAAATGGAACTTTATGGTTTACATATACGATTAGTATCCTTTGTTTAACGCTGGAGATCCAGTTGATCAATGATTGAGTATCTATAAATATTTCAGTTGGTTTTCATAAATTAACATTTTTTGCCAGTTCTCGAAACCTCTTACTATTCACTTGATCTGACAGTAGCCTTCAATTAATGCGTGATCCATAGTGGATTAAGCCTGAAGTAATTGATTATCTCCTCTCCAATCTATAGCTTCTTTACCAAATTTCAATGCATGTCTACCGTAGGAATTTCCAATCATAAGTGTTTGACCAGCTGGAATCAGTGTAGAACTCCTGTCTCGCTTCTAAATATCAACCCATTGTTCCACTTAGGTATCTCCTTGCTCCCATCATTGCTGCCCAGTTCCGTTGATTTAATTGTCAGGAGTACTGTGAAGGTTTGCTGGTGTAATGTAGGCAATATCTGGCCACAACTATCATCAGCCTTCCAAGGCCTTCTTTATAGACATGTTTATCAAAGGTGTGGCAATCATCGAGATGGTTTAAATAGATTTCTTTAGAACCTGATGTTATTATTAGTTTACAGTTTTTCATTCCATATTTCCATAATATTATTTACTCATAATCGCCTTTGTCTTGCTCAATTTTAATTCCCAATAATATGCCTTTATCGGTTACACCTCCTTTTTCGAATTGTTTCTGTTTATTTATTTTAATGAATTTATATTTGAGAAGATTCCAAAATTTAGAGATAGTCATAAAATCAAAATATTTTCATATATAAAATATCTGTATTCCATTTAAGCACTGATGCATATCATGGAGAACTTGACTGAATTTGTCATACCATGTTCTCTCAGATTCACATAAATCCTAAAGGTTTACGTTGAGGTTCTAAACATTATATTTTGTTTTGAATAAATCTAAAAGGCTGTTCCATAAATGCACTATATTATATATTGCAAATGAAATGTACTGTTACTTAATAAATCACACAAATATAAGTGAATATCTATTTTGCAAAATCCATTTACCAATTATACCAATTATTTTATTTCCAAAGCGCTATATATCCCGCAAGGGATACTTGCACCAAACAAGGAAAAAAGTTTATTTACTTAAGTTATTTACATTATTCAACGCATGAAAACATTAGAGATCCAGATTTTGTAGAAAGTTTAGAATGTATTTACAAAATGTGAATTGAACTTTAAATATGATCTTTTATCGGAAATCAAATCGTTAAGTTTACAAACAACTAGTTCATTCTTCATTCTATATTCTTTAAATGCTGGGCAATCGATCAGAATATGTCTTGAGGTTTGTTCCTCAATACCACAAAAGCAACTTGAATCCTCCACTGCCTTTATTCTATTTGAAAAACTTGTTTTGTTCATTGTAATTTAAGAAATAAAACTATTTTTTCACGGATTTTCTCTCTTTCAAATAAAATAAATTTCGACTGTCCTTACTGAGATGAAAAGATATTGAGGGCCAATATTTAAATTTAAAAAAGGCCCCCAATATTCTGTATCGCAGTGAGAACATCAGGAAGTTATTTTTATTAAAAAAAGAGAAAATTCGTGAATAATAGTTGTATTTCTTATATTTATATGGCGCATTATCTATTGTCTCATGATAAAAATATATATGAAGAGCTGACAAATATAGGATCACAGGGATGAATTAATGGTTTCGAACTAAAAGTTCAAATAAAAAAAAAAACAAAATGAAGTATTGGTTTCTATTTTAAATTAATATATCGAAATGTTCTTTTTGCGGCATTTGAATAAAATTATAATGTGTAGGTTGGCCAGTACCATGGAATAAACTAAAATTAACGTTTAGTCACTATTTATTCCAATAGATGGCGTGTCGTTAATCAAAATTGCTAATTTGGGAGGTAATAATATGCCTATTTATTGGCATTATCTGTGATGAATAAATACAGTAAAAAAATATATAGGAATATACCACCTTTATAGATAGTATCAAAATATATTTATAGAACGAAATTTGACAATTATACCGCATGTGTTTCTTTTGAACGAAAAATCGAAATTTATTTAAAGGAGAAATAACGATTATTTCTAACTTTAGAGATGAAGTATGATAGGATGAATTGTGAAGAGTAATGATAAACGGAAAAATAAATTCACAATTCATCCTATCATAATTCATCCCTAAGGTTAGAAATAATAGTTATTTCTCCTTAAAATAAATTTCGATTTTTCGTTCAAAAGAAACATTTGCGGTATAATTGTCAAATTTCGTTCTACAATCATAAGCCGTTATATTATATTATAAAATATATTTATTTCAAATAATTAATTTTATTGATCTTTTTTTTTTTTGCTTCCGCCCCCCATCAACCTATAAAAGATGAACCACCATCATCAAATAAAGTAAGTATTTACTCTCTCTATAAATTATTTACAAATATTATATATAAACCGAATTATTTTTTGAAAGGACTATCCAGCATTTTTAGCGATGAATACCTTTTAAAAAATATATGCCTTCATATTTTCAACTATAAAAATATTTGCCTCTCGATTATATAGATACAGTGGACCCTCGGTTTACGAGCACCTTGGAGTACGAGCTTTTCGCAGTACGAGCAAAATTTTTTGAAAAATTTTACCTCGGATTACGAGTGAAATTTCGCATTACGAGCAACTCGTGATGGTTGCCCGTAATCGTGATGGATGAAAATTCACTGGGATCCCTCCCTTCAGATCAGATTCGGGAAATATGTAAAATGTGGGAAACTGTGCAATTGTTCGTAGCAAGAAGAATTGCCCGAGTTTCAATTATTAAAAATAAGAAATTAGTTTCGCACTACGAGCGTTTTGGAGTACGAGCATGGCTCTGGAACGGATTATGCTCGCAAACCGAGGGTCCACTGTACGTTTAATAAATTCATGAAAAAAAAAAGAAGTTGCTATAATTTAAAATATTTCGTTTGAATTTTCTCTATCCCTCTCCACACACATTATTGAAGGTCGAACACCAACTACCCGGACGGGGTAGTTTTCTTAATTGAAAGTTCTAATATAAATTTAAGATGTTTAAGGAAATGGGAAATTTATCTGACAATCTAATATCTTTTTTAATCCTTAGATGATTTCATATCTATTTAATTTTTATATATTCTTTTGATTATAGGATTGAAAAATAAAAATTAATAGAAAAAATGGATATTGTAATATATGATCTTAATATATTTTAAGAATTACACACAAAAAAGAATTGCTTGAAACTATGACAATAAGAAAATAGATGTGAGAGAGAGGAAATAACATATTACAATCAATCAAAACTATCTCTCTCTTACTTGTAAATATTTGTATTTATTTTATCCATATACTAATATACATATATTTGTTATTATATATTTTATGTGGCGCTGAGTTTGTTGTTGACACACATTAAATATGTTATAACACCTTGATAAAGGTTGGCGTTCAGCCAACTGAAATATTGGTAAATTAAATGATTTTTGATCCAATATATGCCTTTTTAAATAAATACATATATGTCATAATTTGTGTATACCAAGATGTAACCCCACCACAATATATGCAATGTATCATCCAAAAGGTTTTAATAAAAGTTAGGCCTCGCGAAAAAGAGAGAACAGCAATTACCAGGATTTCATTATCCAGGAAGTAAAGGTCACTACCCAGGAACCATAAAATTAAGTTCAAAGACCTTCTTCTTCCTGGAGGATGGTAATCATGAAAAGACAATGGAGGTACCAATATCCAATCAGAGTTCAGCATGAACAACTAACAGCCAACCAGAAGTAACCACGTAGACGATCTCAACCAATGAGAGCCATAGAGAGTTAACGAGGAAAATCTCGGACTCAAAGCAATCAGTTGGGAAGTCGATCCGACTAGGAGCAAGGCGTGCCTAATCCCTTCTCACCAAGGTAACATCTTTTCCGAATGTGAGAGGAAAGTGCCCCATTAGTCAAAAACCCTTCTCTCCCTTATTCGCGAAGTCCTAGATTCAACTCCATCCTGTGTTCCCTCTCGTTATTTCCCCTGTGAAAACCCTACCATTTCGACCAAACGACTGCGCCATCAGCCAACACAAGTCACCAATCCTACAGTAAGTCAACAAGATCTTACATAGGAATAACAATCAACAATCAAAAAGGGTCCAAATTAAATTATTAAATTATCTTATATATTTATATTCATTTTATCCTTATTTATTCATATTTATTAATTATTGTATTTAACCTTATATAACCTGATATGAACGATGTAATAAATTAGTTTCAATCTCAATCTCTATCTCTCATTTTAAGCCTCAAGGTGTTTTTAATTAATAAATATGTTCCAATATATAAACATTTTACTCAATTAGTTATATTGCCCCACAGGATGAGATCCCACCGCCAGCGACACCTCCCAATACCCCTTACGACAGACAAAAGCAGAAAGTCCACAAGTAAGATTTCTCTTCAGGTTCACAGATAAGATTTCACATCGGATTCGTTTCAGGCCGGTCCATGGCTTCGACAGAAAAAGTCCCACATTCAAGAGGCTTACCGAGGTCCGACGTCGTCTTAAGGACTTAAAGGTAATATTTATTTATTTAATGTACAGTAGAACCTCCATGAGAGGACACCTCTCTACAAAGGACAGTTTTCATTTGCGAAAATACCATTTTTGCTATTTAGTAACTCTCCGGTAAAAGGACACCTCTCTCTAAAGGACAATTTGGTTCTGTAATTAGGTGTCCTTTACAGATAGTTTCTACTTTATCACATTGTGTAAAATTTCCAAGATATTCAAATGGCTTAAAATATAATGTATAAATCATTTACAGGAAGAAGACCGTCTTCCAACGCCCCCCAACACAGCCACCAGCAGCCCACACCGCGATGGAATAAGGTATGAATTAAGGCCCAATGTCAATATTACATTGATGCTTTTATTCCAGGTCCTTACTGGACAAATGTTGTCCCAAAAACAAGAAGAAGCGGAGTAGCAAATGTCTCCGGAAAGCCCGTCGCCGACTAAATAAGCTGCAATCTGCCTTGAACGCAAGGAAGTTCGAAGGTAATAGAGCTATCTATTATCAATAAAGATGTTATGTAGGTGACGGTAAGCATGTGCGTGAAAAGGAGGAAAGTTTCGTTTTTCTCCTTCGCTCTTAGGATTTTCGTTATATAACTAAAATGTGATTATAAATATATAAGTTATAATCTGTATGTGATATTGTGTGAGAGTGTGCGTAGTGGCCGCCGTGAAGTGGTGAGGGAACCACAGGAAACCTGAAGTTCCCGAGCAGGAGTCGCGTGGATTGTTAGTAGAGATGTCCAAATCCTGTAGAGGAGTGGTTTAGCTTCGCCGTAAAGTGATCTTAATTCAAATATTTGTAGTCAGGAGATTTCAATATGAAAAACTTTGGCAGCGGGTGGAAGCTGCATGGTCTGCTGTACACTAAGAAGACATCCAAAGTCTCCTTGAATCAATGTTAAGGCGTTTGGCAGCGGTGATCTCCAACAATGTTGGCTACTCTGGCTACTGATTATGGCAGGAATCACACTTCGCAGAAGTCTATAAATTTAATCATTTGATACTTGGTCAACATGTTATCTACAAAATATTTTTTTTTTGTTATAAAAAAATGAAAAACCTAGAAGAGACTAGTTACTGGCCCGTGCCCAATGAACTAGGTTCAAACCAATGATCTGCTGTAAGAGGGGCAGAGGATTGTATTAGCTGACGTGGACTGGAGAAACCTAACTGGATTTCGTTTATATGGGGATACTTATCTCTCTATATAACGAAAACATGTCTTAAAGCTTCGATTGCATCAAACTCTTTTATTTCTTTTAAGTAAAAAAAAAAGAACTTTGGGAGAATCTCCATTATCTACACCATTACAAGATATTTAATGATCTTATTGGTATTTTGAGATGTTGTAAATTAAAGAGGTTCTCCGAAAACCAGCTTTTTTTATTGTTGTTTCAAATAAATAAAAAATTGACGCAATCAAAGGATTGTCTTTTATGTTTATATTTCTCCCTCTATTTTGTACATATTTTAGACATTCTAATAAAATATCTAGTAAGTGACTCTAATGTCATTTTATATGAAGTTAAATATAGAAGGAGAGAAAATAAATATATATATAATAACGAAATATATAGAAACAACAGAAAAATATATACTTGGAGAAAACAAAACATCCTAAAATGTAGACTTGAAATACAGGAGAACCTCCCTGTAAAGGACACCTAATTGCAGAGCCAAACTGTCCTTTAGGAAGAGATGTCCTCTAACTAAAGAGTTTCTAAATTGTAAAATGGTAATTTTGCAAATGAAAACTTTCCTTTGTAGAGTGGTGTCCGCTTAAGGGAGGTTCTACTGTATATACCAAGAATTTTAAATACCTACGAAATTTATCAAAATATGATAAATATATATAGCTTTTTTAAAAATTGCAATGCAGTTTAGCTGAATCTTACGAGGTATGAAGAAAATTCTTGAAATGAAGAGAAAATAATTATTATAGAAATCACCCCGAGATCTCGTCTCAAACAGGAAAACATTATATATATAGCAATAAAACTTTAAGGAAAATATTTTTAATACCAAATTCTCTTCATAATGTTATAAGAAAAGAATTGTGATTTGGAAGTATAAAACATGTTGGTTTGAAGCTACTTTGAAGTGTTTCCTATCTTTTTTTACAATATGGATACACTACATATTTTGTAAATAATCATTAATAAAAAATAGCATGCTGTAAAGATGAATATTTTTCATATCTTTATTATTTTGTACAAAATTTATAAAATATAACATGCACTAGCGCGCCATCTGTTATCAATTTACAAAACTATTTTAGAGGCGTAATATTCTTTTTAAAATAAAACAATTTCTACTGTCCTTACTGCGATGGAAAAATTAAAGGGAGGGCCTGGCTCATCAGTGGTGAACCCTCCCAGCGGTTTCGACAGTTTAATCTACCATACCGCTGTTATATTGCATTTTTGGAACTTCCTTTTATAGTTGACTGTTGTAAGACTCTTGGAATGGGTATTTCTGATGAGCCAGGCCCTCCCTTTAATTTTTCCATCGCAGTAAGGACAGTAGAAATTGTTTTATTTTAAAAAGAATATTACGCCTCTAAAATAGTTTTGTAATTTGATAACAGATGGCGCGCTAGTGCATCGTAACATAATTGTTCAAATAAAAGACACAATTTGATATTTGCGGAAGAGCGATTGCTCGAAGCATATTATATATTTATAATTATATTTAATTCTGCTGTCCTAAAAGCTTATGTCCATAGTTCTTCTAAAATACCCATTCCAAGAGTCTTACAACAGTCAACTATAAAAGGAAGTTCCAAAAATGCAATATAACAGCGGTATGGTAGATTAAACTGGCGAAACCGCTGGGAGGGTTCACCACTGATGAGCCAGGCCCTCCCTTTAATTTTTCCATCGCAGTAAGGACAGTAGAAATTGTTTTATTTTAAAAAGAATATTACGCCTCTAAAATAGTTTTGTAAAATATAACATAATAAAGTAAATATATAAATCTACGACAATAAAATATTTGTGGCATGTGTTTACTTACATCAATGCAAATCAAAATGTCAAGTCGAGTAGTTGGCGCTCTGTGCTATAGGAACCTGGGTTTTAAATATATACCTCTCTCTCTAAAGTCAAGTTAAATTTGGCCTATTTGAAAAATTCGATCAAATATTTATTTTTTATTATACAATTTATTTATATTTTCTTCAGCACTAAGTTTTAAGATACAATTCCATGAAAAGGCAATTTTACATCAAGGCCATGAAATTCTAAAAGAAAAATATCCAATTGATAAATTCATAGTGCGTTATCTCTTGTGAATAACTTGAATAGTGTTATATTATTCTAAATCTTTACATGTTAAAAACTTGCAAAAAAAAAGTACAGTAGAACTACCTTCCTGTAAAGGAAACCTAATTGCAGAGCCAAAGTGTCCTTTAGGGAGAGGTGTCCTCCTACCGGAGAGTTTCTGCTTAGTAAAAATGGTAATTTTGCAAATGAAAACTGTCCTTTATAGAGAGGTGTTCTCTAGCGCAGGTGTCCTCTCATGAAGGTTTTACTGTACAACGTTTCAGAATATATTTTGATAGGCTATAATAGAATTTTTAAAATCCTCTTACATTTTTTTTTTTTTGCTAATTCCATAGTCTTATATCTCTTTAAACTATGTTATAGGATTGCCAACCCTCAGCGAGCACACTGCCGGACTCTTTAACATCGGCAATACCTGCTATAGCGGCACAGTGGCACAATGTCTGGCGCACACAGTTCCCATTTTGGAGAAGTGCTACAATTTGAAGCCAGAAGATATCAATACCAACAGTATCAATGGCGGCCTTCTTCTTCGTCAATTCAGCAACCTTCTGAAGCTTCTTTGGGAAGAGAAAAAGCCATTTCGACCAATTGCCTTTCATAAGCAAGTGGGACTTGTGAAGCCAATATTTGGCGATTTATCTCAGCAGGATGCAATGGAGTACCTGCAATATTTGCTTCAGCAGCTTCACCAAGAATTTAACTGTCCTGAAGAATCATCAGAGAAGATTTCATTCCTTGAGAAAGACCTTGAATCCTGGCTAACCTCCTGCAGTGGAGAAAACACTCCAATAAGCCATATTTTTACTGGAAAATATCTTAATAAACTAAGCTGCCAATCTTGCAACTTCATTTCTGAAAAACATGAAATATTCTGGGACCTGTCTCTGCAATTCCCTAAAATGAAGAAGAACATTTCTTTACTAGACTGTTTCGAAGAACAACTGAAATTTGAGATTCTCGACGATTACACTTGCTCGAATTGCAAAAAGAAGGGATCATTCAAATCTGTTGGTATATCGAAATGGCCGAATGTACTCACCATTCAGTTAAAAAGATTTATTGCTTTCGATTTGCCCAAGATCAACCAAATGGTGAGCTGTCCATTAACTTTGGATCTTTCTCAATTTGGCACCGAGAAAACATACGCATTGTATGGAGTTATAAATCATTATGGAACTTTGAGAACTGGGCATTATACGGCGTCTTGCAAACAACCCATCACAGGGAAATGGTTCAAGTTCAGTGACCATTCAGTGAAGAACATCAATATTAACGATGTAATCACTTCAAATGCCTACATACTTCTTTATGAAATGGTCCATTAAGAAATTCCATCCTCTTCACCATTTTTAAATTGGCTATTCATCATGCCTATGATTTGCCAGAAGTTTACAGAGGCATTACTAAGGTATGTCACTATTTCATTTTACTTAAGCTTCAATGGCAATTTTTTGTATAATCTCTCAAAAGCTATCTAACCTAAAATGTTCAGCGGTAACTTGCACTTAAATATAAAGCAACTTCGATAATATTCTATGAATATATTTGAAAGTATATATTGATTTTGAAATGATCACCGCTAAAAGATTTGTTGTTTTCAATTCAACTTATCAATGTTTAAAAAATATCTCACTGTTCAAAAAAATAAAATTTGATTTACAAATAGAGATAAATTCTAACAATAATTTTCAAACAAAGAATACAAAGACCATATTGATTATTTTGTGAATTTATAATAACACAATCTAGAAAATGGCATATATATATTTTTATAATGGATTCTTAAATAGAGTGATTTACAAAACACTCTCCCATTTTGTGAAGAGTTGCACACATACCGTGTGACATATATATAGAGATATTCATAACTAGTAACGCAGAAGACACACTCGTAGTGTATATATCTTATAGAAAAATACCTTCCATATCACCAATGTATTGTAAATAATCTAACCTTTTTCTCTCAAACTGTAACAAATGAATGTACAAAAGTTTTAAAATTATGTGCTCTCACACAAAAAGAAGAAGTAAGTCGATTAAATAACCTGGGTGAAAAATAGAGGGGTAACAAAGATAAAATTAGATAATTTTTCCCCATTCAAACGTGTCAGCCATTTTGCGATGACGTATCACCATCTGATTGGTCCCCCAAATTAGGTCACCTTCAGTCCCAGGCCAGATGGGACAGGGTTAGCAGACAGAGTTTTCACAGTCAACAGTTCAGTTAGGGTTGACAGAGAGCAGAAGATGAGAAGGACACACAGTCCAGTCTCGACTTCACGCTAGTGAATCTCCCAGCTTCAAGACTTTTCACCAACTTCCCGACAAGCCTTGTGCATACCTTAAATCCTCCATGTGGTTTGAGTGTTGGGAATGTTTTATGGTTCAGACGATGAAATAATAAATAAGATGTTTGCTTACAGTTGAAATGTCTGAAATGGTTTTAAAGAATTAGGCGATTTTAAATTTTAAGAAAGTATTTTAAATTTATTATTTTCAAAGAAAGAGAGAGAGAAAAAAACATTTAACAATAAAACTTACTAATTATATAAACAAAAATATCACTTGTTCTTTCTTCTTTTTATATTACAATGTTGTCAGTCTAACCACCTTATTTTCATCGTTTTTGTTTGGTAGCTTCTTGTTTACGAAATTACTTTAACAAAGATGAAGCCGCTTGGCCATCGACTGTAAAAACCAAGTGATAGGTCCTGGTTGACCGACTAAGCTAGGGAGGGATATAATTCTACCATATTAGTGGACTTTCGATTTCCCCAATATATATTAGGAAACTCGTTAAATACCAATGCAAGCTTTTTTATTCACTCAACATACTCATAATTAGTAAATTTAATTCAATTGCCATCTATCGTTAAAAAAAAATTACACAAATAAATTTACTGGCAATGCGCTTCTTTTAAATATCATCAAATATTATCTCTAAAGACCTTACTGCAATGATATAAGTTTTCGAATGAGAGGGCTTGGCTCATCAGTAGTGAACCCTCACAGCGGTTTCGCCATATTAATCTCTAGACCGCTCTACTATTGTATTGGATTGGTTTGGAATATACCCTGTATTTTCTATGGAAGGCAGCTTAAGGGTGTTTAGTGAACTATGGACATAAGCTTATAGGTGTGTAAAGGAACATACATATAATTTCAAGGTATTGCATCGAACAAAGCTCTTCCGCAAAATATGTTTTCATAACAAATATATTTTAGTAAATTAAATTTAATTGTCATCTATCGTTAATTTATACTCATAATTGTTTGATCAAGACTCAAGAAACATCAATATAATATCCCGCAATCCTATTTTGTTATACTGAGAAATATTTTCTCTAAGTATATTCCAAATGTTCCAAATAATACCATTATTTAAAAATTTTTGCCTATTCCTAATATTTTTATCTTCATTAAAGTACAATAATAATATTTTTCTCTCTTCTTGTGATAAAGGTTAACGCTTTATCAATAAATATTTTGTTAAATTAATTTATATTCGATTCAATATATGCTTTTTAATATAAATATTCAATTATGGTTTAATCTATTCCCAAATCTATATATCTATAATGTACTCGCATATTCTGAGATTTGTGTTCTAAAACAACAATTTTTAACCTATATTACGAGAGGAAGATATTCGTGTGTGCCATAAGAAGTGAACTTATGCCACCAAAACTGCATTAAACATTACATTTTATCCATATTCGTTAATCTAGACATCTTTCTTTGTCAAAATCAGAAAAATCTAACCTGGAAACATGGTGATTGATTATGGGCCTAAAGGCCAATTGAAACTAATTTGGCAGATTCGGCCGAATTCATAACTCTTTTCATATGATGCAATGAAATCGTAGCTGTCCCTGTCCCAATAGGGGCCATTACCAAATGCCATTGTGTACAGATTTGGTTTTAAGAATTCACCAAAGCAGGTGTTACGACTTGAACACCGGTATGAATATGCGCGTTTGGGTAGTGAATATCAAGAGAAAGATTTGTGTTGCTGCATTTTTAATAGTAGAGGTACGATTATTGCACAGACACCCATATACATAATTTACTGCATAGCTTTTTATATCTATTTATCTATATTGTCTATCAGCGCGCGCGCGCCAACTCATTTAAAACTTTAAAATTTTCAAATTTTGATTGGAACTTGTTCCTCAACTCTCTATTTTTATTTTACTTATCAGTATCTCAGTCTTACCCGAATTCAATGGACACCACATGTAAAGATGTATATTACTAATATCTAAATCAATTTTTGCAGATGGTACCCATCAGTACCACTCCTGCTCATATCGCAGCAAAGAAGATCCATCAGCTGCCTAAGGAAGTGAACCACAGATAAACGGTACGTAGTTTTCAACTCTTTTAAAATATCTTTATTGCATTATAAAAAAAATCAAGATTGCAAGTTTTCGAATATTCATCATTCTTCTACAGACTATCTCGGCGAAGTACGTGATCTACGTTTTCTTCGTAGATCGCGAAATATGTGGTGTCGCTGGAAACCCGCTGGCGATTCTCCACCAAACTTTGCAGTGCTGGCAGAGGCGCCATGTTCTTTGTACATAGTATGATGCATATATTAGACAACAAAGTTGTTGAAAAAATCAAAGCATCAAAATGTGATCTACCAATATTCTATGGTTTACCGAAAATTCATAAACCCAATAACCCACTTCGTCCCATAGTCTCATACACCGGTTCACCAATCTATCCGTTAGCTAAATATCTCTCAACAATAATATCGCCGTTTCAGAAATTTCTCCCCCACACCGTTCAGAACGTCACATCAGTGGTAGAGATTATGCAAGGAATAGCGATACCCCAAAATTACCACATGGTTTCATTTGATGTTGAATCTTTATACACGTCGATCCCACATAAGGAAGCCATCAGTGAATTTTCAAAATTTATAGACACCAATCCACAACTTAAT
This sequence comes from Cordylochernes scorpioides, assembly GCA_030710605.1. Lineage (NCBI taxonomy): Eukaryota > Metazoa > Arthropoda > Arachnida > Pseudoscorpiones > Chernetidae > Cordylochernes > Cordylochernes scorpioides. Next base: position 26,155,241 of record CP092863.1, read on the forward strand.
TTAACAATTCCTAAAGAAGCACTTAAAGAATTACTCGACTTATGTTTATCCTTCAGTTATTTCAGTTACAAAAACCAGCATTATAAACAGATTAAAGGCCTTCCAATGGGCAACCCAATTTCTTCTGCCCTCGCCAATATTTATATGAATCATATTGACAATATTATCATTTCAACCAAACATCTCAAAATAATAGCCTGGAAACGATATATTGACGACATCATTTGCATCAGTCAAAATAGCAACCTCGACAATATTCTAACCTTCCTCAACAGTTTAAAGCCATTTTTAACCTTTACATACGAAATAGAAAATAACAGCACTTTGGCCTTCTTAGACATCAAGCTCACCAGAATAAATAGCAAAATAGAAACCAGTATATATAGAAAACCAACGCATACAGGCAAATATCTCAATTTTAATTCATTTGGCCCCATTAATCATAAAATATCCGTTATAAAAACACTATCAAAAAGAATTTCCACCCATTGCTCCTCAAATATTAAAAATAATAAAGCTGAACAAAACATATTTTACAATGAGATGAAAAATAATGAATATCCTTCAAATTTCATCAAGAAACATATATATAAGCCCACCAACAGTCCTACAAACAATAGTGAAGAACCGAATAAATACTGTGCACTGCCATACAATTATGGCATTGAAAGAATAACAAGAATACTTAAAAATTACAATATCAAAACCCGATACAAAACCACAGCAAATCTGAAAGAAATTCTACGCCATCCAAACACTAAACATAATAGCATTCATCAATTTAAATCAAACATAGTATATCGCATTCCATGCAAATCATGCCCTGCAACATACATAGGAGAAACCGGTAAAACTCTTGAAGAAAGAGTAAATCAACACAAAACAGCTTTTAAAAACCATAGCCCATTATCACTTTTAGTAGATCACGCACTCAAACAGGACCATATACCAAATTTTGAAAAAACAGAAATTATATATAACAACATTCAAGATAAACATTCAAGACTCTTTTTAGAAAGTTGGACCTCAATGAAAGATACCAACAGTATTAATAGAAAAATTGACATACCTCCGTTATATCTACAGTTCAAATCGATTTAAAATTATTTTATTATACTTATTAGGAATCATATATTATTTTTTAATTTTATAAATGTACATATATAGTCTATTCTTATTAATATTTTTTTTGTGTGTATATATTTTAAATTTTATCCCCACAGAGTTACAAATATTTATATATCGTCGCGTGAAGGCATCACGTGATGAACCAAAGCAGTTCAAAAACAAGAAAAGCCCTGACGAAGTTAGGCGTATAGCCTATTGAAATATTGGCATTTATATTAAATAAAATGTTTATTTTATTTTTGATCCAAAATATGCCATTCAATTAATATATATATATATATATAATTATCCTTTTTTAAATGGTGCAGTGCATGTATTGACAAGATGCCAATAAAATTATTATAATTGTCAATTGTCTACGCACTTATTTAATTGAAATTAGTAAAGATATTTTTATAATCATAGAGAGAGAGAGAGAGAGGTACAGTCTGCACCACGATAACGAGGACCAACAGTCGGAAACGCGTGCATGGTTGACTTTTCTTGATTTATCAAGAAATTGGGTTGGCCAAATAGCATGTAACAAGTTTTAAAAATGTTTAGTTGACTTTAATTCTACTATATATATACCTAAAAAGGCACCTCTCCCTTTAAATTATTATATAATTATTAATATAATAATGATCTTATAAATAAATAATATATTATTTAAAACATTTTAATCTTCCTAATATTTATTGAAAAGGGCCGAATAGAAGCGTTTTCAATGCTCGATAACTTGCCATCTTGATTTTTATATAATGTAATAGAGAAATTTTGTTATAGAGTTGTGAAATATTTTATATAGAATGTCTGCTATATACTAAGATATATTTTGTAACAAATTTATTTTTCAAAACATCTAAATTGCATTATTCTTAGGGCATAGTGTCTATACTTTAGAAGTATATGTATATCTATATACATATAAATGAATGTGTGTGTTTGTCCTTTATGCCTGACCAAACCACTCATTGGAACGTCATGAAACTTTGGGAAGTTATTTAGCATAGTACTGGGAAGGTTTCTGAAAAATAATTTCTTGAATATCTTGAATATCCTTAGAGTTATTTGCAGATTTGCAAGCAGCGCCCCCATTGCGACGATGATAACGAGATTTTTATCTATAAGTTTTATTATCACTAAGTTTATTATCTTAAAGATTATTTATCAAAAGTAAGATTTTCTACCTATTAATTGCGCACAAGTCAAAGTTAGTTATCGAGTATTTTTCAAGGGACCGGGAATAAATGTTCACTAGATAAAACGATGATTTCGTAATGTAGAAAATTAGGAAAGACAAAATTCAGGATGACACGGCAATTTATTTGAGACAAGAATAATGATACAATTCCAAGGCAAGATACTATTCCTTTAACTTCCAATTACCGAGGGAACCAATTAATATTGATTTTATTCAACTTATCGAGTATTTTTCAAGGGACCGGGAAAAAATGTTCACTTTATCGAGAGATTCAAATTTACGAGTTTCAAATTATCAAAATATATCTATTATTTTTTTTATATAAGTATATAGAGAATTGTTTTAACAAATGTTCGTTAGACAAACCTTTACTCGGGTAAAACCCGGGCGAAGCTGGGTACATCCGCTAGTACTATATATATTGCAACGTGGAAAATTAGGGAAGACAAAAACTTCAGGAGGAGACAACAATTTATTTCAGGAAAGGACAAACTATGGATTGTAAACAAAAGATAAGCCACGAGGGAAATTTACAGAGTCGCAAGATATAAACATAAAAATGAGCACTCTGTTATTATTAAAAAAATAATAAAAATGAATAAATACTATGTTACATAGCTTCTTCCCTATAGGAGCTGTGACCCACAGCTAGCAATTATTGTAGATACTGACATGGATTTGACGTGCTTCTGCCAAGGATTCCATCGAAGTCTTGGAACTTTGTCCCTAGTACCTTTGCATCCATTTTATTGCGGCGTGAAGAGCGGCTTTGTCGTCGTATCGTCGTCTATAGGGACATCGTCATCTTGGAAGGAAGTCTTGGCTTTGACACGGTGGTGGAATCCTGGGGCCAGTCTCTAAAAATGTGGATTACAGCACCCATGGGTTCAAATTCTTCTCGGCGATCTTCAGTTTGTCTTCCCTAACTTACCCAGCATCTCCACCAAAATGCAACGTGGAAAATTAGGGAAGACAAAAACTTCAGGAGGAGACAACAATTTATTTCAGGAAAGGACAAACTATGGATTGTAAACAAAAGATAAGCCACGAGGGAAATTTACAGAGTCGCAAGATATAAACATAAAAATGAGCACTCTGTTATTATAAAAAAAAATAATAAATACTATGTTACAATATCTCTATATATATATAAATGAATGTTTGTATGTTTGTCTGTCTGTATGTCCGGTATACAAATTCGCAGTAGTTCACTAATTCAAACCAAAATTTCCATACATAGGTAAAAGAATACGGGGAAGACGATAGGCTATTTTAAAAATATATAAATCAATTATTAAAACTATATATTTTTAGTCAGAAAATGATGATGACGATATTGCTGTATCATGTTTGATTATCAGATACAAAATTATATCGGGAAAAATTCCAAAAAGCATAGACCACGGGTTCATTATTTTGTATGCAGGAACAAAATTCTAACAGAAAAACATTCATTCGAGCAGAAAACAAAAGCCAGATCATCTTTCTATAAAAATATCGCTTCTCAGACACAAAGTTTGGAGCGGGACGTTTCACAAGAGTGACATCCACGGCGCCAATTTATAATTGTAACGAATAGTATTTGAATAGGGTACATTTAATAGGGTAAAACCCGGGCGTTGCCCGGGTCATTCGGCTAGTTATAAATAAATAAAAATATATATTTTTGTAAACAAAAATGCAAATATTTTAATTTTGTAAATATACAATTTCCTAGATTTAGAAACACTCACTTTATAATTGCTTAACTTATTGTGTTATTGTTTTGCAGGCTCACACAAGAATCTGTCGGAATCACCCTTGAAAAATATTTTTAATTTTTACTTTTTATTTTTTTCCTATTTCTATAATTTGATTTCTCATATTTGATTAATTTTATATTACGTTCTTCTTATCTTTTTCAAATTCAACAAGGCGCGTATATAAAAGAGCGCATCTATTGGTAAAATGAGCGGATAAAACGATGATGTTTTATGAAGATTTGATCTCCCAAGGCCACCTGACAAGCTGGTAGTGCAGGGGCAGGGAGAATAGACCAGGTACTTCTGGTTATGTAGAACCCGGGTTATCCAGGGGTTTTTGTTTAGCTTTTGAGGTCAAACTGACCTTTCTTTTAGGTCTCAGGGTTCTACTCTGGTGGCCGTGGGAGTGAGACCACCAGGGGAGGGGGGGGATCTTAGATCCTACCCTCTCGCCTCGCACTGCCAGCAAGTTGTAAGGATTTACACTCCCAGCAAGTTGTAAGGATTGTACACTGCCAGCAAGTTATAAGGAATGTACCACAGATGGTATACTGAAACTTCTGCGGTACAGTGCCATTCCAGCAGTCAGATCTATCGTCTTAGCATTTTGAAAAAGAGGAAGTTTTTCTTCTATTTGGGAATTAACGTTGGAAGATGATTGTAGCAACGACTACTGAGTGGACCATATTCTAGTTTGAATTTTGCGATTGGTTTGGCAAGGTTTGCCTTTGAAAGTAGAACTAATGAGTTTAGATACATGTCAGAATTTTCACCTGATAACCCTGATTATCTGGTCTAATAAATGAAAGTATTGAAAATATAAATAGATGCAATGAATTTTAAAGATTTGTGGGTGGCGCCTTTAAGTTGGGCATAATATTACTTCATGGAAAATTATTAATGTTTCGGAAGGTTTGGAGAATGGCTAAGTATTTCTCGCAGAAATATACTTCTGCCTTAAGATCATATGAGAAGATCCTGTTGAGTCATATATTTCTTATGCATATTCGATGATACCATTGCAAATCAGATTATATACTTTAACTCTTTCAGATAAGATTTACCTTATTGTAAATTGATTGAAATAAAATAGATGATTTTTATTTAAAGATATCCGAAATTAGTTATTTTCATGATTGATAAAATGCGTGATGCTATTTGAATTTTTTGCCTGGATAAATATCCATAATAAAAACATTAAAATATAATTCCTAAATTTTTGATAAATTATCTAACAAGAAACTATATTTCTTTCAAAAATTTTCAAAATCCATAAAATAATATATATTTTTAATTGTTTTTGAAAATGTAAGGATTTTCAGATACTGTCTCCAATATTCTTCGTGAATTGCTGGGATAAATAAAAAGTAAAAATATTATTGTGTTTATTTATATATACTTCACACATTCACTATGAAAAAGAGAGATGTGATTTCAAAATTTCTCTTTCCAAAATTCTAAAATTATTTTACAATATACACAGCAAAACTTCGTTCAAACGAACTTGGAATATAGCATATCTTTATTTTTATAGCGAACCTAAAATAATCCCCAATATTAGTGATACCATAGTGATCCATTCCTATACTAAACCAAAAGTTCAGTTCCATTTGGATTAGCTTTAGATAGATTTTACGGTATTATACATCAACTAGCCGAGTGACCCGGGCAACGCCCCGGATTTAGCCGAGGGCCTATGAAGACACGTTAAGAGTATAGATAGTGGCTCAAAAATTACAATCTTTGAACCCTCGTCCATCAAAACCAGCATGGAATAGGGAGTTATGGCATAGAACTGAGTTGAACGTAGTGTGATTTTCATTTGAGTTTAACGTTACAATACGCCTTGTATAAACAACTCTTTTGAAGCGATTCATAATTACTGATTAGGACATTAGTGAGATTTTAAGGTCGAATTTTAAATACCAAACGAAAGAATCGGCATTTTACCACCTTGATATAATTTGGGTGCTTTAACTCGATTTTGTATCATCATCATGAAATTAAATATAAGCCTTCATGTTCAATAAAATAACTATATATCAATAATCGGACCTCATATTCAAGTTTAAATTATTGTTTAATACACAGATAACACACACAAAAACAATGAAAGTTTTCACTTTTACAAAACTAGGCGATTTGAAAATAAACATTTTAATTTGTATTAAATTGAATTCATAACTTCAAAATGTTTGTCTTAAATTCAATATGTCTAATATTCTAATAGTTTTCACAGAATAATTCTATTGAGGACTCGGGACCTGAAAATTTTAGCCTTAATATTTGTTTTTGGTTTTGATTTAGAAAACTTTTTCTTAACAATTATCAATATTTATTGGAATTTTCTGTTAACTAAGACAGAAATATTACTTATTTAGGAGCTGAAATTATACAGCAGAACCTCTATTTAAAAGATAGCATCAAGTTTCAGAGCCAAAGTGTCCTTTATAGAAAGGCGACCTTTCACTAAAGAGCAGTTAATTGGTAAAATTATTATTTTTGGCGATGAAAATTGCCCATTGCTTTGAAGTGCCCACTCATAGAGGACCTGCTGTAAAAATTTCTACATGTGTAATATTGATTATAATTTTTATATAATAGCCGAGTCTTAATAGTTATATGGGAGTTTGTTATTAAAATAATAAATTGATAGAGATTAATCTATATAGAAAATTTATTAAAAATAGAACACACATTTTTATTTTGTTCATAAAACGATATCAATCAATTTGAAAGCTCTATAATTCGACCGTGTATTATTTATAATTAAGTTTTTTAATATATATAAATATATTCACGATAAATTATCCGAATTATCAACTAACTTGAACACTAGCCCGCTCTACTAACGGGTCTAGAATGACAGCCAATTCTAAGCCTTATTAAGGTTTTACTTTAATATAAATTTTGAAAACTTGTACAGTAGAATTTTCCTGTAAAAGATACCTAGTTGCAGAGTCAAAATGTCCTTTACAGAGAGATTTCCTCTCTTACCGGAGAGTTTATAAATAGTAAAAATGGTAAATTTGGTTATGAGAACTGTCTTTTATAGAGAAGTGTCTTCTCATTGAGGTTCTACTATATCTTGTTTAAAAAATTGACAACAGCAAAAACTGTTTTAAAAACATGCTGTTATATTTTCTTATTTAGTATGCTCCAGGAACTGGGTTATATCAAGAGGTTCATTACTTTGAAGTATTGTCTGATAATAGGTAACATTGCTAAAGTCTTTTCTTCTTCGAATTGGCGTACCAATAGAAAACATTTGCTTTGCTATACAATTAAACTCCATACGCTTCTTTAATTAAAACATTCGTTTCTGAAGCTATTTTACCGAGTTTCAAAAAAATTGAATAGCGATTCGTTGCTCGATACAACTTTAAATAGAAAACGAGAGAAATTCCCGAAAAAATAAGAGTGGAGTAATACTCAAAGATATTAATGCAGGAATATGGAGAGAGAAGCTAGCAAAAAATATGAGAAAGTAAGAATTGCGAGATTATCCAATAAACGATAATGTCGAGAAAATGAAGGTGAAAAAAAAACTAATTGCGTTAGAAGGCGTCAAATATCAGAGGCATAAATATTGCGGATTAATTTTTAGCAGATGACCTGTAAAGAGATAATTGCACCAAAAATTATTTATTAATAAACCTATTTTTTTCGTACCATTATAGGGATATTCAGAGAAAAACACTGCCACGTCAACCAATAGTTTATTTCAACTCCCGACGATTCAGTGATTTCCTGCCCCCTGAAGAGAGTGACAGGGAATCACTGGAACGTCGGGAGTTGAAATAAACTATTGGTTGATGTGGCTGTGTTTTCCTCTCAATAAACTTCCAACCAACAAATGGCCTTGAGAATTATAGGGATATGTTTGGTGCTTGAACTCCTGGTTATGTAAGGGAAATTTTTAGCAGCTTGAGAAGAGTTATGTTTTTAACGTTGACAAATTTTATGGTTAAATAATCTTATAATTTTCCTTGGTATGTGCGAAGTGTTAAAGAGTTCTATACTTTTTATTACTCCTTTTAGTTTTCTTAATTATAATTAATATTGTGAGTATATTTCTAGGCTTTATTGAGTCCTCATAAATATATATATACTAGCCGAATGACCCAGGCAACGCCTGTGTTTTACCCGATTGAATGTTTTTATTCAAATACTATTTGTTACAATTATAAATTGGCGCCTTATATAAATGCATATATTAGTAGAGTATATAGTATTATATCTACATTTATGTAGATGTGACATATATATCCCTAATGATAATAGTACTTACATATGTACATAAGTATGTGTATATATATACACCTTAATAGTACAAAAGCTACATACCTATACTTTCGATATTTGCGGACCTATAATGAGGTATTGTTAACAATAGATTATTTAAGGAGCGACCCGCTCCAACACAATAGTTACAAAAACCAAAAAGCGAGTGGGGGGCATGATGGGGGGGGGGGGGGGCAAAGGTGGCGTGATCGTAGCCAACCAATAGGAGAGCGCCATTCCAAAAAAAAAAGCAAACGGTGACAGAGATAAAGAATTATTAAGAACGCATGACGCTCGTAACTGTATATAGAACTAGCCGAATGACCCGGGCAACGCCCGTGTTTTACCCGATTGTAGATGTTACAACGGTGATCCTTAGGTCGCTGGTTCAAATCCGGCTCGAGGGAGCCGGCGAGCACGTGACCTCCCTGTGACAGAGGCCGATGAGGAAAGACGGTCGTGACTATATATATATTAGACGAATGGCCCGGGCAACGCCCGGGTTTTACCCGAGTGCGTATATATTTTAAAAATGTTTTAATTAAAATACTATTCGTTACAATTATAAATTGGCGCCGTGGATGTCTCTCTTGTGAAACGTCCCGCCCCAAACTGTGTGTGTCTTGAAAATATAAAAATAAAAATGTGAACGGAATAATATGTCCAGGGTAGCCTAGTGGTCATGGCATCTGCCCGGTAAGCGGAAGGTCGTGGGTTCGAATCCCATCCCTTGACACTTTTTTTATTTTATCGATTCTGACCAAAATCTATCGGTGAACTTCACACAGTGAACTTCACACAGACAGAATAAGGCAATTATATAAGTAGATAATCCAAATTGTGCCTTATCACACACTATTTTTTCATTTGGCCTTATTACCTTGTGTTTATAATCTATGACGTAATGCCGGCGGCGCGCGCCCGTTGGCTGCCGGCGAGCACGTGACCTCCCTGTGCGCGCGCATCCGTGACAGAGGCGGCCGATGAGAAATGAGGAAAGACGGTCGTGACTATATATAATGATAATAATAATAATTATTTTCTACAGGTAAACTCCGTATAATTGGTATAATTGTATAACAAATCAAAAGTTTTACGAAGGAGCATCTTTTATTATACTTATGCAAGCTTTCGAACCTTTCGGTTCTTCAACAGGCGTGGCTAGTATGACTATACTAACAGGGTATAAGCGCGCTTGAGCCATTATATACAACATATAAATTTACATGCGAAGTGATATTTCAAATGTAATTAAAATAGAAATAGGAATTATGAGTATGAAATATAAAAATAAAAGTATGTAAATGAACTTAAAGATTTTTAAAATTTAGATAAAATTATGGCAAATACTTTTATATACGTTAAAAGTTAAGTAAAATAATGATATTCACTGTATGCAAGTAGTGTGACACTTTAAAATTTTGTAAAATTTAAAACCAGTATAATTTAAAACATCTCAACACAGAAAAACCAAGCCGGGGTCCACTCCAACCCGACCACACACCCGAGTATATCACGGGATAACTATTGAGATATTATATGATATATTTCCGGTAGATCTATTTTCCTATTGATGCTGTTTATTTGTGATGATATGATGGATTCCAGTACCAATCTGTGCTGCTTATTGTTTATGTGTTGATATAGGACTTTAGGATGATCTAAGTTAAAGTTATGGCCAGTGTTTGAAATATGTTGATATATAAGTGATTTCGGGTCTCTATTGTTTATGTTTCGTTTGTGTTCGGTGATTCTGATATACGCGGTTCTGCCAGTCTCCCCCACATAGGAGGCTGGGCAATCCTGGCAAGAAACCGCGTATACTGCTCCGGTGGAGTGGATGGGATTGTTGGGTGTGTCTGCTTTGGTGATAGGATTCCTGAGGAGGGCAGCAAGATTGGGGGGGCTGTTAAAATAAACTTGGATACCATATGGGCGAAGGATTCTGGAAATGGTAACAGAGAACGAGGAATATGGAAGATAGCAAACTGCTCTATAAGTCGTGGAGGTCCTCGGAGCAGTGGGATCAAACGTGTGTTTATCTATGAATTTTCTTGGGTATCCTGCAGTGGTTAGAAGGGTGGTAATTCTGTTTTTTTTTCTATGGCTTTGAATATAGGTAATGAGCAATGCGTATGTATTCTTTTGGTTAAAGTCCTGACTGTATTTATTTTATAGGCTACCGGGCTATTGGAGGAGAAATAGGTGTATAGGGGTGGGATATTCTTTTTGTGATAAACTGCTGTGTGCAATCTGTGTGGAGTGCGGATAATGAGGATGTCCAGAAAAGGCAATACTAGGTTTGTTTCTGTTTCATATGTGAATTTGATGTCTGCGTGAAAGGAATGTAGAGTGTTAAGAATAGGTTGGAGCTCATTCGGTTTGATTATACAGAAGATGTCGTCCACATACCTCCTCCAATAATGGATGTCGGAAGAATGCGTCTGATTGATCCACTGGTCCAAGGACCCCATCACGACTTCAGCAACTATGGATGAAAGAGGGCTGCCCATTGGGGTGCCTCTGATCTGCTTATAATGCTGGTGGTTAAATGTAAAGGTACTAATGGAAATACATAAGGACGTTAGCTGGGTTATCAGGGTTATTGTTTGATCTTGAATACCTGCTGACTTGAGAAAGGACTGTAATTTGTTTAAAATGAGGGCGTGTGGAAGGGAGAGGTATAGCGCTGTGACATCAAATGAAACCATAGTGTGATGTGCGGGTGGCTGCATTTGTGTGATCTCCTGAATGAAACTGGGTGGGTGTGTGATGTTGTATTGGTTAGGATTGTTCTTCATGATAGGGGACAATAGTTGGGCCAGATATTTAGCTAAAGTGTGAGCCGGGAAGAGGTGGTATGCGATGATGGGTCGGAGCGGTACCCCAGGCTTGTGTATTTTAGGAGCACCATATATGTACGCATCCCGTGTGAGGGAACCGGTAAACTGAGTCAATTGTTCCTTGGTGATCAGCTTCGCCTTCATCAAGTTCCTAAGTGATGACTTGTAGCACTTGACCATGGCGTCTTTCGCAGATGTTGAGATATTCGTAAATGTGGATGTGTCAGCGAGTATGTTCATCATTTTTCCTTCGTAATCAGCTCTATCCATCAACACCGTCTGGTTTCCCTTGTCTGCTTTGGTGATTACCAGCGAACTAGTCTTTTTTAGCTTCTGGATGAGGAAGCGATGATCCCGGGCATATGACACTGGGTGATAGGGCCTGCGCAAGACCTGGGTAACTGCGTGTCTAATCCTGAGGATTTCCATATGGTTGAGGTTTTTGAGTGCACCTTCCACTCCTGCTATTAACCTGGGTATGTCGGGCTTGTCGGGAGGAACGTAATGTAACCCCAATGCTAACACCCTTTCCTCCTTTTCCGTTAAGGGCATCGAGGACAAGTTAACTATTCCATTAGATGAATTGTTTGGAAAGGCTGCGGACTGCGGGAACTGGTATTTCTTTACCCAATATGACATCTTTGTCTTAGAAACAGAAGGTAATAAGACCAAATCTAATGATAAGGTACAATTTGGAATATAGATTATAAACAGAAGGTAATAAGACCAAATCTACTGATAAGGTACAATTTGGAATATAGAATATAAACACAAGGTAATAAGACCAAATCTAATGATAAGGCAAAATTTGGAATATAGATTAGAAACAGAAGGTAATAAGACCAAATCTAATGATAAGGTACAATTTGGATTATATCCCTATATATAGTCACGACCGTCTTTCCTCATCGGCATCTGTCACGGATGCGCGCGCACAGGGAGGTCACGTGCTCGCCGGCTCCCTCGAGCCGGATTTGAACCAGCGACCTAAGGATCACCGTTGTAACATCTACAGTCGGGTAAAACACGGGCGTTGCCCGTGTCATTCGGCTAGTATAATATATGTATGAGTACACTTTGTGTATAAATAGGATTAGTTGAATTTATAAGGTAAACTTATTCATACAGTTTGTATCCTTCGATAGCTCAGTTGGCAGAGCGGAGGACTGTAGATGTTACAACGGTGATCCTTAGGTCGCTGGTTCAAATCCGGCTCGAGGAAGTTTTTTTTTTTTTAATTTTTATTGGCTGCCGGCGAGCACGTGACCTCCCTGTGCGCGCGCATCCGTGACAGAGGCCGATGAGGAAAGACGGTCGTGACTATATATAGGGATACTAGCGGATGTACCCTGGTTCGCCCGGGTTTTACCCGAGTAATGGTTTGTCTAACGAACATTTGTTAAAACACTTCTCTATTAACTTATTTTAAAAAATAATAGATATCTACTTATATAATTGTCTTATTCTGTCTGTGTGAAGTTCACTGTCTGAAGTTCACGGATAGATTTTGGTCATCAACGCGCGCATCATCATTATGATCATTATCATTATCTAATGATAATTATTATTATTATTATCTACTTATATAATTGCCTTATTCTGTCTGTGTGAAGTTCACTGTCTGAAGTTCACGGATAGATTTTGGTCATCAACGCGCTCATCATCATTATGACCATTATCTAATGATAATTATTATTATTATTATCTACTTATATATTTGCCTTATTCTGTCTGTCTGAAGCTCACGGATGGGATTTTACATAACCATCGGTGGTTCAGTGGTAGAATGCTCGCCTGCCACGCGGGCGGCCCGGGTTCGATTCCCGGCCGATGCATTTTTTTTTTTTTTTTACAATTTTTAAAACTCATTTATATATTATACAAGAATGACATCCACGGCGCCAATTTATAATTGTAACGAATAGTATTTGAATAAAAGCATTTAATCGGGTAAAACCCGGGCGTTGCCCGGGTCATTCGTATATAATAATTGTATAAACGAATGCAAGACAAAATCACCGCGAATGTTTCTTTTTTTTTTAAGGCAATTTCTTTTTAAGGCAATTATCGTTATTTATCGTTAATTTTTGTTTCGATTTTATTGAAAAAAAAACGATATGGTGCCTTTAAAAAATGATCTTTATTACTATGCAGTTTTCTATTTAGTCAATATACCTAAGTTCATGTTGCAAATGTAATTATCTCTATCGATTTAGTAGGTGAAATGCAAAAAAAAAATCGACATGATATAATCTTTATGAAAATTCACATTTTTATTTTTATATTTTCAAGACACACACAGTTTGGGGCGGGACGTTTCATAAGAGAGACATCCACGGCGCCAATTTATAATTGTAACGAATAGTATTTTAATTAAAACGTTTTAAAAACACACAGTTTGGAACGGGACGTTTCACAAGAGTGACATCCATGGCGCCAATTTATAATTGTAACGAAGAGTATTTGAATTAAAACGTTTTTAAAATACATACGCACTCGGGTAAAACCCGGGCGTTGCCCGGGCCATTCGTCTAGTCTACTTATATAATTGCCTTATTCTGTCTGTGTGAAGTTCACTGTCTGAAGTTCACAGATAGATTTTGGTCAGAGTCATCAATTCTGTCATCGTTTTAAAAAATTAAAATATTAAAAAAAGATGCCGAAACCCGGGATCGAACCAGGGACCTTTAGATCTTCAGTCTAACGCTCTCCCAACTGAGCTATTTCGGCTTATTTTAGTCATTTCTATAGAAGCTTCTATCTTTATAATTATGTATATTTTTAAAAAGTCAATTCACACCTCTTCGCTGGAGACCATGGGAATACTGACTAATCCCTTATGCTAACATAATCATCATTATCTACTTATATAATTGCCTTATTCTGTCTGTGTGAAGTTCACTGTGTGAAGTTCACGGATAGATTTTGGTCAGAATGGATAAAATAAAAAAAGTGTCAAGGGATGGGAATCGAACCCACGACCTTCCGCTTACTGGGCAGATGCCATGACCACTAGGCTACCCTGGACATATTTTTCCGTTCATAAAGTTAATATATGATGCCAATATATATAATAATTGCATAAAGTAATGCAAGACAAAATCACCGCGAATGTTTCTTTTTTTAAGGCAATTTTTGTTTCGATTTTATTGAAAAAAAAAACGACATGGTGCCTTTAAAAAATGATCTTTATTACTATGCAGTTTTCTATTTAGTCAATATACCTAAGTTCATGTTGCAAATGTAATTATCTCTATCGATTTAGTAGGTGAAATGCAAAAAAAAATCGACATGATGAAATCTTTATGAAAATTCACATTTTTATTTTTATATTTTCAAGACACACACAGTTTGGGGCGGGACGTTTCACAAGAGAGACATGCACGGCGCCAATTTATAATTGTAACGAATAGTATTTTAATTAAAACATTTTAAAAACACACAGTTTGGAACGGGACGTTTCACAAGAGTGACATCCATGGCGCCAATTTATAATTGTAACGAATAGTATTTGAATTAAAACGTTTTTAAAATATATACGCACTCGGGTAAAACCCGGGCGTTGCCCGGGCCATTCGTCTAGTATTTTGATAATTTGAAACACGTAAATTCGAATCTCTCGATAAAGTTACATTTTTCCCGGTCCCTTGTCTCATCTTGTCTCAAATAAATTGCCGTGTCATCCTGAATTTTGTCTTTCCTAATTTTCTACATTACAAAATCATCGTTTTATCTAGTGAACATGTTTTCCTGGTCCCTTAAAAAATACTCGATAACTAACTTTGACTTGTGCGCAATTAATAGGTAGAAAATCTTACTTTTGGTAAATAATCTTTAAGATAATAAACTTAGTGATAATAAAACTTATAGATAAAAACTTGTTGGTAATCAAACTTATAGATTATAAAACTTGTTATCTCCGTCGCAATGGGGGCGCTGCTTGCGAGTTAAATCTACAAATCTGCAAATAACTCTAAGGATATTCAAGAAATTATGTTTTAAAACCTTCCCGGGGATATAACTAATAATATCCCAAAATTTCACGGCGATTGGATATATGGTTTTTGAATCTATAGAGTACAAACATACAGTCAGACAGACATTCAATTATATATATATATAGATTAAACAATAAAAATAGTTTTTAAAATACGATTATATACTTTTAAAATACATTAAAAAGGAGAAAATAAATATTTTAGCTTCTCCACAATTGAACAATTATACGAGTCAAAATAAAAGCAACGGGGAATGAACATCGTATATTGAGGGAAGAGGTAAAATATTCAGTGAAAAAATAAAAACACTTGTTGATCAGTTGCTACATATTAAATCAAATTAAGGTCGAAATTCTTTATGATCGTCTCCGGCCGCATGTGGCTCGCGAGCCGCAGTTTGCCGACCCCTGTTCTAGTGTAACGATTTGTCTCTGATCAGGAATTCTGTCATGTCAGAGGCCAAGTCATGAGGAGTCACAGATAAGAGCCCACCTCCAGGATAGATTAGGTTTAGCTATGGTTTTAGGTTATGTCTCTCGTGGAAGTCTCTATTGTACGTCACAATGAGGGGCAGCCTCTCGTGTGTCGACTCATCAGATAAGAGACAAAGTTTGAAAAATCAAAAAAAACTTTACCTCGCCATTCAACTCACACTAGATGAAAGAAAAAACTAAAAAATGGATACGTTCTTTTTTTTCGTGTCGATTATTTTCGATTAAATAAAAAGAAATAAACGAAATCGTTTGATAAACTTGAAATAATTTTAATTTTCATCAAATATTTTATTACACAAAAAAAAATATGTATTACGAAGCAGTATATAAACAAAAATCTGGAGGGATGCAGTAGTAGAAATTTCCTCAGTTCAAACATAATGTTAAATATATACAAGCTGCAGAACCTCAGAAATGATCCCTTGAAGTGAAGTCATTGACTCGCTGTATCTCTCTGTGCGATAGATTTACAAAACTATGGGTTGTTGCCAGTCACCTAGGCCTAGAGCGTCGTGTTCGTTTACCATATGGACTTGGAATTCCTGCATGTTAGCTGTCTGGAAGAAACACAAATTGCACTTGCGCGTGAAGTGTGACTTCTCGTGTTTTATCACGGCTCTCTCTAAGGAAGAGAAGAAGTTACAATAATTGCACACGAACTCCTTGATACGTGTATGGGACTTGAAGTGCTTTTTGAGATCCGAATTGGTGCCGGCACTGTATTCACACTGGGGACACTGCACCCTACTTGAGCTATGCGTTTTCTCGTGTCGACCAAGGTCAGTTGGAATATAGCTGTAGTAAGCACAGCCTTGGTATTGACAGCAGTATCGTATTGCTTCTGGGTGATTAATACTGATGTGGTTCCTGAGAGTGGTGCGCTCTAGACTCCTATACTTGCAATAAAAACATTGGTTGGGCTTCTCTTTATTGTGAGATCTTTTGTGACGGATCATGTTGTGTTTCATGGTGGTAGTGTACTTGTTACATACGTCACATCGCAGTACCATGTGGGTTTTGAGGTGCTTAAGAAAGCGCTCCTGGTTTGAACTTTCCCACTCGCCGCAATGACACGAATATAACGTGCCGTTCTCCTTTTCATCATGTTTTTTCAGGTGCTCTATAATAGTTTCTTCTTTTTTACTGCGTTTACCACACTTGGGGCATTGATACATGTGTCTGGCTTGATGAAATTCCATGTGATGATCATATTTTTCTTCAAGAACCATATTGAGGCATAGAGGACACTGTTTGTGGACGCCAGAGTTATGAGTGTTTATTTTGTGACTGCCAAGACCAGCCGCGGAGGAAGATGTAAAGGTGCAAAATTCACATTTAAATGATCCTTGCCTTTTTAAATTATGAATAGTTTTATGCTTGTTCAGCCCGGTCGAATTCTTGAAGCCACATTTGCACACATCACATATGTATGGCCTTACTCCAGAGTGAATGCGCTGATGAGCATGTAAGTTGGATATGTTTTTGCTTTTGTAATCACAAATATTGCATTCATAAGGCTTTTCGTCGGTATGGATGCGCATGTGCTTCAAGAGATCGGGTTTCAGTCGAGCTCTGTATTCGCAGTGGTCGCACGAGAATGGCTTCTCACCAGTATGGATCCTCACGTGACCGTCAAGGATGGATTTGGAGACTGCCCAGTATCCGCACTCGGGGCACTCATGCTTCCTCTCGATATCTAAGGACTCCATAGTAGCTTTCTGGGTGGAGCCTTCTAGGCCGGGGATCATTGTGTTGTGTTCCATCTCTCCCAATGGATCATTAAAAATGGGGAAATACTGCTCCCCAAACCCTTCCTGGTGAGCCTCCATTCCTTCCGAAGGGCCATACATCTTCTTATGGAATTAGTAAGCTGAATGGAACACCAAGATAAATTTTTAAAGATATTGTAACGTAGAAATCAAGCCTTGAAATATCCTAAGATGTAAAAGTAGTATTTATTGATGACGTCACAGCGACGAGTCGACAATTATTAACAGGTCAGCCCCAAAACTATTTACAGCTAGAGAATCTTAAGCAAGCAAGCAAAGAAATATTTTAAAAATGATTTCACAAATACAGATTAATATATATTTTTATAATCTGTTGAATATTTTCATTGAATAATATTAAATTAAATAATAAAATATTTCTTCGTCACAATATATTTTGTAGAGAAATCTCTCTCAATTTAAACATGAATCTTGTAGGTCAATAGAGATAATTACTGGATAATCCAAAGCAAGTCTACTGTAAAACCATCAACAACGGTTACTCTCCTAAGGAACTCCTTTTTAGGTGCAGACATTTTAAAACCATTTTAACCGAATTTTTGCCAAACATGTTTAACCAATTTTAGTCTTTAGGATTATATTATTAACGCTGGTGAAGTCTCCCAAGAGAGATCGCCGAAAAACATGACTACACACACATTGGAGAATCGATCATGATAGGCTATAAGTTATGTTGGATTATTTCAACTCAAACTTAGTAGTTTTTTTCCTTTAAAACGTTTATGTTAGCTACATAAATAACATCAATGAGCAAATATTTTATTCTAAAATACTGTATATACGCACTCGGGTAAAACCCGGGCGTTGCCCGGGCCATTCGTCTAGTTTTAAATAAAAGCTTTTTTAAAAATGTTTTTCATAATTAATTATTCACCCTATTTTTAGCCGTATATATGCCAGTCCAAAAAAAAAAAGCCTTATCACTGAGACGATGTTGGCCTTAAGTAGCTGCAAGCCTGCTCACAGCAGATTGGTCAATTCCTCGTGGGAGGTCGGAAGTGACGTAAGCAAAATCCGTTACTAACAGAACCCTAAATTTATTGAATTATATTACAAAGTTAGAGACACCCATTGGATTATTGTTAGGGGATAATTGGTACATATAAAATTTGAATTATAATTAAACAATTGATTAAATAGTTAAAAGTAACAACATACTAATTGAAAAAGGGGAACTATTTAAAAAGGTGTCGTTAAATGTATGGTGGTATATTGTTACACACACACCTATATATTTATATAATAAATATAAATATATGCGTGATGATATTGGAATAAGATGACTAAATTATAACAGATAAAATTAATATATTTGTTGGCTTTTCTCATTTATTTGCTTGTAATTCCAAGGATGTTTTAGATAGGAATCTGTAAATTTGGATTTCTAATTCCTTCCATGTCTTGAACATTTATTGAAAAATTCCTTTCGCAACATCCAGCATTGTCGCATTTTTAGCCAAGAAAAATTTAAATTGACAGGTTCTGGGGAAAAAATAGTTGTTTTTTAGTCAGAAAATGATAATGAAAATATTGCTGTATCATGTTTGATAATCCGATACAAAATTATATAGGGAAAAAATTCCAAAAGAGCAGAAACCACGGGTGAAGCGAGTTCACTTTTGGTATGCAGAAACAAAATTCTAACAGAAAACATTCATTCGAGTAGAAGACACAAAGCCAGATCATCTATATATATATAAATGAATGTATGTGTGTGTGTCTGTCCTTTATGCCTGACCAAACCACTCATTGGAACGCCATGAAACTTTGGGAAGTTATTTAGTATAGTACTGGGAAGTTTTCTAGCAAATAAAATTTTTGAAATAACTTTTCGCCTAAAAATAATCAAGATAAATATTCTAATTTATCTGTTATAATTCAACAATCTGCTCTAAATATTATCATGCATATAGAAAAAAAATGATTATATGCCTCTTCTTTATGCCGGACCAAACTACTCATTTCATCGCAATTTAACTTTGAGAAATTGTTTAATATACTACCAGAAAGGTTTCTATCTAATTATTAGTTTGAAAAACCTTTTTATTTTTGGAAAAAATAAGGATAAATTTAATTAATCTGTTATATTTTCAGCACTCTGATTTATTATCTCTGTATTATCTTTATATATATATAAATCAAAATTTGTCTGTCTGTTTATAGATAAACTCAGAAACTACTTAACCAAATGTCACTAAATTTTCCACATAACTACCAATGACCCTGAAGATGAAGAATTTACAATGCATTAAAATTAAGTAAAAAAAAAAATATTTTAAAATCTATATTTTATCTTTGTGTATAACTTTATTTATATAGCCACTTGCTATATTTGACCATTTAGAACTTTGGGGAAAGTTATAAAGCTATTTTTGTCAGATTTCCTTTTTTCGTTTCGTTTTATTTCCCAAATTCCATTAAAATTTTTATTAAAAATTATCATCATTATTAAGAAGGTTTTCAATGTGTCTGTATTCAAATTATTAATGACATTTTTGAAAGTAAAACAGTGTATACGGTATTAAATATGTATAATGGGGGGGGGGGGACAATGGCTTAAAATATAATAGAAATTAAGCTGAATGAAGACAAAAAATGTTAAGTATTCCCTATGAATTGAAATGAAGTGATTTTGCCTATAAAATATCAAAAAAATAGACTGGATTGATACACATTCAAAATGGTTAAAATGGCATTTATTAAGCCAAACAGTGTGGAAAAGTAGATACAGTAGAGCTTCCATTGAGAGGATGCCTAAAATCGTAGCTTAACCCGTCTCTCCAAGAGGCAGTCTCTTATTAAAGGTCTATTAGAGATTCTTTAATATCAATTAGAATCTCCAATGAGAGACCACCTACAGGAGAAACAAGTTGAGTCATGTTTTTAGGTGGTCTTTCTTAAGAGACTATTTAAATATATTAAAATCAACATTTTCTTACTGTTACGTTTAATTACTGCTAATCTATATATATAAAAATGAATGTATGTCTGTCTATCTGTCAATTATTAATTGGAATGAGCGAGTATTGTGAGTTTCATTATTCTATATGGTCTGGAAGCATATTAAAATAAAATATACAAAATTTGAAAGGAAATTTGGAAATTTGTCCGTTCTTGGCCAACCTGACAACCCAGAAGTCTGAAAATTGGTCAGCTAGTATTGTCATCAGGTTTGAACATGTGTACCAAATTTCATATTTCTAGGTCCCCTATAAGTATATTAATAAAAATTGATTACAAGATTTGGCGACAGACATGGAGGCAAGTTTAATAAAAGCTTTTAAATAAATAAAGTCGACCAATCTCATTGAAAATGGTAACATTAGAAAGAGCGTAAAAAGTATACCAAGACGGCTCAGTCAAAGAAGGAGAATTCGGAGGAAAATCGCTAAAAACGAACGGTTCGCGAGATATTGGCAAAACAAAATAAATAAAAATAAATATACAAAAGTTGAAAGGAAATTTAGTAAATTTGTCCGTTCTTGGCCAACCTGACAACCCAGAAGTCTGAAAATTGGTCAGCTAGCAATGTCATCAGGTGTGAACATGTGTACGAAATTTCATATTTCTAGGTGCCCTATAAGTATATTAAAAATTGATTACAAGATTTGGCGACAGACATCCAGACAGACAGACAGATAGGCAAGTTAAATAAAAGCTTTTAATTAATTAATAATTAATAATAAAATAATAAAAAAGGATTTTCAGATTATGTCTCCTATATTCTTCGTAAATTGCTGGGATAAATATAAAGTAGAAATATTATTGTGTTTATTTATGAATATACTAGTGGATGCACCCGGCTTTGCCCGGATTTTACTCGAGTGGAATAATGGCCTAACGAATATTTGATAAAAATATTTTCCGAGCAAATATCCTCTCTCTGCTGATACGATTTTATATATATCTTTATAAAAATTTGATTCAGTAGAGTGGATATTTGCTTATTGCTTCTTTTGGATTTTTATAAAAATATATTTTTTGAAAATAGAGCAATCCATAAATAAATCTTTAATTAAAAGGCATATATTGGATCAAAATATAATTGGTAAAATAAATTATACTTTGATTCAATATTGTTGCATCATGATTAATGCGCGTATTTTTAAAATTATTTATAATATTATTTTTAATATATTTAGAATTTAAATTATACATTTATTTATTTTTATAAAACAGATATAAAGGAGAATTCGAAGGAAAATCGCTAAAAACGAACGGTTCGCGAGATATTGGCAAAACAAAATAAAAAAAATAAATATACAAAATTTGAAAGGAAATTTAGTAAATTTGTCTGTTCTTGGCCAACCTGACAACCCAGAAGTCTGAAAATTGGTCAGCTAGCAATGTCATCAGGTGTGAACATGTGTACCAAATTTCATATTTCTAGGTGCCCTATAGGTATATTAAAAATTGATTACAAGATTTGGCGACAGACATCCAGACAGACAGACAGATAGGCAAGTTAAATAAAAGCTTTTAATTAATTAATAATAAAATAATAAAAAAGGATTTTCAGATTATGTCTCCTATATTTTACTCGAGTGGAATAATGGCCTAACGAATATTTGATAAAAATATTTTCCGAGCAAATATCCTCTCTCTGCTGATACGATTTTATATATATCTTTATAAAAATTTGATTCAGTAGAGTGGATATTTGCTTATTGCTTCTTTTGGATTTTTATAAAAATATATTTTTTTAAAATAGAGCAATCCATAAATAAATCTTTAATTAAAAGGCATATATATAAAGGGATATAATTGGATTAAACTGGCGAAACCGCTGGGTATGTTCACCACTGATGAGCCAGGCCCTCCCTTTAATTTTTCCATCGCAGTAAGGACAGTAGAAATTGTTTTATTTTAAAAAGAATATTACGCCTCTAAAATAGTTTTATAATTTGATAACAGATGGCGCTCTAGTACATAAAACAGATTATTACTATAAAATATTATGTACTATAAAACATTTGTATTTTGATACACTAAATACCCCACATGCTTTAAACTTTGATGTGATAAATAAAGAGATATTCTAGGTGCTACCTAAATTTATAGTTGTCTTATTATTGACTGGTTTAACCTTGTAAGATAGTTGAGACACGTTCTGGAAAGATGCAAGACACGTCTGAGGAGAGACTCAAGACTGAAGAATCTGCCAAACCGCAGCCCAGTGCAACAATATATGCCTTTTAAATAAAGATATATGTAAATATATATTGACATTTATAAATAAATATAGATATACTGAAATCAGCCAAAAGGCCGAAAAGCGATATTTTTATAGAGAGGTGTTTTGCTGTTGGAATTTTGTTCCTGCCTTCTAAAAATGAACTGGCTTCGCCCGTGGTGTGCTTCATGAAATTTTCCCCGAACTAATTTTGTATCTAATAATCAAACATGATACAGCAATATTTTCTGACTAAAAAACAACTAATTTTGCCCTGAACTTTGTCAATTTTAAATTAATTAGCTAAAAATTAGACAATAAACTCTTTCAGATTTTTTCTAACTCCTGTTAAAATTTCAGCCAGATTAGGTTCTTATTGAGGATTTGTATAACCGACAAACATACATACATATATACAAACATAAACTCACCTTTATATATATAATAGATGAATCTTATATATATAAAAATGAATGTATGTCTGTTTGTCCTTTATGCCTGACCAAACCACTCATTGGATCGCCATGAAACTTTGGGAAGTTATTTAGTATAGTACTGGGAAGGTTTCTAGCAAATAAAATTTTTGAAATAACTTTTCGCCTAGATATAATCAAGATAAATATTCTAATTTATCTGTTATAATTCAACAATCTGCTCTAAATATTATCATGATGATACGATGATTTTGTAATGTAGAAAATTAGGAAAGACAAAATTCAGGATGACACGGCAATTTATTTGAGACAAGAATAATGATTCAATTCAAAGGCAAGATACTATTCCTTTAACTTCCAATTACCGAGGGAACCAATTAATATTGATTTTATTCTACTTATCGAGTATTTTTTCAAGGGACCGGGAAAAAATGTTCACTTTATCGAGAGATTCGTTAAACAAACCTTTACTCGGGTAAAACTCGGGCGAAGCCGGGTACATCCATACAAGAATAATGATACAATTCCAAGGCAAGATACTATTCCTTTAACTTCCAATTACCGAGGGAACCAATTAATATTGATTTTATTCAACTTATCGAGTATTTTTCAAGGGACCGGGAAAAAATGTTCACTTTATCGAGATATTCGTTAAACAAACCTTTACTCGGGTAAAACCCGGGCGAAGCCGGGTACATCCATACAAGAATAATGATACAATTCCAAGGCAAGATACTATTCCTTTAACTTCCAATTACCGAGGGAACCAATTATTATTGATTTTATTCAACTTATCGAGTATTTTTCAAGGGACCGGGAAAAAAATGTTCACTTTATCGAGAGATTCGTTAGACAAACTTTTACTCGGGTAAAACCCAGGCGAAGCCGGGCGGGTCCGCTAGTTATACATACATTATACATACATATATATATTAGCGGATGTACCCGGCTTCGCCCGAGGTTTTACCCGAGTAAAGGTTTGTCTAACGAACATTTGTTAAAACAATTCTCTATAAACTTATATAAAAAAAAGATATATTTTGATAATTTGAAACTCGTAAATTTGAATCTCTCGATAAAGTGAACATTTTTTCCCGGTCCCTGTGTGCCGTGTCATCCTGAATTTTGTCTTTCCTAATTTCCACATTACAAAATCATCGTTTTATCTAGTGAACATTTTTTCCCGGTCCTTTGAAAAATACTCGATAAGTTGAATAAAATCAATATTAATTGGTTCCCTCGGTAATTGGAAGTTAAAGGAATAGTATCTTCGCCTTGAAATTGTATCATTATTCTTGTCTCAAATAAATTGCCGTGTCATCCTGAGATAATCTTACTTTTGATAAATAATATTTAAGATAATAAACTTAGAGATAATAAAACTTATAGATAAAAAAAACTTGTTATCATCGTCGCAATGGTGGCGCTGCTTGCGAGTTAAATCTACAAATCTGCAAATAACTCTAAGGACATTCAAGATATTCAAGAAATTATTTTTCAAAAACCTTCCCGGGGATATACCTAATAATATCCCAAATTTTCACGACGATTGGATGTATGGTTTTTGAATCTATAGAGTACACACAGACAGACATTCAATTATATATATATATAGATATACCCGGGTTTTACCATATTAAATGTTTTTATTCAAATACTATTCGTTACAATTATTAATTGGCGCCGTGGATGTCACTCTCGTGAAACGCCCCGCTCCAAACTTTGTGTGTTTTTAAAATCTATATTAATAAAATGGAAATTTCATAAGTGGTGTTCGCTAAAAACTTTCGTTACAATGCATCAATTTCGACCAAATTTTCAACATTTATGTAAAACGAGATGGAGCAGGTTTTGCTTAACATCAAAATATTTTTCCTAACATTAACATGCGTAACTTCGCTGTTATCGATTAAATACAAAAAAAAATCAACAGAGTTAATTTTATTTATATAAAATACAAAATTAAATTTCAACAGAGTTAATTTTTTACATACTAGCTAATAATCTCAATCTAAAAAAATATTCAAAACAGGCAATTTTAAGATAACACCATATGTAAAACAGTCGGCCAAGAAAACAACTTCCCTCGAGTAAAACCCGGGCGGAGCCGGGTACACCCGCTAGTATAAAAATAAAAATGTAAATTTTCAGAACGTTATTTAAAAATTGTATTATTTTGATTTTTTTATATGAATATATTTTGAGAGAGAGAGAGAGAGAGAATTTGATATTTACATAAAATGATGAAAGCAAATGATTTCTTGCCCCTACGCCGTCATTACATCAATCAAGGTCACTCTTAAGAAACGTCCCGCTCCACCAATCCCCGTCGCCCCACGTGGTCCATCCTTCCCCAACTTTACTTCTCGCTGTTCCCCAGTGAGGCGCTGGTTGCAAGTGAGATAGGAAAAAATTGTTAATAACTCCAAGTATATGCGAGATAGAAGCCTGTAAATTTGCCTATAGGTTTATCCGGATTCAACTCTATATTAATTACGATATCAATTAATTTGAAAGCTCTATAATTCCTACCTTTAGTTATTTATAATGTTTTTAATATTTATAAAAATTGTCAAGAAGCTCAATCCAGATGGGACACCTGTCAATCATCCCTGGACCCTGGGGGGTACCACAGGTGTGAGGGGTTCTCAGAAGCTGATCTGTAAATAAGGAAAACGGGACGGTGGCTGAGGCCGCTCATTAGGATTATCTTTAACTTGGGGTAAGTTGTACTCTCTCTCCCTATAAATACCCCTTATAATGATTTAATTATTCCCAAATTTGCCCTTGCTTTATTTATCTCTGCGACATATTGACTTCCGAGAACCCCTCACACCTGTGGTCCCCCCCGGGGTCAAGGGATGATTGACAGGTGTCCCATCTGGATGGAGCTTCTTGACAATATATTCACGATAAATTATCGAAATTATCAACTAACTTGAACATTAGCCCGCTCTACGAATGGGTCTAGAATGACAGCCAATTCTAAGCTTTATTAAAGTTTTACCTTAATATGAATTTTGAAAACTTGTACAGTAGAATTTTCCTGTAAAAGATACCTAGTTGCAGAGTCAAAATGTCCTTTACAGAAAGATTTCCTCTCTTACCGGAGAGTTTCTAAATAGTAAAATGGTAAATTTGGTTATGATAACTGTCTTTAATAGAGAAGTGTCTTCTCATTGAGGTGCTACTATATATTGTTTACAACAGTAACAAGAGTTTTAAAAACATGCTGTTATATTTTCTCATTTAGTATGCTCCAGGAACTGGGTTATATCAAGAGATTCATTACTTTGAAGTATTGTCTGATAATAGGTAACATTGCTAAAGTCTTTCCTTCTTCGAATTGGCGTACCAATAGAAAACATTTGCTTTGCTATACAATTAAACTCCATACGCTTCTTTAATTAAAACATTCGTTTCTGAAGCTATTTTACCGAGTTTCAAAAAAATTGAATAGCGATTCGTTGCTCGATACAACTTTAAATAGAAAACGAGAGAAATTCCCGAAAAAATAAGAGTGGAGTAATACTCAAAGATATTAATGCAGGAATATGGAGAGAGAAGCTAGCAAAAAATATGAGAAAGTAAGAATTGCGAGATTATCCAATAAACGATAATGTCGAGAAAATGAAGGTGAAAAAAAAAACTAATTGCGTTAGAAGGCGTCAAATATCAGAGGCATAAATATTGCGAATTAATTTTTAGCAGATGACCTGTAAAGAGATAATTGCACCAAAAATTATTTATTAATAAACCTATTTTTTTCGTACCATTATAGGGATATTCAGAGAAAAACACTGCCACGTCAACCAATAGTTTATTTCAACTCCCGACGTTTCAGTGATTTCCTGTCCCCTGAAGAGAGTGACAGGGAATCACTGGAACGTCGGGAGTTGAAATAAACTATTGGTTGATGTGGCTGTGTTTTCCTCTCAATAAACTTCCAACCAACAAATGACCTTGAGAATTATAGGGATATGTTTGGTGCTTGAACTCCTGGTTATGTAAGGGAAATTTTTAGCAGCTTGAGAAGAGTTATGTTTTTACGTTGACAAATTTAATGGTTAAATAATCTTATAATTTTCCTTGGCATGTGCGAAGTGTTAAAGAGTTCTATACTTTTATTACTCCTTTTATATATATATATATATATAGTTTTCTCAATTATAATTAACTAGCGGACGTACCCGGCTTCGCCCGGGTTTTACCCGAATAAAGGTTTGTCTAACGAATCTCTCGATATAGTGAACATTTTTCCCGGTCCCTTGAAAAATACTCGATAAGTTGAATAAAATCATTATTAATTGGTTTTCCTCGGTAATTGGAAGTTAAAGGAATAGTATCTTGCCTTGGAATTGTATAATTATTCTTGTCTCAAATAAATTGCCGTGTCATCCTGAATTTTGTCTTTCCTAATTTTCAACATTACAAAATCATCGTATCATCATGATAATATTTAGAGCAGATTGTTGAATTATAACAGATAAATTAGAATATTTATCTTGATTATTTTAAAGCGAAAAGTTATTTCAAAAATTTTATTTGCTAGAAACCTTCCCAGTACTATACTAAATAACTTCCCAAAGTTTCATGGCGTTCCAATGAGTGGTTTGGTCAGGCATAAAGGACAAACAGACCACACACACACATACATTCATTTTTATATATATAGATATTGTGAGTATATTTTTTAGGCTTTATTGAGTGCTCATAAATATATATATATATACTAGCAGACGTACCTGGCTTCGCACGGGTTTTGCCAGAGTAAAGGTTTGTCTAACGAACATTTGTTAAAACAATTCTCTATAAACTTATTTGAAAAATAATAGATATATTTTGATAATTTGAAACTCTTAAATTTGAATCTCTCGATAAAGTGAACATTTTTTCCCGGTCCCTTGTCTCATCTTGTCTCAAATAAATTGCCGCGTCATCCTGAATTTTGTCTTTCTTAATTCTCTACATTACAAAATCATCGTTTTATCTAGTGAACATTTTTTCCCGGTCCCTTTAAAAATACTCGATAACTAACTTTGACTTGTGCTCAATTAATGGGTAGAAAATCTTACTTTTGATAAATAATCTTTAAGATAATAAACTTAGTGATAATAAAACTTATAGATAAAAAAAACTTGTTAACATCGTCGCAATGGGGGGCTGCTTGCGAGTTAAATCTACAAATCTGCAAATAACTCTAAATATATTCAATATATTCAAGAAATTATTCATCAGAAACCTTCCCAGTACTATATTAAATAACTTCCCAAAGTTTCATGGCGTTCCAGTGAGTGGTTTGGTCAGGCATAAAGGACAGACACACACACACACACATACATTTATATATATACTAGACGAATGGCCCGGGCAACGCCCGGGTTTTACCCGAGTGCGTATATATTTTTAAAACGTTTCAATTCAAATACTATTCGTTACAATTATAAATTGGCGCCATGGATGTCACTCTTGTGAAACGCCCCGTTCCAAACTGTGTGTTTTTAAAATGTTTTAATTAAAATACTATTCGTTACAATTATAATTTGATTGTATATAAGAAACATATTTTCATTTAAGTATTGTACTTTATATAAAAAAGATTAAATAATTGTGCAAAACGGTATATACGATATATAAACATCAAAAGAAATAATGAGCCTATCGTTCAAATATAAAATTCGAATAAATATAAATGAGATACTAAAAATTAAATACCTATTTAATGAATATCATATTTTATTCTTATATTAAAATATTTATTATTTTATTCTTAACTTTATGAACGGAAAAATATGTCCAGGGTAGCCTAGGATAAGCGGAAGGTCGTGGGTTCGATTCCCATCCCTTGACACTTTTTTTATTTTATCCATTCTGACCAAAATCTATCCGTGAACTTCACACAGACAGAATAAGGCAATTATATAAGTAGATATATATATGCCTAATAATAACTAAGATAATAAAAAGTATATATTGGATTGAATAAAAAAATATTGAGGAATATATATAAATGCAAAATTTTGCCGGGAGTAAATTGATGTATAAAAGCACAGGGCGTCTCTCCCATTAAAATAAATGTCTAAACTATAGACGCCATTTATATCTATATATATCAAAATGAATTTTTGTATGTTTGTTTGTTGGTTTGTATGACCTGTATACAAATTCGCAGTAGTTCACTAATTCAAACCAAAATTTCCATACATAGGTAAAAAATAACGGGGATGACGATAGGCTATTTTAAAAAATAGCATTAAAACTATATATTCAAATTATTCAACTTAGCTCACGAGCAGCGCCCTCTAGAATTTCAGGCGACCTGCCGGCGGCGCGCGCCCGTTGGCTGCCGGCGAGCACGTGACCTTCCTGTGCGCGCGCATGGCGGGCGGTCGCGTCGCCGACAGCCATGCGCGCGCACAGGGAAGTCACGTGCTCGCCGGCAGCCAACGGGCGCGCGCCGCCGGCAGGTAGCTTGAGCGTTCTAGACGTGAAGCTTTTTCTTAATTACAATGCAAGTCCTTAACTATATTTACAGGTTTTCTAATTTATAACTATTTCACATATTTACATATATATTTTCATTTTTTGCTATAACTGATCTAATTCGCCGTTTAAAATAACCGCTCTTGCTATATTTGCTATGTTTTATTTTGCTATGTTTAATGTGTTTGAATAATACATTTAATCGTGTAAACCCGGGCGTTGCCCGGGTCATTCGTCTAGTTAATTATAAAAGTAAGAAAACTGAGCGGGTCAATAACGAGAGAAAAAAAGAACTCAATATCCTGTGTAAATTTCAATCAAATAGGTCATTTATTGAAGAAATGTAAAAGGAACACATAAATATAGAAAATTTTGATAAATTTCTAATATTATATTTTTAAAATATTTTAATAAATAAATATTAAATATTTTTTTTTATTCTGCGTTATAATATATTTCGTGTTCATCATTTTTTAAATACTTTAGCATCTATATGCTTTAGGTCAATTGATCATGCAGGGAATTTTTAAACTATTTTTAGAAGAGTAATTAATTAATATAACTATTTAGCATTGAAAACTAAATATACCAATGGCCATCACAATGTTGACAAAGTTTTTTACTAGAAACCTTCACCAACTTCCTCGTAGATATTTCGAAAAACTCCAATCAAATAAGAAGCTTGTTTTGTTGGTGGATTTGGATCATACTCTGGTAGAGAATAACTACAGGATTCAAGGCTTGAGAGAGAGAGTGATTTGAACTCTAAAACTCATTTTAAAATTCGACCTGGAACGTATACGTTTGCCAAAGAAATGTCGGAATTGTACGATTTGCATATATGCACATTGGAGAATGGCGCTTATGCAAACAACATTCTTGAAGTTTTAGATCCTAAGAAAAATATCTTTCAACCCGATTTGATCACAAAGGCAGATATATGTAGTGACACATCCAAGTCGAGCATCCTCGATACCATGTTTAAGAATGGGAAGGACATGGTTTATGCGATAGACGACTTGCCACTGCTGTGGGATTGCGAAAGTAGAGTACGGACAATCTGTCCCTATACTGCACAATCTAATCCTTCCTTTCTACCGCCAAGTTTAATGAACGATTCCTTATCCCAAGTGCAGAATTCTCTCGTCAAGATCCACAAAATCTACTTTCAGCTGAAAAAAGAAATTCCAAAACCCGTTCTTCCTAACCTGGCAGCCCTTCTTTACAAGAATGTACTCAAAGGATCTCGTATTGCTGTAAACGCACCCCATTTAGACCCCTTCATCATTGAATCTGTCAAGTCCATCATCACTCCACTGGGAGGTCAGGTGGTGCCAATTGAAGACAATAACAGGACCCATCTCATTACAGACAACTGTGATGTTCCTCCTTATTTTGGGGAGCGTGTGGTACCTTCCTACTGGCTTCTAGCTTGCATCCAATCTCTTGAAGATGTCCAAGGTCACTTCCCTTTGCCATCACAAAACAATTTCGGATGTGTGAATTCATTACGAATTTTCGATTATCACATGAGACACATGTTTCCTCCGAAAAATACTCAATTGTTATATTCTAGATCCGATTTTTAACTTAGTTCATAAAATATGTTTATTTTTAAATTGTGTAGAAAAAGATTCAGTAATTATATACAATATATTCTAGATGTGTCTCATGTACTTCAAACTTTCCTAATTTCTTTAACATTAACCCACATATTCAACGAACAGGGATAGAATGACATCCAGTTCTCCCTAAGTCTTATTAAACTTATGCCTTTTATCAACCAATATATTAGAATATGTATATGGTTATATGTCTTTGTATTATACTTGAACTCCATCTAATGTATATATAAAATATGTATTATTGAAATATTATATATAAATAAATACTTTATCATTTTATAAATATATTTGATAACACTTCCAGCCATATTTTGGTCATATAAAGGTTTTTTATATAATTAACCCTTTTTTCACTTACTCACTCACGATCATTATGCAATTATTTGCAACACTTTTTTTTTTTTTTTGCAGTATATTTCCTAGTGTTTTTGGCTTTTTTTTTTCTCTCATAAATAGGCTAATGTTGTATTTGTATAATAATTATTGCTTACATATTTGGTTATAGTTTTTATTTAAATTCAGCTCCATTTGTGTGTCTGATTTTCTTTTATGCCGTATATTTCCTAATGTCTTTGAACTCCCTTTTTTTTCTCATAAATAGGCTGAAGCTCTATTTGTATATTAAATTGATGCTCACAGAGACCACGGGTGAAACCAGTTCATTATTTTGTACGCAGGAGCAAAATTCTAACAGAAAAACATTCATTCGAGCAGAAAACAAAAGCCAGATCATCTTTCTATAAAAATATCGCTTCTCAGACACAAAGTTTGCAGCGGGACGTTTCACAAGTGTGACATCCACGGCGCCAATTTATAATTGTAACGAATAGTATTTGAATAAAAACATTTAATCGGGTAAAACACGGGCGTTGCCCGGGTCATTCGTCATTAATATATAGTCACGACCGTCTTTCCTCAATTCCTCATCGCTGTCACGGATGCGCGCGCATCATCATTATGATTATTATCTTCTATAGAAGCTTCTATCTTTATAATTATGTATATTTACAAAAAGTCAATTCGCTCGCGCCTCTAGCGGTGAAAATGAGGGGTAATACCAGCTGACCTAATGTACATGTAAAGTTTGGAGCGGGACGTTTCACAAGAGTGACATCCACGGCTCCAATTTATAATTGTAACAAATAGTATTTGAATAAAAACATTCAATCGGGTAAAACACGGGCGTTGCCCGGGTCATTCGTCTAGTATAATATATAAATGAGTTTTAAAAATTGTAAAAAAAAAAATGCATCGGCCGGGAATCGAACCCGGGGCACCCGCGTGGCAGGCGAGCATTCTACCACTGAACCAAAAGCAAACGGTGACAGAATTAAGAACGCATGGCGATGATAACTGTATATTATCCGTGACAGAGGCGGCTGATGAGGAAAGACGGTCGTGACTATATATAGTAATAATCCAAACTGTACCTTATCATGGATGTGATCTTGTTACCTTGTGTTTATAATCTATAATCTGTTGGCTTCCGTAGGCGTTTCTTACTGGGAAAAAGAAAGAGAGGATCCAATGAAATAATTTAGTAGCGTTTATTAAAACAAAATCATAATAATGAACAACACATATAACAGAGAGTACCGTCGTCTTCCGGGTATTCCTTCTACTGGGGAGCTCGGATTCTATATTCTGTGCGTTTATAATCTGTTTATCTGTGGCTCTCTGGTCGGGATGGCGCCTACATTCGGCCATTCCTGGATTTCAATCGTCCTCGATTGAACCTTGCGTTGCAGGAACGTCGTGGGTTGCGTCGGGGGATATCTTCTACTTCTGGCTCCTCGTCCGGACTTTCTTCTGTAGCTGAATCATCTTCTTCACTGTGCCAAGACTTCAGTTGACTGATATGGGCCGTTGTCGTGTAGAACCGTCCACTGGTTCTTTCGCTTAACTGAGTCACTCTATACGTGTCGCTTGGCAGAACCTCGGTAATTATCAAAGGTCCTCGATATTTGGGTTGTGCCTTGGTTTGTTCATCCGTCATTTTGGGTACATGCCTCATCACTACAATTTCTCCTACTTCGAATTGGATTGTACGGCACTTCTTCTTATCGTAGTATGTCTTCATAATTTCTTGTTTATTCTCAATTTGGGTTCTCACACTCTCTTGAATTCTATCCGGCTCGGTCCATGGGTCCACGTCTTCGTCGGCTAATCTTCTAAGTATCCCATCGTGGAATCGAGGGGAATAGCCGTGGAGTGTTTCGAACGGTGTTTTATTCGTCGTCTTGTTCACCGCATTGTTCAGGTCTCGCTCTACCTCCTTGATCTTCAGGTCCCAATCCTTCCGTCGCGGATCCTCGATACTGGTTGCTATAGTGGACAATACTGTTCGGTTCACTCTTTCGACCATCCCGTTCCCTTGCGGATGTTTCGTAGAGTTCAGAGTATGATGCATTCCATTTCCTCGACAGAATTCTTCAAATTGCCTTGAGGTAAAACATGACCCTCTGTCGCTGATGATCTTGTCGGGTAGTCCGAAATCATTCACAAAACTTTTCATTACCTTCAGGACGTTCTGCGTCGATGTGTTCCTTACAGGGCTTAATCGGACAAATCTTGTCAGATTATCGACAATCACTAAAAGTTCCTGGTTACCTTTTGTACTTCTCACGAAGGGGCCTACGTGGTCCATGTGTACGATGGAAAACGGTCTCTTGCCTGACTTAATGGGATGTAGGAAGCCTTGTTGTTTTCCATCGGGAACTTTGTTAAATAGACACTCGAGACACATAGCCACATGGCGTCGAACGTACCTCTTCATTGAAGGAAACCAGTACAATTCCTTAATTTTGTTGACAGTCCTATCAGTCGCAAAATGTCCCATTAGATCATGGAATTTGACAACTAAGCTTTTCCTCATACTTTTGGGTATAACATACAGGGCTCGTTCCTCTTCTCCATTTTTCACCATGCGGAAAAGTCTGCCTCCTTTGTAGCTGTAGTCGTTAATTCTATTTTGTTCTCCTACTGTCCTATCACACGGGTCCTTTCGAAAGATCTGGATCAGGTCTCTCAATTCAGGGTCGGAATGCTGAATCATCAAGATTTGTTCTTCCAGTGTGATTGTAGGCACACTTCAAGGTTTTTCTCCAC
Organism: Cordylochernes scorpioides; assembly: GCA_030710605.1. Lineage (NCBI taxonomy): Eukaryota > Metazoa > Arthropoda > Arachnida > Pseudoscorpiones > Chernetidae > Cordylochernes > Cordylochernes scorpioides. Next base: position 26,189,526 of record CP092863.1, read on the forward strand.
GATTTCCTCCATCGTGTCTCTAGGGTCGTCGACTGGAGCTCTACTTATTCCGTCTACGTGGGCCATCTTCTCCCCTGGTTTATGTCGAATTTCGAAATCGTATTCCTGAATCAGATTGTACCATCGCGCTATCTGAGGATTTGTAGTCTTCTTCGCGTTCATGTAGACCAGTGCTTGGCAATCTGTAACCACTGTAAAGTTGATTCCTACGAGGAACTGACGTAGTCGATCCAAGGTCCACACTATCGCCATCAGCTCCAATTTGCTTGAGTGGTACATCTTCTCGGCCTCTGTTGTCTTCTTGCTCACACAGTAGACCAAGCGCCATTTGCCGTCTTCGTCCATCTGTAGCACCATTCCTGCTAATCCCTCAGCACTCGCATCGCAATGTACTTCTGTCTTGAGTTCAGGGTTGTAATGAGCTAGTACCGGATATTCGACCAGATCCTTTCGTAGTCCTCCAAATGACCTTCGCTGTTCTTCCTTCCATTCAAATTGTGAACCTTTCTTCGTAAGTCTGCTTAGCGGTTCTGCTTTCCTCGCGAAGTCCTTTACAAATCGTCTGAAGAAGTTCGTCAGTCCCAGAAAGCGTCGTATGTCGTGGACATTCTTGGGTTCTGGAAATTCTTCTATCGCCTTGATCTTTCTTGGGCCTGGCTTAAGTCCGCCTGTACTGATGACATACCCTAAGAACTCAACTTCCCTCCTTCCGAACTCACATTTGGAGGGTTTCAGTGTCAACTTCGCTGATCTTATTCTTTCGAGGACTTCCCTCAACCTTTCGATCATCTCCCGCCAATCCTTTGCCGGGATAATCACGTCGTCGAGATAGCAGAATGCCTTCTTGTTCAGCAGCGGACCTAGGACAGTGTGCATCAGTCTTTGGAATTCAGCTGGTGCGTTGGCGAGTCCAAAAATCATCCTTTCGAATTGACCTGTATCATCTGGGGTGATGAATGCTGTCTTTAATTTTGCCTTATCGGTCAGTGGTATCTGCAGATATCCATGCGCCAGATCCAGAGTGGTGAAGAATTTCGCATTCCTTAGGCCTTCCAGAAGGCCGTCTATCCTTGGTAATAGGAACTTGTCCTTAACTGTTTGAATGTTGAGTCTCCTATAATCTACCACCAGACGATGATCTCCAGTTTTCTTCCTCACAAGTAGGACGGGACTAGCGTAGGGTGATCTAGTTTCCGTCACTATTCCATTGTCCTTCCACTCTCTGAAAATCTCCCTGATTGCTTCGCGTTCACTTGCAGTCGTCTTATACGGTCTCAGACAGACTGGCTTGCTTCCATCAACTTCCTTAATGTCCATCTTGGTGACATCGGTGCACCCTAATTCCTCCATGCCAAGAGCGAAACAGTCTCTATACTCGTTTACTACATCTAGGATTTCTTGTCTCTCTTTCGAAGTCAGAGAATGATTGACGTTGATGTCCTCAGGCAGTATGGGGCGCTTACGTTTCATTTGGTCTTGTCCTTCCCTCTTCTCTTCATTTTTAGTCTGAAACGAATCCTCTGCGACGTCCAGGTTAACAACAATATCATCAAGGTTCAGTAGTTCAACTCGCCCTACACATTGGTTCTTCCTTACTCTCAACTTGCCCTTGCCAGCTGAGATGATGGGTACGGTCGTCTTTCCATCGACCACTTCCAATAGGGAATCGACACAGGCGTCATCTACTCCTGTGAACAATACATATCCGTCCTTTACCTCGTCTGTGATTGCACTTGTAAAGTTAATGGAGTCGCTCTCCAACTGAACAGTTTCGGTTGCTCTCAGTTCGATGCGACGCGACTTGATTTCTTCTTGCAGATTAGCAAACGGAAATTCGGATGAATAGCCAATATGCAAGTTTTTACCAATTCTGGCGAAGGATACGTAGGGCAGATCTGTCCATGTTCTTCCAATTAATAGGTCATAGGGTTGGGCATCATCGTTGACAATGAATACAGTGATTTCCCTTCCGACGATGCCATCAATCTCCAGGTCGACTGACGTCTTCCCAACGGTCCTGGCAGCTGGTGCAGTCTGGTTACCGATGCCGTACAGACTAGTCGAGTCTGGTTCGATGTCGACGCTGATCCTCCTTGCGACCGATTCTCTCATTAGACAACTGCTGCTCCCGGTGTCTATCATTGCCTTCACGGTTTTCTTGTTGTCGATCTTGACATCCTTCAAATATACATCTGGCGGGACAGTCTCCAGTCCTTCGACTTCCAGGTTGGCTACTTTTAGTCCTTCTTTGGGTCTTGTGCAATTCCTTTCCTTGTGTCCCGTTTGACCGCATCCTCGGCATGTCAACGTAGTCCTGGGTGCTGGGCAGTCTCTGGCAATGTGTCCAAACTGATTGCAGTTGAAGCACTTCGGTTCTCCCATGTCGTTTCTGATCGTACGGTTGACCATTCTCCTCAAGGTGTTAGGGTACGTTTCACTGATTTCGTTCCTTGCAGCGTCTTGACCCGAAACATTCGTTCCTTGTTTAGTCTCTTTAACTTCGCTTTGGTTGGGGAATCTCGCAGATTTCTGCTGAAACGACGGTGGTATGAGGTGTTTCGCATTCCAATGCGGAGGTCCCATCTCGGTGCGAACATTTTCGTACTCGTCCAGTTTATCCGCCAACTCATCTGGGTTGTTTAACTTGGTCCAATCGTCAATGAGATGATTACGCAGCACATTTGGAACTTTTTTCTTTAGCTGGTTAGTGACGGACAAATCCTTTAGGGCGTCGAAATTTTCCACGTTCATTCCTTCGATCCATTCGTTGAAATATCCTCGCAATTCGAAAGCGAAGTCTCTCCAGGAACCCTTTTGAGATCTCTCGTGCTTCTCGAATTTTTGTCTGAATTGTTCGGGGCTCAACTTGTACCGTTTTAGGAGCAACCTTTTCACGAACCTATAATCGCCGCTTTGTTCTTCTGTCTCCCGAGCGATTAATTGAGTCATTTCGTAAGGTAGCAATCCTAGGAGGCTGAACGCCCATTGGTCTTCATCCAATCCTAGTCGCTTTGCCTGTCTTTTGAAAAGAATTAGGTAAAAACTCAAATCATTGTCCTTCGACTCGTACTTGGGCATCAGTTTACGTATCTCGTAATGTGCGTCATTGCTGGTACTTCGAGACGTATCGTTGTTTCCGCGTGTAGTCTGGATGCGCAGCTTCTCAAGCTCGAATTCCATTACCATTTGTTCTTTTCGTTCCCGTTCGATTCGTTCCCGATCCTCGATTCGTTTCCGATCCTCGATTCGTTCCCGCTCCTCGATTCGTTCCCGATCCTCGATCAGAGTCTCCAACAGTTGCTTTGCGAACTCTTCTTCGTAAGATTGACTATTCAAAATAAGGTGTTTTAAGTCGACGATCCTGCTCTCTGGCGGTACTACCTCGCCGAGTTCAAACGCCAACTTGCTCAAATCGCATTTCCTTACTTTCGCTAAATAAGTCATGTTTTTCAAAAGGAAAAATAAACAAAGTAAAAAAATTTTAAAATAAACAAATAAAACTGAATAAACCAGATACGTACTGTTTCAATTATTTCTTCAAACGAAATCAACTTTTCTTTAGTAATTTTGAGACAATACTTTTTTTTTCTTTTTACCGCGATACTTTGCGATAATACTTTTTATCGAGATGATTTTGCAATAATACTTTTACCGCGATACTTTGCGATAATACTTTTATCGAGATGACTTGCAATAATACTTTTACCGCGATACTTTGCGATAATACTTTTGTCGAGGTGACTTGTAATAATACTTTTACTGCGATACTTTGCGATAATACTTTTAGGAATAGGTAATTAAATTTCGTACATACCATGCAACTCCTCTTACGTTGATCGGTCACCGCGCCACGTCCTTCTCGTTTCCAAATTATTCCAGTGAATCTTCAATTTTCTTCAGGACTATCCCACTTCTGAATTTCTGTTGGCTTCCGTAGGCGTTTCTTACTGGGAAAAAGAAAGAGAGGATCCAATGAAATAATTTAGTAGCGTTTATTAAAACAAAATCATAATAATGAACAACACATATAACAGAGAGTACCGTCGTCTTCCGGGTATTCCTTCTACTGGGGAGCTCGGATTCTATATTCTGTGCGTTTATAATCTGTTTATCTGTGGCTCTCTGGTCGGGATGGCGCCTACAAATCCAAATTGTACCTTATCATGGATGTGGTCTTATTACCTTGTGTTTGTAATCTATAATCCAAACTGTACCTTATCATGGATGTGGTCTTGTTACCTTGTGTTTATAATCTACTAGACGAATGACCCGGGCAACGCCCGTGTTTTACCCGATTGAATGTTTTTATTCCAATACTTTTTGTTACAATTATAAATTGGAGCCTTGGATGTCACTCTTGTGAAACGTCCCGCTCCAAACTTTACATGTACATTAGGTCAGCTGGTATTACCCCTCATTTTCACCGCTAGAGGCGCGAGCGAATTGACCTTTTGTAAATATACATAATTATAAAGATAGAAGCTTCTATAGAAGATAATGATCATAATGATGATGCGCTCGCATCCGTGACATGAGGAATTGAGGAAAGACGGTCGTGACTATATATATTAACTAGACGAATGACCCGGGCAACGCCCGTGTTTTACCCGATTGAATGTTTTTATTCAAATACTATTTGTTACAATTATAAATTGGAGCCGTGGAAGTCACTCTTGTGAAACGTCCCGCTCCAAACTTTACATGTACATTAGGTCAGCTGGTATTACCCCTCATTTTCACCGCTAGAGGCGCGAGCGAATTGACTTTTTGTAAATATACATAATTATAAAGATAGAAGCTTCTATAGAAGATAAGGATCATAATGATGATGCGCGCGCATCCGTGACAGCGATGAGGAATTGAGGAAAGACGGTCGTGACTATATATTAATGACGAATGACCCGGGCAACGCCCGGGTTTTACCCGATTATATGTTTTTATTCAAATACTATTCGTTACAATTATAAATTGGCGCCGTGGATGTCACACTTGTGAAACGTCCCGCTGCAAACTTTGTGTCTGAGAAGCGATATTTTTATAGAAAGATGATCTGGCTTTTGTTTTCTGCTCGAATGAATGTTTTTCTGCTAGAATTTTGTTCCTGCGTACAAAATAATGAACTGGTTTCACCCGTGGTCTCTGCTTTTTGGAATTTTTCCCGATATAATTTTGTATCTGATAATCAAACATGATACAGCAATATCGTCATCATCATTTTCTGACTAAAAATATATAGTTTTAATAATTGATTTATATATATTTTTAAATAGCCTATCGTCTTCCCCGTATTTTTTACCTATGTATGGAAATTTTGGTTTGAATTAGTGAACTACTGCGAATTTGTATACCGGACATACAAACAAACAGACAAACATTCATTTTTATATATACAGGGTGTACCAGGTAAATTAGGAATTTCAACAATGGTATTTTAACTGAAATTTTTTGCAAGTAAAAATTAAAATATCCGAATGAAATTTGACACAGTAGTAGATAAAAGGATATAGTTTTTATTTATTCAATGAAGTTTCCATTATTAGCTACAACAGTCTCGAGGCGAGTGCGGAATGAAGCACAGGCCTTGGCGACGATGACCTTGTCCATTTGGGTCATCACTGTGTGAACTGCTTTCTTGACAGACTGGATGGTGGTATGAGGAGCTTTGTTGACATCTCTCTCAACAACGCCCCATACATAGTAGTCGAGGGGATTGCAATCTGGAGAATTAGGGGGCCAAATATCAGGACCCCAGTGACTAGGGACGTTAAGTGTCAGCCATGATTGTGTCTTTTTTGCCTTATGGGCTGGAGCTGAGTCCTGTTGGAAGACATACTTCCTTCCTGCGGCCACCATGTCCATCCAAGGCTTCACAACGGTCTCCAGAACATTGATGTAGGTGTCAGCGTTCATCCTAAGGCCCTTCTCAAAGAAATGGGGAGGCATGACATCACCTTCACTGCTGATAACGCCAAGGACCATTACGGAGGCAGGAAATTTCGTGTGCATCACGACAGGTATCTCTGAGGGGTCTTTACAGATCCAGCGATCATTCCTGGGATTTACCTTTTGGTCCACGTCAAAGTTCTTTTCGTCAGAGAAGAACCTTAGCAGCATGCCAAAAGAGTCGTGTTTCAGGTTGTTGAGGAGGGCAGCAGCCTTTCCTTTTCTGTTATTCTTCATATTCTCAGTCAGCAACTAACCTTTCCGAAGGGCATAAGACTTGAGACCAAGGTCCTCATGGATAGTTCTGACAATTGTCATAGAGCCAACGTCCATTTCCTTGGCTATGGCCCTCATGCTCTTCCCAGGGTTTCCATCAATCTTCTCCTTGACATTTTTGACAAATTCTTCGCCTCTTACCCTGTACGATCGACGCGAGTGCTTTTTCCTTGTAGCTATCCCCTCTTTGTTACTGTCGGCCTCATCAAACTGCTTCTTGACACGATAAATAGTGGTTTTGGGCAACTTAAGAAAATCCACTATCTCTTTGGGGCTCCTTCCGGCGCGCAGAGCAACGATGATGGCAGCTCGATTTTCAAATTCTCGGTTACTGTTCATCACTACACTGCGCACACATGTACTGTTGCATTTTACATGAATATGGCTACGTAATGAAAAAAAAAACAAGTTTTTAATCTCAAGTAGTTTTTGTTTTATGTACTGCCAAAGTTGGTCCCAATTTACCTGGTACACCCTGTAGAGAGATTTACTCTTCATTGTTGGCTTTTTATATTATATTTACTCTCCATTGTTGGCTTTTTATCTTACATTCACTCTGTTTGCTTTTTATATTACATTTACTCTTCATTGTTGGCTTTTTATCTTACATTCACTCTTCATTGTTGGCTTTTTATATTATATTTACTCTTCATTGTTGGCTTTTTATCTTACATTCATTCTTCAAGGTTGGCTTTTTATATTACATTCACTCTTCATTGTTGGGTTTTTATCTTACATTCACTCTGTTGGCTTTTTATATTACATTTAATCTTCATTGTTGGCTTTTTATCTTACATTCACTCTTCAATGTTGGCTTTTTATATTATATTTACTCTTCATTGTTGGCTTTTTATCTTACATTCATTCTTCATTGTTGGCTTTTTATATTACATTTACTATTCATTGTTGGCTTTTTATCTTACATTCACTCTTCATTGTTGGCTTTATATCTTACATTCATTCTTCATTGTTGGCTTTTTATATTACATTCACTCTTCATTGTTGGCTTTTTATCTTACATTCATTCTTCATTGTTGGCTTTTTATATTACATTTACTCTTCATTGTTGGCTTTTTATCTTACATTCACTCTTCATTGTTGGCTTTTTATATTATATTTACTCTTCATTGTTGGCTTCTTATCTTACATTTATTCTTCATTTTTGGCTTTTTATATTACATTTACTCTTCATTGTTAGCTTTTTATCTTACATTCATTCTTCATTGTTGGCTTTTTATATCATATTTACTCTTCATTGTTGGGTTTTTATCTTACATTCATTCTTCATTGTTGGCTTTTTTATTTTATTTATTCTTCATTGTTGGCTTTTTATCTTACATTTATTCTTCATTGTTGGCTTTTTATATTATATTTACTCTTCATTGTTGGCTTTTTATCTTACATTTATTCTTCATTGTTGGCTTTTTATATTACATTTACTCTTTATTGTTGGCTTTTTATCTTACATTCATTCTTCATTGTTGGCTTTTTATATCATATTTACTCTTCATTGTTGGCTTTTTATCTTACATTCATTCTTCATTGTTGGCTTTTTATATTATACTAATGATGATGCGCGCGCATCCGTGACATGAGGAATTGAGGAATTGATTGACGGTGGAAAGACGGTCGTGACTATATATGTTGATAATAATAAAAATAATATAATAATAATAATTATTATTATTATTATCATTAGATAATGATAATGATCATAATGATGATGCGCACGCATCCGTGACACGATTGACGGTGGAAAGACGGTCGTGACTATATATGTTGATAATAAAATAATAATAATAATTATTATTATTATCATTAGATAATGATAATGATCATAATGATGATGCGCGCGCATCCGTGACATGAGGAATTGACGGTGGAAAGACGGTCGTGACTATATATGTTGATAATCCAAATTGTACCTTATCATGGATGTGGTCTTGTTACCTTGTGTTTATAATCTATAATTCAAATTGTGCCTTATCATGGATGTGGTCTTATTACCTTGTGTTTATAATCTATAATCCAAACTGTACCTTATCATGGATGTTGTCTTATTACCTTGTGTTTATAATCTATAATCCAAATTGTACCTTATCATGGATGTGGTCTTATTACCTTGTGTTTATAATCTATAATCCAAACTGTACCTTATCATGGATGTGGTCTTATTACCTTGTGTTTATAATCTACAACGCCCGGGGTTTACCCGATTAAATGCTTTAATTCGAATACTATTCGTTACAATTATAAATTGGCGCCGTGGATGTCATTCTTGTATAATATATAAATGAGTTTTAAAAATTGTAAAAAAAAAAATGCATCGGCCGGGAATCGAACCCGGGCCGCCCGCGTGGCAGGCGAGCATTCTACCACTGAACCAAAAGCAAACGGTGACAGAATTAAGAACGCATGACGATGATAACTGTATATTATCCGTGACAGAGGCCACGACAGACGGTCGTGACTATATATATTAATTATCTTTTCCAATGTCTTCGGCATCTTTTTTTTTTTTCATAATTAGGCTGATGCCGCATTTGTATAACAATGGTAGCTTACATAATTTGTTTTAGTTTTTCATTTAAATTCAGCTCCATTTTTGTGTCTGGTTTTCTTTTTGCAGTATCTTTCATAATGTCTTTGGCATCTTTTTTTTCTCATGAATAGGCTGATGCTATATTTGTTTAATCAATTGTTTTTACACTCAATTTGCCATAGTTTTTATTTGAATTTAACTCCAATTTTGTGTCTGGTTTCTATTTTTGCAGTATCTTTCCTGATGTCTTTGGCCTCTTTTTTTCATAATAGGCTGATGCTGTATTTGTATAATCAATTTTTTTTACTTAATTTATTCTGATTTTTAATTCAAATATAGCTCCATTTTTGTGTCTGGTTTTCTTTTTGCGATATCTTTCATAATGTCTTTGGCATCTTTTTTCTCATGAATAGGCTGATGCTATATTTGTTCAATCAATTGTTTTTCACTCAATTTGCTATAGTTTTTATTTGAATTTAACTCCAATTTTGTGTCTGGTTTTTATTTTTGCATTATCTTTCCCAATGTGTTTGTCATCTTTTTTTTTTTTTCATAATTAGGCCGCTGCTGTATTTGTATAATCAATTGTTGCTTACTTATTTTGTTATAGTTTTTCATTTGAATTTAGCTCCAATTTTGTTTGGTTTTCTTTTTCAGGGTATCTTTCTTTATGTCTTTAACATCTTTTTTTTCTCATAAATATGGTGAAGCTGTATTTATATAACAATTGTTGCTTACTTTATTTGTTATAGTTTTTTATTTAAATTCAACTCCATTTTTGTGTCTGTTTTTTTTTTTTTGCTGTATCATTCCTAATGTCACTGGAATCTTTTTTTTTTCCATAAATAGGCTGATGCTGTATTTGTGAAGTCAAGATGAGAGCGTAGATGAGTTCATCCAGAGTTAAACATAAGGAATGGACCAAGTACACGAGTGGGTTCGAGAAAACCTAGATTTTGTAAGTGAGATAATGAAACAGAAGTACAGCAACAAGATTCATGGCAATGCATTCAAATAAACTCATTGCGAAAGGTTGTATTTTTATTTTAAAATTTGTAGCGCAATTTTTTCGTTTACTTCAAATGCATTCAAAGAAAGAGATCTGGTATGGCTATTTAATCCTAAGCTTAAAAAACAAAAAGCGTTAGTTCCAGCCTTTTACCGCTTGGCGCAGCACTGGTCGCGACGATAAATGAATTTGATTGGTTAATAATTTTACACGTAGTTTGTTTGCACGATGAATGTTAGTTTGTTTACAAGACGAATGTTTTTAAAAGGTAAGATTATCCAATCGCCGTGAAACTTAAGGAAGTTATTAACTATACTACTGGGAAGGTTTCTGATTTTAATTTGATTAGAAATAAATATTCGTTGCAATTTTATTTGCAAATGTTCTACTTTCACTCGCAAGCAGCGACTCTCGCGGCATCTGGTGAAATTACATTACATTTATAAATTGTAAAAATGCTAAAATGTGTTCCAAGTATGAAAATTTAATATTTAATTTGGGAATTTATTAATATAATATTCCAATGGCGTTCTAAAAAAAATTCGGCATTTCAATATTAATATACAGGGTCCATTATGAAAGTAATGAGCATAATGTTATTGTGACGCGACGATAGATGGCAGCACGGTAAAACCGTGGGAAATGTGGTGGAGGGATATGCCCTTTCAATCAGTCCGGTCGTCAGTTAAGTTCGAGCAGTGTGAGGGGAGATACATGCCTCCGCTTGAAGTGTGTTTTCAACTTTTGTAACATTGCCTGATGGAGCGTTCGCTTGAACAACGATACCCCATAAAGTTTTGCGTGAGGCTTGGAAAAATGCAACCGAAACATTCCAGATGCTGCAAAAAGCCTTCAAGGACGATTGCATTTCAAGATTACTGTCTGGGAAGTGGCACAAGGCGTTCAAGGAGGGCCGGGAGGAGGTCGCCGACGAACCCCGTTCAGGACGCCCAACAACGGCCAGAACTCGCCGGATTCCCTTGCTGGCTGATGTGGGAGTCGCCGACTGCTGTGGTCCCGTTTCCTGGGGAGGTTGGATGTAAATACGCTTTTGTGTTGGCCCCAGGATTTAGGGTCATGTAAATACACATTGTCTGTTGTTTTATTTAGATTTAATGTTAGTAATAGATGACAATAAAGAAGTGCTTCAAGTCTCCGTGCCGCCTCCTGTCGTTACTACCGCCACTGCCATCATCGCCAGTCTACTGCTGCTGCTACTACTCTTCTGGTAAGTCTCTCGTGTCCCCCCACCAGTGGTAAGGCCGAGAGATACTGCCAGAGGAAGGGAGTTTCCACTTGAGTGGTGGAACTCGGGACGTCTTTGGGTGGCCTGTGGGGAAAAGCCGCAGGGAAGAGCAACGGGAGCCTGAGCAGGTGATCCACGAGGGAAGAAGCGACGTTGTCGCAAAGAACCGGTAAGGTACACACGCGACAATATATTTTGATAATTTGAAACTCGTAAATTTGAATCTCTCGATAAAGTGAACATTTTTTCCCGGTCCCTTGTCTCATCTTGTCTCAAATAAATTGCCGTGTCATCCTGAATTTTGTCTTTCCTAATTTTCTACATTACAAAATCATCGTTTTATCTAGTGAACATTTTTTCCCGCTCCCTTGAAAAATACTCGATAACTAACTTTGACTTGTGCGCAATTAATAGGTAGGATATCTTACTTTTGATAAATAATCTTTAAGATAATAAACTTAGTGATAATAAAACTTATAGATAAAAAAACTTGTAATCATCGTCGCAATGGTGGCGCTCCTTGCGAATTAAATCTACAAATCTGCAAATAACTCTAAGGATATTCAAGATATTTAAGAAATTATTTATCAGAACCCTTCCCAGTACTATACTAAATAACTTCCCAAAATTTCATGGCGTTCCAATGATTGGTTTGGTCAGGCATAAAGGACAGACACACACATACATTCATTTATATATAGATAATAAAAAGCATATATTGGATTTAAAAATATATTTATTTTGCCAATATTTCGGCTGGCTGAACGCCAACCTTTATCGAGGCATTACATTTTTGTATACCTCGTATTTTTGTATACCATGTAATGCCTCGATAAAGGTTGGCGTTCAGCCAGCCGAAATATTGGCAAAATAAATATTTTTTAAAATCCAATATATGCCTTTTATTATCTAATGAATTAAGTATGGATTGCTCTATTTTCAAAACGATTCATTTATATATATATACTAGCGGATGTACCCGGCTTCGCCCGGGTTTTACCCGAGTAAAGGTTTGTCTAACGAACATTTGTTGAAACAATTCTCTATAAACTTATAAAAAAAAATAATAGATATATTTTGATAATTTGAAACTCGTAAATTTGAATCTCTCGATAAAGTGAACATTTTTTCCCGGTCCCTGTGTGCCGTGTCATCCTGAATTTTGTCTATCCTAATTTTCTACATTACAAAATCATCGTTTTATCTAGTGAACATTTTTTCCCGGTCCCTTGAAAAATACTCGATAAGTTGAATAAAATCAATATTAATTGGTTCCCTCGGTAATTGGAAGTTAAAGGAATAGTATCTTGCCTTGGAATTGTATCATTTTTCTTGTCTCAAATAAATTGCCGTGTCATCCTGAATTGTGTCTTTCCTAATTTTCTACATTACAAAATCATCATTTTATCTATTCTCCCAATATATATGTTGTAGTAAATGATAAAACTAACTTTGACTTGTGCGCAATTAATAGGTAGAAAATCTTACTTTTGATAAATAATTTTTAAGATAATAAACTCATAGCTAAAAAAAAACTTGTTATCATCATCGCAATGAGGGCGCTGCTTGCGAGTTAAATCTACAAATCTGCAAATAACTCTAAGGATATTCAAGATATTATTTTTCAAAAACCTTCCCGGGGATATACCTAATAATATCCCAAAATTTCACGGCGATTGGATGTATGGTTTTTGAATCTATAGAGTACAGACAGACAGATAGACAGACATTCAATTATATATATACTAGTAGAAAGGCCCGTCCAAGGACGGGATCGGCTAGAGCAGGTGGATTCCTAATTTTATTTCTCACATTCCTTTTTGATACTTAATAATATGTAATCGGAAGCGTTCGAGGTAAAATAACGTTCATGGTCCATCAGGGATCGATCCCCTTCCGAGCGTTGCAACATTTTACCTTTCGGGTCATTTTATTGATATTTCTTTTAATTAACATTTTTACTTTAAAAGAGGCGAACTTACAATGAATACATTTCTTTGTAAACAACATTTTTGGTGAAGCAAGCTGAACTATTTAAAAGTAATTTAAAACTAATTAAAAAATATTATTCCTCAAATATTCACCGAATAAATTGCCGAAAGCAAAAAATGACTAATAAGGTCAGAATAGAATAAAATAAAGGAAGAAAACAAAAACCAAACACAGACCTACAGCCGGCCACGTCACTTAAGTGGGGGGGGGGGGGGGGGGGCGGCCAAGCCAATCAGGTTTGAACACGTCACACAGAATGGACCAATCCTATTCGGCTTCAACGAACAGACGCTTTATTATATGTGATATAGACTAGCGGATGTACCCGGCTTCGCCCGGGTTTTACCCTAGTGAAAGTTTAACTAACGAATATTAGTTAAAACAATTTTAGAAAACATCCAATCCCTACTGAATCTATACTTGGCAAGATAACTTTATGTTTGATTATCTGCTCCACCTAGCTGTACCCGTTTAAACGTTGCTGTCTTTGAACAAAAAGGCAGTTTTAATACCTGAATAATAATTAATTAATGATCAAATGTATACCATACATCAAATTGGAAATTAACAATAAAATTATCCCTACATAAATGCTATTTGAATATAACATATGTAAAAAATAATATATATATTTTGATAATTTGAAACTCGTAAATTTGAATCTCTCAATGAAGTGAACATTTTTTCCCGGTCCCTTGAAAAATACTCGATAAGTTGAATAAAACCAATATCAATTATCATTATTCTTCTCTCAAATAAATTGCCGTTCATCCTGAATTTTGTCTTTCCTAATTTTCTACATTATAAAATCATCATTTTATCTATTCTCCAAATATATATGTTGTAGATAAATGATAAAACGAACTTTGACTTGTGCGCAATTAATAGGTAGAAAATCTTACTTTTGATAAATAATCTTTAAGATAATAAACACACACACACACACACACACTTATAAAAAAAATAAAAGATATATTTTGATAATTCGAAACTCGTAAATTTGAATCTCTCGATAAAGTGACATTTTTTCCCGGTCCCTTGAAAAATACTCGATAAGTTGAATAAAATCAATATTTATTGGTTCCTTCGGTGATTGGAAGATAAAGGAATAGTATCTTCCCTTGGAATTTTATCATTATTCTTGTCTCAAATAAATTGCCGTGTCATCCTGAATTTTGTCTTTCCTAATTTTCAACAATACAAAATCATCATTTTATCTAGTGAACATTTTTTCCCGGTCCCTTGAAAAATACTCGATAAGTTGAATAAAATCAATATTAATTGGTTCCTTCGGTAATTGAATTTGAAGGAATGGTATCTTGCCTTGGAATTGTATCATTATTCTTGTCTCAAATAAATTGCCGTGTCATCCTGAATTTTGTCTTTTCTAATTTTCTACATTACAAAATCATAATTTTATCTATTCTCCCAATATATATGTTGTAGATAAATGATAAAACTAACTTTGACTTGTGCGCAATTAATAGGTAGAAAATCTTACTTTTGATAAATAATCTTTAATATAATAAACTTAGTGATAATAAAACTTATAGATAAAAAACGTATTATTATCGTCGCAATGGGGGCGCTGCTTGCTAGTTAAATCTACAAATCTGCAATTAACTCTAAGAATATTCAAGATATTCAAGAAATTATTTTTCCAAAACCTTCCCGGGGATATACATAATAATATCTCAAAATTTCACGGCGATTGAATGTATGGTTTTTGAATCTATAGAGTAAACACAGACAGACATTCATTTATATATAGATAGATAGATATATATGCTTAATAATTATTAAGATAATAAAAAGTAAATATTGGATTGAATAAAAAATATTTTTAAAAATATTTTTTATTCAATCCAATATATGCATTTTATTATCTAAAGATTTAAATATGGATTTCACTATATTTTGAGAAATATATATAGATGCAAAATTTTGCCGGGAGTAAATTGATGTATAAAAGCACAGGGCGTCTCTCCCGTTAAAATAAATGTCTAAACTATAGACATCATTTATATTAATTATAAAAGTAAGAAAAATAAGCGGGTCAATAACGAGAGGAAAAAAGAACTCAATATCCTGTGTAAATTTCAATCAAATAGGTCATTTATTGAAGAAATGTAAAAGGATCACATAAATATAGAAAATTTTGATAAAATTCTAATATTATATATTTTTAAAATATTTTAATAAATAAATATTATTTTTTTTTTATTCTGCGTTATAATATATTTCGAGTTCATCATTTTTTAAAAATACTTTAGCATCTATATGCTTTAGGTCTATAGATCATGCAGGGAATTTTTAAACTATTTTTAGAAGAGTAATTAATTAATATAACTATTTAGCATTGAAAACTAAATATTACAAGGCCATCACAATGTTGACAAAGTTTTTTACTAGAAACCTTCACCAACTTCCTCGCAGATATTTCGAAAAACTCCAATCAAATAAGAAGCTTGTTTTATTGGTGGGTTTGGATCATACTCTGGTAGAGAATAACTACAGGATTCATGGCTTGAGAGAGTGGGATTGGATCTCTAAAACTCCTTTTATAATTCGACCTGGAACGTATACGTTTGCCAAAGAAATGTCGGAATTGTACGATTTGTATATATGTACATTGGAGAATGGGGCTTATGCAAACAATATTCTTGAAGTTTTGGATCCTAAGAAAAATATCTTTCAACCCGATTTGATCACAAAGGCAGATTTATGTAGTGAAACATCCAAGTCGGGCATCCTCGATACCATGTTTAAGAATGGGAAGGACATGGTTTATGCGATAGACGACTTTCCACTGCTGTGGGATTGCGAAAGTAGAGTACGGACAATCTGTCCCTATACTGCACTATCCAATCCTTACTTCCTACCGCCAAGTTTAATGAACAATTCCTTATCCCAAGTGCAGAATTCTCTCGTCAAGATCCACAAAATCTACTTTCAGCTGAAAAAAGAAATTCCAAAACCCGTTCTTCCTAACCTGGCAGCCCTTCTTTACAAGAATGTACTCAAAGGATCTCGTATTGCTGTAAACGAACCCCATTTAGACCCCTTCATCATTGAATCTGTCAAGTCCATCATCACTCTACTGGGAGGTCAGGTGGTGCCAATTGAAGACAATAACAGGACCCATCTTATTACAGACAACTGTGTTGTTCCTCCTTCTTTTGGGGAGCGTGTGGTACCTTCCTACTGGCTTCTAGCTTGCATCCAATCTCTTGAAGATGTCCAAGGTTACTTCCCTTTGCCATCACAAAACAATTTCGGATGTGTGAATTCATTACTATTATTCGATTATCACATGAGACGCATGTTTCCTCCGAAAAATACTCAATTGTTATATTCTAGATCCGAATTTTAACTTAGTCCAATAAATATATTTTTTTAAATTGTCTAGAAAAAGATTCAGTAATTATATACAATATATTTTAGATGTGTCTCAAGTACTTTAAACTTTCCTAATTTCTTTAACATAAACCCACATATTCAACTAACAGGGATAGAATGACATCCAGTTCTCCCTAAGTCTTATTAAGCTTATGCCTTTTATCAACCAATATATTAGAATATGTATATGGTTATATGTCTTTGTATTATACTCGAACTCCATCTAGTGTATATTTTAAAAATGTATTAATGAGATATTATATATAAATAAATACTTTATCATTTTTATAAATATAATTGATAACTCCTCCTATTAGTGTATTGTTGATTAATTAAATAATTATTTAATTCATTAAGTATTTTAATTGGAATTTAGTTCCATTTTTGTGTCTTGTTTTAATTTTTACAGAATCTTTCCTAATGTCTTTGGCATCTTTTTTTTTTCTCCCATATAGGCTGATGCTGTATTTGTATAATAATTGTTGCTTACTCAATTTGTTATAGTTTTTCCATTTGAATTTAACTCCATTTTTGTGTCTGTTTTTTTTTCTTGTTTTTTTTTTCAGTATCTTTCCTGATGTCTTTGACATCTTTTTTTTTTTTTTTTCATAAATAGGCTGATGCTGTATAATAATTTTTGCTTTGCTAATCTTTCCTAATGTTTTTGGCTTTTTTCAAATAATTTGTTATAGTTTTCCATTTAAATTCAGCTCCATTTGTGTGTCTGGTTTTCTTTTTTGCAGTATCTTTCCTAATGTCTTTGACATCTTTTTTTTTTTCTCCCAAATAGGCTGATGCTGTATTTTTACAATCAATTGTTACTTACTTAATTTTTTATAGTTTTTTAGTAAAAATTCATCTCCATTTTGTGTCTGTATTTTTTTTTTTTTTTTTTGCAGTATCTTTCCTAATGTCTTTATAGCACCTTTTTTCTCATAAATAAGCTGATGATGCATTTGTTTATTCAATTGTTACTTACTTTATTTGTTAAAGTTTTTAATTTTAATTTAGCTCCATTTTTGTGTTTGGTTTTCTTTTTTGTAGTATTTTTCCTAATGTCTTTGGTATTTTTTCTCATAAATAAGCTGTTGCTGTATTTGTATAACAATTGTTGCTTACTCAATTTGTTATAGTTTTTCCATTTGAATTTAACTCCATTTTTGTGTCTCGTTTACCTTTTTGCAGTATATTTCCTAATGTCTTTAGCACCTTTTTTTCTCTGAAATAGGCTGATGATCTATTAGTGTATTAAACTGGCGAAACCGCTGGGAGGGTTCACCACTGATGAGCCAGGCCCACCCATTAATTTTTCCATTGCAGTATAAGGGCAGTATAAATAGTTTTATTTTAAAAAGAATCATACGCGTCTAAAATAGTTTTGAATTTTGATAACAGATGGCGCGCTAATGCATCATAATGTATTATTTTAATCAATTTTTACTTAATTTGTTAAAGTTGTTGATTTGAATTTAGCTCCATTTTTGTGTCTGGTTTTCTTTTCGCAGTATCTTTCCCAATGTCTAGTCATCTTTTTTTCTCATTAATAGGCTGATGCTGTATTTGTATAACAATTGTTGCTTACTTAATTTGTTATAGTTTTTCATTAAAATTCAGCTCTTTTTTTTGCAGTACCTTTGTAATGTCTTTGGCATCTTTTTTTTTTATTTTTCTTATAGATAGGCTGATGCTGTATTCATATAATCAATTATTGATTACACAATTTGTTATAATGATAAAGCACAGTTTGGATTTTAGATCATTATACAAAAAAATAAGACTTAATCCTAAAATTATTGAATTATTTGGATTAGGTCTTATTTTCTTGTATTAATTTGTTATAGTTTTTAATTTCAATTTATCTTTATTTCTGTGTCTCGTTTTCTTTTTTGCAGTATCTTTGGCATTTTTTTTCTCATAAATAGACTGAGCTGTATTTCTATAACACTAGCACACACACTTTTCCCTTCTTAATAATTGAAAGTTGTTTTTAGTGAATTACAACCTGTAGATCATTAATATAGCCCTCATTTTTCAAAATTAGCTCAATTTTTTAAAAAATATTTGAAAATATTCAATTTTATAAAGAAGCTGATGTCATCGCTGTCATCAAAATATCTTGAAGATATTAACTTTGTAAAAATTAAATTTAATCATCATTTAGATGAAATTATTTATTTATTTCATCTCAATTTGCAGGTGTTACATTCGAGCACAGCTCGCGAGTCACCTTGTCCATATTATTTACACATGGCGAGTTGTGATGCTGGAGTGGCCCCCCCGAACCTTACAGGAGGGCAGTTGTTGGGTGTTTGGCTGTCAGCTAGCCATTGGGTCCAGGTCGTCGGATTCGGTGGCTGAGGTCACCTTGGTTTTGAACAATTTCTTGTATAGTTGGATTTGAGGATTTTTGAAATTGCGAGAATAGTCTTGTCGCAGAGTCTTGATAAATCTCTTCTATATTAGGCTGGTTGAGATCTTCTTTGAGAATTTTGTTTGAAAGATTGAATGGGGCTCCTATAGTGGTTCGTAAGCAAATCCTCATGAAGGCATCTATTCTTTTTTTATCCGTAGGTGTGATATATTTGCCCCAGACTGGTAGTGCGTACGTGATGATGGGTAGAATGCAGGTTTTGTACAACGTGAATTTATGCTTTGTTGTTAAATTACTTTTAAAATTAAGCAGGCTTGATAGAGATATTTTGGCTATCTTTGCCTTTCTTATGGTGTTTTGGACATGTAGGTTAAATTTTAATTTCGAATCCAAAGTGACACCAAGATACTTGGCATGGTCGGCCCAACTAATAGTGCTTGAGTTTACTGTCAAGTTGGTTTGTGGCTTGAATTTTTTGTTATCTCTTGGGGGAAAAACTATTGCTTGAGTCTTAGTTGGGTTAATGTCTAGTTTCCACTCATCGCACCATTTGATTATGTCATTTAGGTAATTCTGAAGCTGAGTAACCAATAGGTTGACTGATTTGGAGTTGAATAAAATTGCTGTGTCATCTGCGAAGAGCTTAAGTTTACATTTAGAGTGCAGTGGGATGTCATTAATGTAAATATTGAAAAGGTAGGGTCCGAGGATAGAGCCTTGAGGTACTCCAGTCTGGATTGGCTTTGGTTCAGTTATAAAATTTCCTTGCTTGACTGAAAATGTCCTGCCCTGTAGATAATTCTGCATAAAATTGATAATGTCACTTGGAAACTGGTGTTTTGTGAGTTTCTTTATAAGGCCATTATGCCAAACTTTATCAAATGCTTTCGCAAAATCTAGAAAGACAGCACCTACCACTTCCTTGTGGGATCTTCTTATCTGGATATAGTCCAGAACTGCAATGAGTTGGTGAGTTGTTGAGTGCCCCCTTCTAAATCCGAATAGCTGCGGGATGATGAAGTTAGAGTTGTCCAAGTACATCTGAAGTCTACGTAGAATAATTCTTTCGTAAATTTTGCCGATGGTGGAGAGGAGGCTGATAGGTCTTAGATCTTCAGGGGATTTAGCGGATTTTTTTGGAATTGGAATTATGATAGCATGCTTCCAGACTTTGGGGTAGTAACACAAGTGCAGTGCGGCGTTGAATACTCCAGCTAGAAATACAATCCATTTGATGGGAAGATTCTTGGCCATTTGCGGAGTGATATTGTCATGGCCAGGAGCTTTGTGGTTAGCTAAGTATTTAATTACCTCTTTGACTTCATTTGGTGTCGTCATTGTGAGCATTTTTTCTTGTTGGTGATTATAAGTTATATTTGGTTGGTCTTCTTCTTTTTCCTTGGAGAACTGGTTGGAGAAGTGTTCTGCAAGTTCATTTCCGATTTCTTTGTCGGTCAATAAGGTTTTGCCGTTCGTTACTAAACTTGAGATCCTTTCCGTTTTTTTCCTGATGGGTTTTGTTTTTCTCCAGAAGTCCTTTGGGCTTGATTCAATCTTGTGTATGAATTGATTCCAGTTCTCGGTGGAGTCGGATTTGAGGGCTTTGTTAACTTTTCCCTGTAGGTTTAAATAAATGGCTCTATGGGCTGGATCCCAGGTTGCTTGCCATCTCTTACGAGCTTTATTCTTTTCTTTTATCAAGGCCTTGGTCGAGGGGTTCTGTTTTGATGAAGAGGATGATATAACTGTGTTTTTTGAGTAGCTGTTGTAGATTTTATCATTTAGTATGGTCACTGCTGAGTCAATATTGGCTTCCGTTTTCAAGGGTACTCTAGGAGGCGTACTGGAAATTAAGTCTTGTTGGAAGTGTACCCAGTTAGTGAGTCGGCAAGCCCTAGTCGTGAATTCATCCTTCGGGCAGGTCAGCTCTAGGATTACTGGGAGGTGATCTGAAGATAAGGCATCCATGGTCTTAATCCTCGAAGCCCAGGGAATGTTTCTAAGAATTGCGATGTCTAAAAAGTCTGGATTTCCCAAAGGACTGTAGTGCGTGGGTGAAGAAGGTGCGACAATGTCCAGGTTTTCTTTTTCGGAAAAATTATGAAGCACGGTTCCACTATTATTGGAGGTTCTTGAGCCCCAAAGAGGGTGCTTGGAGTTCCAGTCTCCTGCAGCGATTACTGATTGATTATTCTCTAACAAGAGATTCAGATCTTCCTCCTGGAGTGGTAGATCGGGTTTCTTATAGATTGACGATATCTGCACTACTGCCCTTCCATCTGGTTTCATTAGAATTGTGGTGTTTTCCATGTTAGATGTTTGAATCAGCACTTTTTTATATTTAATATAGTTTTTTAGAATTATTGCCGTTCCACCGCCCCTTCCAACGATTCTATCGTCTCTTATTGTCTGATAGTTTCTGAGTTTGAGGTCGACAGATGGTTTTAAGTGTGTTTCACTGAGCAGTGCCATGTCTATTGAGTTTTCTTCTAAAAACTGTAGGAATTCTTCTTTTTTGAGTTTGATTCCGTTGCAATTCCAGAAAACGATTTTTAAAGGTAATTTGCCTTTCATTGTAGGTAAGTTTTAATAATTTCTAATAACTTTTCGCACAGTTCCCTGGTGTCAGAACGAGTAGTTTTCTTTTTTGTAGTTTCCGCGTAACTTGCCTTTTGTTTTTCAACAGTTGCTTCTTCTGTTTTAGTGGAGCTTGCTTGAGGTATGGTGTTAGGGGAGTTTTGTCTGGGAGGCTTTAGCTGCTGTTGTTGTGGCTTCGGAAAATTTGGGCATCCGCGGTAATTGGCTGTGTGCGCCTCTCCACAGTTAGCGCACTTTGGTGGGAGCTGTTTCGACTTTCTTGGACAATCCTTCGAATGATGTTCTTCAGCAAACTTGACGCATTTGGGCTTCAAAAAGCAGTTTAGCTGGCCATGCCCAAAACCCTGGCAGTTAAAGCATTGGGTCACTCGTTTTGTAGTCCTGAATGATTCCACGACTATTTTTTGGTAAAGTATTTCAGTTATTCCATAGATTCGTTTATTGTGTTCATTTTTCGGTAGCTCTACTAGGACTATATTCATCGGTATTTTGGTCGATTGTCTATGGAGTCTTTTGACAATGACCTCAGTGAAGCCCATTGAGACCAGTTCAGTTACGACGTCTTCTTCTTTGAAGGCTGTTGTTACCCCCTTCAATACCACTTTCAGTGGTTTTTCCTCCTGTAGTCTGTAGGAATATCCTCCATTATTTTTCTGTACATACTCCCTGATTTTTTTGAAGTCGCCTATGTTTTTCGATTTAATTATGTGCTTTTTGCCAGAAATCGTGACTTGGAATGGTTCCGTGCACAAGCCTTTTAGTTCTTGGCAAAGAAGCTTCCAATCTGCTACATTTTCTGCAATAACAGGAGGAATTCTCGGTTTTTTCACGTTAGTGACTGTGGTCCATGGGCCATCGTTGTCGTTATTTTCTTCATCGTCTTGCGGTGGGTGAGCTACGTTCATTTGTTGAGAAATTTCAGTGGCGGGACTTTGTTCGTCGATGTCCATTCTAGGCGTCTTCAGATTACGCTCGCTCCTAGTTGGCGATCTTGAGTCATCCGATTGGGAGCCGCGAGTTCTCTTCTTTGATTGAACCGTTTCCTCAAGTTTATACTCGATTCCACATTTGTCTAGGATCTTCGTTATTAAGGAGGCTTCGATTATGCATAGTTTCTCGCCGGTTGGTCCGATCGTCGATTTAATTACAATCGGTGGCATATTATTACTTTCTGAAAATTTGATCAGCAAGATTTGCTTTAGATGAAATGCCTGCCATTGCAATTTTATATCAAGAAAATGTTTAACAATACATTTATTTTCATAAATATTTTTAAATATATAAATAATGCCGCGTAAATGCAAAGCTAATCCAGAAATGTTCTGCTACATTTGTGGAAAATTTACAATTCCCAAACAGAGGAAACGTATCACCCCAAAGATAAAAGAATGCTATAAAGAATATTTTTGTGTGGCTTCAGGTGATCAAGACAAGTGGTGGTGCCCCCATAATGTGTGTGGAACCCGCTATCAAGGACTTTTGCAATGGAAATCGGCGAAATCAAAAGGTATGCCCTTTGGTGTACCAATGGTTTGGCGAGAACCAAAAAATCACCATGACGATTGTTATTTCTCTGTCTGCAAAATCACAGGCCTTAATAGCAAAAAGAAGCAAACTAACTTTTATCCTGATATACCCTCAGCTAGGCAACCTAGTCATCACGAGAATCCATACCGATTCCTAAAGCGGTTCAAGAATCCTATATCAAAAAGGATGATCAGCACACAGCATTTGCAGATGATCATCAATTAGAAGTCCCTGAATTTATTTCAAATGAAATTGGCATTCCACATTTATTTGATCAGACATCATTAAATGATCTAGTTGGGGATCTAGGGCTATCAAAAGAAGCAGCAGAAATCCTTGGATCAAGATTAAAGCAAAGGAACTTCTTGTTACCACAAACCAAAATCTCTGTCTATCGTAATAGGAAACAATAGGAATTTTACAGTGCTTGCAGAAAGGAAACACAAAGTATCCTTGCTTTTTATGCAAGTGGGACAGCAGAGACAGAAAGAATCATTATATACAAAAAATGTGGCCTAAAAGAAGTATGTTTCGCTTAGGTGAGCAAAACGTTGAAAATGAACCGCTTTTCCATAAACTAAAAATGCTTCTTCCCCCTTTACATATCAAATTAGGGTTAAATAAAAAAATTGTAAAAGCTTTAAAGAAAGATAGTGATGCTGTCAAATATTTAATGACTAAATTTCCGAAGATTAGTTGTTCTAAGATAACGGAAGGTATTTTCATTGGACCTCAAATTCGTAAACTAATAAATTACGAAGAGTTCATTGCAACATTGAAATAAGATGTGAAAAATGCTTGGCTTGCACTCATCGACGTTGTCAAATATTTTTTAGGCAATAAAAGTCACCGAATTATGCGAGAATCGTCGAAAATCTGATTTCCAAATTTCATAAGCACGAGTGCATAATGAATCTAAAATTTCATTTTATGGATTCACATTTGAACTTTTTTCTTGATAATCTCGGTGCAGAGAGCAGAGGTTACAGCAGGCAGCTTCCAGGAGGGCCAGAAGATGTTGTTCCCGGAGTGCGACGGTGCTCCTTGTCGCGAATTTTGTCCCCAGGACCTGGATTGAGGAGTTCGACCAGGAGGCACCGAGGGGAGAGTCACCGCGTTCGCGCCAAGCGCCGCACCAGAGGCCCGGGCTCTTCCCATAGTTCACGGCGATCCCCGAGGCTGGGTGGAAGTCCTCGAAGACCGCTGCGATTCTGGCGAACTGCTCGTCGCGATGGATCAGGAGCACGATGTCGTCTGCGTAAGCGATGACGTTGCCCGCGCCGAGGATCATCCCCAGGCGACGTAGCAGTGGCCCCGTCGCGATGCTGAAGAGCGTGGTGCTGTCGGCGCAGCCCTGTCTCACGCCTTTCAGGAGATTGATAGCGGCGGTCTGGAATCCCCCAGCCCGTATCGTCGCGTCCGCCTCGGCGTAGAGCAGGAGAATCTAGCCCACGAAGGCCGGTGGGAGGCGCAGGGACACCAGGAGGGATAGCAGGAAGCCGCGATCCAGGCAGTCGAAGGCGGACAGGAGGTCGACGCAGACGACGGCCAGCGGCGACCTCATGCGCGGAGATTTCGGCCCGGTGGAGTGGGTCCTCCTCGTCCAATTCGATTGGGGTGGTCGTCCCTTCGATGAAGGCGGCTCCTACAGCTGGGTCACAGGTCGCGCGGGCGAAGCGGGGCCGGAAGATGGCAAGGGCCTTCCGCCGCAGCTCAGGGCCTTCGATGACGCGGCCGTCGAAGATGAATATCACGCGCGATGTCTGGTAGCGACGGGTAGTCAGCCTTGACAGAAGAGGCCTCAAGCTGCGCCTCGATAAATTTCTGGGTTTTGGTGACGTATCCGTCGTCATTAGCAGCGGAGCGCGGGTCGTGGAGAGATCTGGTTTCTGCAAGCAGCCCCGCCTTGATGCCTGTCCATATTTCTCAGACGATCCTGTCAGATGTTTCGATGATGTCCTCCTCCATCTCCCCGATGTAGCCAGCCAGGTTTTCCTGCACGAGGCCCAAGCGAAGCATCGCGGCTATGCAAGGCTGGGGGGGGGGGGGGCGGACGGGCTCACCTGGAGCAGCACGGCGCGGTGGTCGGAGAGATGGTAGTAGCTGGTCCTGTAGGTGATCACACGATCCAGGAAACCCGCAGAAACGAGGATTCGGTCCAGTCGGCTGCTCTCGATGCGGTCGCCGTGGCTAGCGACCCTGGTGGGCAGGTGGGCGGCGTCAAACTGAGTGGCTACGTCCACCAGCGTAGCCAGGTCCAGAAGAGCGGTGAGGGCATCCACGGAGGCCGATGAGTTGTCCCTGATGTTAAAGTCCCCGAGAACCCAGGCCCCCTCTTGGATCGCTGCTGTCGCCATCAGCTCCAGTTGCTCAAGCCGCTCGTGGGGATCGTGTGCCAGCCCACGCGCGTTGATTGTGGCGATGCGGAAGTTCATTTTGCTTTTTCTCCAAGTGACAACTTGGCCGCCCTGAGGCGCTTGTACATGGAGGTGGAGGAGCCAGGTCGCTTGCCCAATATGACGTCGGTTAGCCTGATTGAAGCGGCATTCTGGGCGGCTATGAGCCTCGGCTTAAATTTTTCGAGCCCGGATTTTGAGGCGAGGGCACGTAGAACCTCTTCTCTCTCGAGGCCAAGATGTTCGGTCTCAGAATATAAGGAGCTGGGGGCCTTTTCGAGGAAGCTGTCGAGTTCGTGCTTGATGACGCTTCTCTGGGATGCTTTGAAAGATCTGGTGTTCTCTTCTTCTCTATTCTCCACATCCATTATCTCGATGATCATTGGAGCGGTCTCGAACTCGAGGGTCCCCGGGGCAGGTAGGGGAGGAAGTGGGGCAACGATGGCTGGTTGAGCAGGAGGTGCTGGTCCAGCATGCTGAGGCGCCGTGAAATGAGGGGCCGCGGGAGCTTTAAATTGCACTTCCACAGATGGAGTAGGGGGCGCTGGTGCAGCGGGTGCAGGTGCTGGCTGCCTTGGCTGCTGAGGTGCGGCGGGTGACTTGGCATCGGTGGAAGAGAATGGTGATGCTTGCCTGGGGCCGGTGGTCTTATTGGCGAGCACTGGACAGTTGGCCCTGCGGTGACCCTGCTTATTACACTTTCGGGCACTTAATGCCAAAGGTCAGGAAGGCCGGCAGGGTGTCCCCTTTGGTCTTAACGTCCAGGCGGGTGGGCAATCTCTCCATTTTTACGCCGTCGTGGAGGAGGACGTAGGCCTCGCGGCGGCCGTCTACGTAGGTGTATTCACCCATGGGGGCGATGGATGTCACGCGCCCATATGGCCGCAGCGCCTCGATGATGGTGGCGTCTTCGACGAAGAAGGGGGGTTTCTGATGATAATCCTCTCTGCCTTCTTGCGGAAGGGAAAGGTCCTGAGGGTTGTTTCTTAGATTTCAAGCTCTTCATCAATGACGCGCTCCGCAAGAGCCTTGGTGGTCAGGCTCACCAGGATGTGGCCGTAAATCCTGGTCAGCTGGATGATATTTTTCGGCCCGCCGACCACTTATCAACTGCCAAAACCTGTCCTGTTTACAGGGGTCGTCTATGAAGAGTCCCTGGGGGCCCTACATGGGCTGAGCGTTGCTTTTTCCTCCCCTCTGTCCTTGCCACCAGCTGACCGAACACTCTTTGGATCTTTATTTTTGACGTCACCATTTTTAGTTTTAAATACAAATAGGGGTTAAAATACAAATAGTTTATATACAAAATATGGGCTGGTAGTAAATAGAAACAATGTACATTTTAATAGAAGGGTAGGATCTTATAAGGTATCAGCTCTAAATAATTGGAAGATATGTGACATATAGTAAAAGTGTCATTATTATACAGTTTAAAATATTCTATATACAGTTACGAGCGTCATTCTTCGTCGCCTCTGTCACGGTTTGCTTTTTTTTTTTTTGGAATGGCGCCCTCCTATTGGTCGGCTACGATCACGCCACCTTTGCCCCCCCCCCCCCCCCCCCCCCCCCAAATTTTGTAACTATTGTGTTGGAGCGGGTCGCTCCTTAAATAAATGCATATATTAGTTAATAACCAAATGGAATCCTCTCTTTCTTTTTCCCAGTAAGAGACGCCTACGGAAGCCAACAGTACATAGACAGATAAAGCACATAGGCTATAGTTATTAACTAACATATGCATTTATTTAAGGCGCCAAATTATAATTGTAACAAATAGTATTTGAATCAAAACATTCAATCGGGTAAAACACGGGCGTTGCCTGGGTCATTCGGCTAGTATTATATACAGGGTGATCCAAAAGTCCCGCACAACTTTAAAAATTAATAACTCTGCGAATATTTGCGCTAGAGCAATGCGGTAAACACCATTGGGTTCAGGATGCAATGGGATTTTTTATGACAAATAATGAAAACTTCGAAATTGATTTTAGTTACAACTTTATTCGCTAGATGGCGCTCTACCAGAATCAGCGATTCAGCGGCCAAATTGTTTGATAAATTGAAAAATATAACTGAACGGCATGTATTTTTCCTTTTTTGAATACCAGGAAAGAACCCTAATAATATCAAATGATAAATTAATAAAACACCATTTCGCCAAAAGTTAGAATAAATGGTTAACGATTTTTAAATACAATCTGAGATATGTAAAATAGGTAAATGCAAATTAAAACATGTAGCAAAAATATTTATATTTTAGATGGGGTTTTATGAAATAAATTGAATGTTTGAAAAACACTGCTGATATCAATACACGATTTTTTGAAATGTTAATATATTACCAAAAATTATGATGGCACTACTAATAGGATTTCGTGCTATAAGGAATGTGTAGTTTCTTGACTAATTGGCGACACTTTACTATTTAACTGGATATTTGTCATGATCCAAAAATGAAATATAGAGTGGAGTGACAAAATATATTTGTCGTACTTTATTCCAAATATCCTATGGGTTTGTCAAATGTTATCATTGTTTATTATACTGTACATAATTTTGAAAATGTATCCCCTAAAAAAAATCATTTTTAAATCGACCTTTTGCGTTGAAAAACGTGGTAGTTAAAAATCATTTTGTTTTATTTTTTGCCCAAAATTCCTAAAGTTGGTGGGGGGGGGGGGGGTACAGAGAATATTCCTTATGCTATTTCTTCTAATGAGCGAAAGGCGATAAACTAAACATAAGGGGTAAAATTGTGTATACCAGTGTTATTCGAGAAGTTATAGCACTTTGGCCTGCACGACATAATATAAAATGTGGGCAAATGACAAGCAAAAAAAATACTGTTCACAGAAAATAAAAGAGTCAAGATGTGAGGACAGCATTTATTATTCCCATAACCCAAAACAAAGAGCTGCAAAATATAACACATGAGGTAACTGCCTTCTCTCTTGTATTAGGTCACAATCCTTGCTCAATGTGGCGCCCTTCATTCTCAAACACCGCCTGCAGACGATAGATGACAGAATGGTCACAATTAAATAGTTGAAATTTATAAAACGTGCCATCTGATAGAAGCCTTCAACATGGCCAATGTGGTAGGCCGGCATCGATAAAAACGCGACTTAATGTACCCCCATAACCGAAATTGTAAGGCGTCAAGTCTGGTGATATTGGAGGCCACTGGTATATAAAGTGGCGACTTATCAACGAATTTCACCGAACGTATCCTTCAGCAATTGTTTGGCACCGCGGGAGATATGAGGAGGTGCTCCATCTTGCATGAATGTTATTTCGCTTAGTGCTTGTCTGTCCTGCAATATGGAAATAACCTTTTCTCTCAAAAGTTGAACATTACGTTCACCAGTTACAAAAATGGTTTTAAAAGTTCTTCCATTGATTTTTTCAAAGAAAAATGGCCCAATAATAAAAGAAGAAGTGAACCCACACAAAACTGTAACTCTGGGCTGATGAAGTGGCATTTCTGTAAAATTCCTAGGGTTTTCTGTTGCCAAAATGAGGCAGTTTTGAATGTTAAATTCTCCCTTTAGATAAAAGTGAGCATCATCTGTTCTTAGAATATTTGACAGCCAGTTTTCATCAATATCAATTTGCCGGAAAACCCATGCAGCGAATTCTTGACGCTTCTCAAAATCGCTGACTTTCAATTCGTGAAAACTTCGAATTTTGTTTGGGTATTTTTATAGAAAAATTCTAAATGTGTGTTCTCTCCAAACTGTTCCATACGAAATCCCCGTTTGTCGAGAACTTGTCTAGCACTTACTTCTCCATACGTGGATAACGTTTCAATAGCTTCAGCATTCTGTAAAACCGTAACAGCCACTGACTTGCATGTCGATGATCTTCCACTCCGAGGTTTTGCTTCCAGAGATCCAGTTTCCTCAAAACTTTTAATCAATCGCTTTAGAGAGTAGCAACTCATTGGTCCTTTACCGCTTCGAATATCTTTAAAGGAACGAAACGCTCGTAAAGCTTCAGTGGCAGATTCTGAATCACAATTTAAAAATTTCACCAAGAGTGCTTTATCTTGTAGTGACGGCATTCCAGGGGGGAAGGGGAGAAGTCCGACCACACCTCCTTGCGGTCCCCCCTAGACCCTAGGAATATTTGACAAATTCTGGTTCGTTTCCAAGATGACTAACGTTGCAACGGCACCCATTTTAAAATGAAGAGCAAAACTGATATCTCCAGTAATGCTACCGCGTCCGGGGTAACCGCCGCGTCAGGAGCTGCAGCTCGAGCTCATGATGAGAAATCTACTACGAGGACACAATTCAATTTACTACAACTCAATATAAATGGCACCCAGAGAAAATTAAAGAGCTGACTTGTCTTCTCTGTGACAACAATGTACATATTACTTGTCCTCAGGAGACAAAATTGAATCAGAATCTGAGATTCAATATCAAAGATTATACAACACTACGAAAGGACAGACCGGGAAAATTCGGAGGAGGACTTGCCGTTTTGATTAAAACTCTAGAAATCAAATTTAAGGAAATCGCCTATAATCAGAGTAAGCCTAGAGAAAGCACGACAGAAGCTCAGGCAATAGAAATCTATCTTACAGATAAAACAATTCCAATCATAAATTTTTATCACCACGATAATACTAGCATCAATACAGGCCTGATAGAGACATTAAGTGAAGCGTCTTCGGATATCGCAATCATACTTGGTGATTTTAACGCCGAAAGACCAACTTGGGGATCACCTGTCCAGGATAACAAAGGTCAGCAGGTTGAGGACATGCTAACCGACCTCGACCTTACACCATTAAATAACGAAAAGAACACCTATCTATCCAAGTCCACAGGCACAGAATCCGCAATAGACATCACAGCGATAAATTACAACATCGCACCCACAACACAATGGAAAATTCTGAAAAGTGGAATCAGTGACCACAGACCAATTTTAACAACCCTAAAATTCAAAATTGAGAATTTCCAACAGAATAAAAGAACACTGGAAAAAATTCACTGAAAAGCTTGAAGAACTTTGCAACGAAGAATTAAATCACAGAACGATTGACAAAAAAATTGGAAAAATTCTCTTCGAACATATTCAAAGCTGCAAAAGTATCGATACCTAGAGGTAGACGTAAAGACTTGTGAATACTTTACTGAAATGACCACAATATCGAGGCAATGATTGCAGAGATAGACAATATCAATGAACCTCTTAAAACAAATAAAACAGAAGAAATCATAAAGGAATTCATTGAAATTAGTCACAAAATAGAACAAGAAATTTGGATATTCAAACAAGAAAAATGGGCAGAATTCTGCGAAAAAAATGGATCCAAAAAAGGAAAGCCATCACTGGAATATAATTAGTGTTATAAAACAATCAAAACCAACGCTAATCCTCCAATACTCTAACCGATATGAAAAGCGAGAACGAACAAACAGATGGCTGAAATGATTGCTGAATATCTTTCAAGCACTTCCAGACTTAGCTATACGAATGAAGGCAGGACTCTAAAAAATAATGTAAACAGGATAGTTAAACAAGCAAGAAATTACCATCAACAAGATATTTACTCGAGAGACTTCACACTGAATGAGCTAAACTCATCAATAGGAAAGTTAAATACAAGATGTCACCTGGAGATGCTCTAATATTTGGTCAAATGATTAAACACTTTGGAGACAAAGCTAAAAATCAACTCCTACGAATACTGAACATTTCATGGCAAACTGGTAAACTACCAAAGAATTGGAAGATATCAATTATAGTGCCAATACTGAAACCAAACAAAGATGCCAAAGAATGCAAGAACTATCGGCCAATTGCTCTTACCAGCATACTTTGTAAAATAACAGAATGAATTATCCACTGTAGGCTCATAGTCTGGCTCACTAACAATAATAAAATAAACTACTACCAAACTGCCTATATATCCAGACACTGTACATCTGATCAACTGTTCTACTTCTGTCAATCAATAATAGTTTTCCAGGAAAAACCGCCAAAGAAGACAACGGCCGTATTCCTGGATATGACCTCAGCTTTTGATCGAGTGTAGAAATTATTTGAAAGGCTGCACAACATCTGAGTAAGAGGAAAAACCTTAATCTGGATTGCAGACTTCTTATGGGGAAGAAGGATAATGGTTCGGATTAATGGAACATTTTCCAAGGACCGAAGAACATGGGCTGGTGTACCTCAGGGATCTGTGCTCAGTCCTCTACTCTTCTCGCTATATATTAACTGTTGTTTATGTAAATAGATGAATATTATTTGTATTATTTAAAGCCTCATTATGTAAAAATGTATGTATATATAAATTGGACATTTGTTGTTGGCCATGGTCAAGTTTGATCTCTTGTACGTCTAATTACGGCACAACAAAAGTGGCGACGAGGATGCGCGATCTACAGAGCCAGTAAAAAGCTGAGGAAAACGGCGTCTATGCAAGTATAACAACTACATATTTTAAACTATCTGGATCAAGAAAACAAAGGAGTAGAAAAGATCAGCATGACAAATTCAAAGTTAATAGTACCTTTTAGATGCTATAGCCCAGTGGAGGACACTTCGATCTTTTTGTACAAAAATTTGAGGCTTTATTTTTGGCATCTGAAGGAGGAGATTAAAGTGCTGATTTTTACCTCGCTACCAGATTCTGAAACTTTGAAGCAGGGAAACGACATTTTCTTCCTGGTCTAATGAAAGATCAACCCTATGATACTATCATTCAAAGAATTAAGCTGCATTTGGATCCAAAGAAGAAAGTGATACCACACAGCGATGCAGATTTTTAAAGAGAATTCAACAGGAAGGAGAATCAATTTCGGAATATCTTAGAGAATTGAAACATTTAGCAATAAATTGTAATTTCGGCGATATGCTGGGAACCATAATGCGAGACCGTTTTGTGGCTGGAATCAAGTTGGAAAGCCTGCAAAAGAAGCTACTACAAGAAAACGACGATGTCACCCTGGATAAAGTTTTGCAGTGGCGATCTCGTTCGAACTGGCGCAGATAAATACAAGAGAATTACAAGATAAATTAGTGGCCAAGATATCCCCTGTGAATGGAAAAGATAAAAAGGGTGAGTACAATAATAGTATGGTGCAGCATAGGCCTTTCAGGCAAAGGGGAGAAATAATGTGTTATAGATGTGGTGAAAGACATTCACACGTGGCCTCTGTTTGCCCTCATAGAACAAAGACTTGTTTAAAAATGTAAAAAACTGGGTCATTTAAGTAAGGTCTGGAAAGCTAGTAAAAAAATGTGGGGATGTAAATTTGTACAAGAGGACTCTATATATTCTGTACAGGGCGAACTGATGCCACAATAAATTTAACAGTAGATGAATATTCTTTGTGCTTTACAATAGATACAGGAAGTCCAGTTACGTTAATACCTGAAGATATTTATAAGATTTATTGGCAAGGTAAAAAATTATTTCCAACAAATTTAAGATTAAAATCCTTTTGTGCTAAATCAATAGATATTATAGGGCAAAGAAATGTTTTTGTAAAAGAAGCCAACCAATATTTACGATTAATAGTTGTAAATGAAAAATCCAGGTGATTTTGTTAGAAAGAGAATGACACAAACAGTTAAAACTTGATTATTCTAGTTTGTTTAGCATTAAAAATTTAAATAATGAATCTAATAGAAATAGTTTGATTGATAGATATGCATATTTGTTTAACAAAGATTTGGGCTGTCTAAAGGATGTTAAAATAAATTTTAATTTAAAAAAGGATGTGACTTTTGTGTTTTGTAAGGCCAGAAGTTTACCTTTCTCTCTAAAAAACAAGGTAGAGAATGAAATTGATCGTTTAGTGGATTCTTGCATTTTATAACCTATAGTTCATGCATATTGGGCCGCTCCAATAGTACCAGTATTAAAAAAGGATGGTATAGTGTAAGGATATGTGGTGACTTTAGATGTACAGCTAATAAAGCAATAGAATTAGATAGGTATCCCCTTCCATCGATCGATGAGATCTTTTTTAAATTATCTAGATGCACCGTATTTTCGACTCTAGACCTATCACAGGCTTACTTACAAGTAATGTTAGCGGAAGAAGCCAAAGCTGTTGTTGATATAAACACAACAAAGAGGTTTGTTTCTTATAAAAGAATACCATATGACGTAGCGGTAGCACCAAATAAATTTCAGAGGATTATGGAAGGTCTATTTGATGATTTGCCAGGTGTGGCCTGCTACATAGATGATATTTTGGTTGCAGGAAAAACTTTGAAGATCATGAACAAAAGTTGGATCTAGTGTTTAGATGATTGCTAGAAAAAGGTTTAAAGTTAAACAGATATAAATGTAAATTTAAAAAGAAATCGGTGGAATATTTAGGGTTTAAAATGGATAAATATGAACTGCATCCCTTAGAAAATAAAATTAAAGCAGTGATAGAGGCGCCTGAATCTAAAGAATGTTTCGCAATTAAGATCTTTCATAGGACTCTTAATTTATTATTATAGATTCATAAAGAATATAGCAAACATTTTAGCGCTATTCTATCAACTTTTGAATAAAAATTGTAGATGGAATTGGACGAAAGAATATCGAATGTTATTTGAAAAATGTAAATCATTATTAATGGACTATGGACTAGGCGTAATTCTGAGTCATAGAAATGAGAGAACGGAAGAATGCCCTATAGCTTTTGCTTCTAGAACATTAACTGAAGCGGGAAAACGTTTCTCTCAACTAGAAAAGAAAGCGTTGAGCATAACTTTTGGCGTTGAGAAATTCAGACAATACTTACTGGGACGAATATTTTTATTGGTCACAGACAACCGACCCTTAATTCATATATTTTCACCTCATAAACCAATTCCATATGTGCATCATCCAGAATTAAAAGATGGTCCTTAAAATTAGCTGCATTTAATTATACTGTGGAATTTCGAAAAACTAGTGATAATTCCAATGTTGACGCATTGTCACGTCTTCCTTTAGAATCGAGTGTCAGGGAGTCTCTTGATGAAGACCAGGTACTTCTTCTCAGGAATTTGAATGAGGTACCGTTCTCTTTTATGGAGGTGGCATATGAGACGCCCCAAGATAAAATACTGTCTATAGTATTAAGGAATGTTAGAGAAGGCAACTGGAAATTCACAAGGGTACCGAGAGAAAACCCACTAGCTTCTCATTATAAGATCAATGAGGAATTAAGTTTGGAGTTTGGTTGTCTTCAATGGCGTGAAAGAGTGGTAATTCCCCAAAAATTAAGATCTTTAATTTTAAATGACTTGCATGAAATACACATGGGGATTGTTAAAATGAAGATGATTGCCAGACGGTATTTTCTGGTGGCCAGGCATAGACAGTAACATCGAGGAGTTAACTAGAGAATGTAGAGTATGCCAAGAATCGGCAAGCATGCCCCCGGCTACCATCTCGGAATGGACTTGGCCCGAAAAACCGTGGCATCGACTTTATCTTGATCTAGCGGGTCCGTTCATGGGAAGAATGTTTTTGGTTCTCGTGGACGCACACTCAAAGTGGATAGAAATTTTTATCATCAAAGATATTACCAGCAAAACGATTATAAATCATCTTAGAGAAAATTTTGCCAGATTTGGATTGCCCTAATTTTTGGTTACAGATAACGGAAGACAGTTTGTCTCCGGTGAATTCGAGCAATTTACCAAAATGAATGGTATACGGCACACTAAGACCAGTCCGTTTAATCCTAGTACAAATGGTTTTGCTGAGAGATATACAAGAGAGTTTAAAAACCTTTTGAGAAAGAATAATGGGAAGGATGATTTAGAGACGAATCTACGAAGATTCCTATTTGCTCATAGAGCATTCCCCCAAACTGTAATAAAAGAATTCCCCCGCGGAACTGCTAATGAAGAGAAGTTTAAGATCAAGATTCTCGAATTTAATACCAAGATGGGAAATCCGCGAGAGGTATTTCATGAGGCTGTAAGAAGGCAGGAGCAGTTTACTACAGGTTGCGAGGTTTATTTCCGCAACTATGCAACTGGACCTAAACGGTAAAAAGGTACCATTTTGAAATTATTGAGCTACCGTCACTACCTTATAAGTTGCGAGGGCGTCGTGTATAAGAGGCCTATCAATCAATTGCGACCTGTGAGAAAGCAACAAGTGGAGACAAGAAATTTGATACTTCCTCGAACATCAAGAGAGAAGCCTGTAGGTGGAAGTCAGAAATAAAGTGAAGAGGAGGTTCCAGAGGTTACATCAGGAAACAAAGAGGAGGCTGCTTCTGTGCACGTACCCTCTTGACCTCATAGACCAGGGCCTGTTGCTGTGCACGTACCCTCTTGCACTCCTAAACCGGATCCTGCCGCTGTGCAAGTGCCCGTCCGCAGTCCTAGACCTCAGAAAGCCAGGAAACCCCCAAACCGACTGGAGTATTATTAAGGGGGAAGGTGTGTTGTGTATGTAAATAGATGAAGATTATTTGCATTCTTTGAAGTCTCATTATGTAAGAATATATGTGTATATAAATTGGACATTTTTTTTGTTGGCCAAACGAAAAGAATAAGAGCTAAATAAAGAGTCATGGTCAAGTTTGAGTTGTTGTACATCTAATTACGACACAACCTTAACAACATCCATCCTCACTGAAGACACAAAAGTTGCATGTTATGCAGATTATATAGCCATATGGCACACAAGTAGCAGTATAGAAATATCAGAAAAATACTGAACACATCAATGAGAGGACTGGGGAAGTGTGCAATGAAACTCAAAATGACCATAAACCCAATAAACACAAACCTATAGGTCTCCTTCACTGACAGGAAAAAAAGGCATGAATTTAACTCCAAAATAAGCATAAACAACCTTATAATTGATAAAATTAGATCTCCAAATTACCTAGGTGTGATACTTGATGAGGAATTGCGATTTACAGAACACATAATTAGCACCTCAAATAGAGCTACCAGAAACCTAAACATTCTGAGAAGGCTATGTGGAACAAATTGGGGAGCAAAACCCAAAATTCTCAGAACAACATATATCACCTTAATAAGGCCACCTGTTTGGGCTCCCTCAAGTTCATCACTAAAAAGAAGACTAGACAGTGTTCAAGCAAAAGCGGCCAAATTAATCGCTGGTTCTGTTTCAAATACCAACAATTAGAAAATCCAGAGAGAATATGGTCTAGACCTACTTGAAAGCAGAAGACAATTAAAACAATAAAATTCACCAATAGCTAAAAAACTAAAGAAACCGAACACATATCCCATAGAACCTATTTAAACTGTACACAAAAAGAAAGGCTCAAAAGATCTTCAACACTTCAGTACGACAACAATATTAGAAAGAGCATAAATATGAAACATAATGAATTTCAAATTCGAGAATAACCAATATTTCCTACCCAATTGCCATCAAATGTAATCATCAATATTAACCTGAATGAACCTTGCAATAAAAAAAAAAGATAACAAAAACATACTTAAAAAGAAAGGACTTGACACAATTGGTTTATGCGATCCGATAAATTATTTAACAGCCTATACAGATGGATCATCAGACCTTACCATAAGTAATGGAGGGGCTGGAATTAACATAATACTGCAAGATGGAACATATATCAAAATCAAAGAAGGAGCAAGAAAGATTTCACTTGTGAACTGACAGCTATCTGGAAAGCTCTTAATGTATGCCTTAACCAACCATCCCTGCATCAAGCAGAAGGAATTATAATATACCGTACAACGACTTCATATCCGATCTAGAAGCAATTCAGAAGGGCAATACTATGATCACACAGAAAATACACTCGTTACTTACTCAACTGATATCATTGGAGAATAACTGCATTCTACAATGGATTCCTGTCAGTGTTTGGATCGGGGGTAATGAAATGGCAGTTGAATTTGCAAAGGAAAGAACAAATGTCATTATTTGACGCTGATGCTTTGGAAAAATACAAGATAATTGAACAAAAATAAGAAAAAATCAAAATGCGAAATAAACACTGAAAGAAAAATGACAAAAACTATAACACGGCTTAGAACAAAACACTATAAAGAAATGACAATACATCCAGATGGCACAAGAACCTATAGGGCATGCAACAACTGTCCTGGTGTGGAACTAACACCTACTCACATATTCTCATGCCCAGAAATGGCCGCAGCCTTGCAGAAAATTGACATAGACCCAGAGCAGCTGCTTTACACACCCAAGATAGTGGACAATGCTGCTGCTGCTGTGATAGAGAGATGCATGGAGACATCTGAGGCTCTTTATTGGACACGACAAAAACAACAACGGCATTCCAGAGTAAATTAAATCATCAGAGATAGATAAATATTTTTCAAATGAATTAAAATAAATATAATCAATACTGAGAGAGAGTTGAATTAAAAAAATAGAAAATTATTATTTTCGAAATTTAAATAGCTGAGAGGATTCCAGCAAACCGCATCTAAAATATCAAGGTTTTTTTTTTTGCTACATGTTTTAATTTGCATATACCTATTTTACATATCTCAGATTGTATTTAAAAATCGTTAACCATTTCTTCTAACTTTTGGCGAAATGGTGTTTTATTAATTTATCATTTGATATTATTAGGGTTCTTTCCTGGTATTCAAAAAAGGAAAAATACATGTCGTTCAGTTATATTTTTCAATTTATCAATCAATTTGGCCGCTGAATCGCCGATTCTGGTAGAGCGCCATCTAGCGAATAAAGTTGTAACTAAAATCAATTTCGAATTTTTCATTATTTGCCATAAAAAATCCCATTGCATCCTGAACCCAATGGTGTTTACCGCATTGCTCTAGCGCAAATATTCGCAGAGTTATTAATTTTTAAAGTTGTGCGGGACTTTTGGATCACCCTGTATATATCCCGAGAAGTTGGCGTTCTGCGCCAAGGAACCTGCGTTATAAATATCTTTAAAAAATACAAATTTAAAGAAAAAATGATATTTCCAACAAAAAACTTTTGAGCTGAAAGCCAGATCTCTGTTCGAGCTGGACCGGGTGTTCAACCGAGAATAATTAATAAATGAAAATACATTTTTAAAACAACCTTTTATTTAAATGTACTAAAAAGTAAAAAATAAAATATTTCATCTTTTGTCATTAAGTAAATAGATTTATCTGAGTGGCGGGGGACGATCATCATGAATTTCGAACCTAATGTGATTTAATATGTAGCAAGCGGTGCCTAGAGCATGTGCCCTTCCTCCTGGAGCGTGGAGGGGGGGGGGGGTGCGTGTGACCTCCTTGGAGCGTTGGGAGGTCGCTAGGTCTAACGAGGGGGACTGGAGCCCGATCTCCCCGCTGTCGTCCGGGTGGAGCCTCTTTAGGGCGGGTGTGTGGCGCAGCCGAGAGCTCGCCGTCCCCGTCCGGCCCGGGCACCAAAAAAAAAATTTTTTTAATGAGAAATAGTACGCTCCAGGAACCTGGGTTACTTAAATAAATATGTAGCAATAATTAAGCTATTTTTATAAGTATCTGCTATATTTTTACCTCTTCTCTAAATATGATCGTCCCCCGCCGCTTTTATTTTCACTCAGATACATTTAATTGCTCATTGACAAAATATTGAAGCGATGCAGAAAAGTAGAAGAGAAGAAGTGGGAAGGCCAAGGGAGGCAAGGCACGCCCGCGCGAGCACGCCGGCGCGAGGCGAAGAAAAGAAGAGTTTGGAACGGCTTCGGTGGAAAGATGGCGTCGGAACGGGGACTCGCTATCGTGGTGTGACGCATTCCATTTCAGGAAGTGGGCTCCGGGACCCTGTGGATTAACAAGTGGAGGACGAGGAGAAACCTACCACGGGCATTGAAGGCAAGTGTTTATCTCCCCTGTATAGTTCTTAATATCCCTTTTAAAGTTGCTGTGATAATAAATCTATAGCACTAAGCTGTATCCTAAACGAACTCACATTGTCTTCTCAGTAAACCTTGCACGCAAACATCGACGGCTGAGAAGCGTCGTAACAACTGGTGTCAGATGTGGGGTACAGCTTAGTTAATTTTAATTGAAGATTTTATTTTGCGCCAATTTAAAAAGAAAAATGGAAAAACTAACCGACCCCGAAATCGAAAAATTCACAAAATTGCTCCGTCAGATAAGCCAGAAATTAGATGTGCTCGGAGAAAACTGGGATTCTCGATTGAGCCGACTCGAGCATATTCGGAATGTCAAACGTTCTGCCACACCCATGTCTTGCGAGGTTGGGTTCAATGTACTATCGCCAGAAAATCCTGATGGCTTTTCAAAGGCAATCACAGCGACCAATAGCCCACGTATTCAACGTCTGAGGGGACAAGAGACGAGTCCAGGTGATGAAGATCCCGGCAAGACCATCACAACAGGGACCATCACGTCGGGAGACGTCGTAAGTGAACTGTCAGAATCTACGCTAGAAGATTCTCCCGTGATCCAGAAGTCCGAAGAGTGTCGACAGCAGGAAATGATTCAGACTGGTTGTGTAGCGGAGGAGGGTGAGCTGATCGCCTCCGACAACGGCTGTGGCACGAGTGTTTTGTATAAAACCAAGCGGACGGAAGGAGAATGCCCTCAAGGTAATATACAGAGCGAAAATTCAACCCCTGGGATTCTTTCTGAAATACTCCATGAAAAGAACAACGATCTTGGCGAGCTGCAGTGCGACAGCGTGGCTGACTTCAGCGACAGTGTCAGACTGTCAGGGACTACAGCGGCGATCCAACTGGACGGGACGGAGCTGGATGCTCCGTGGAAGTGCGACAAGGCTAGATGGTCGAAGCACCCTGAAGTTGGAGCCGGCAACCCGACTGAACGGGATAGAGCATTGGACGCTCTATGGAAGTCCGACGACAATGTCTGTGACGCGGAAGTCGCGCGCAATGTGTCAGCGCCGTCGTCTGCAATGCAAGCTGAAGAGATGTGCCAAGAATGTGTACCATTCATCTTCGTTCCTTCGCCCGACAAGGTGCAGATCAAGCAGCCACCGCCTAGGAAAAGTTCTACCGACCTTGAGACTGCCACGGGATCCGACACCTCCAGAAGGTTTAAGAAATTCACAGCCCTGTGCGTGGTCGGCACTAAGGAGCCCAGGTTTGAAGGGTTAGGAAAAAGAGAGCCTCTAGAGCAAGAGAATGGGAAACCTAAAGAAGAAAAGGGAGGCCACGAAATGGACAGCGTGGATCAGGTGGACGAATCCACTGTAAAGATCGGCGATCTACAGCCCCGTCGTGGAAGGAAGCGGCGAAAGCGCATTACAAACGATCACAACCCTTTGTACATTGCGGCTACAGAGTGTTCACAAAGAGAATTCAAAATATCAGATGGAAGCATCGTAGGCAGTGAAATATGGCCGCCATCTTGTGGAGAACCACCGCCCTGTGCTAGACAGCGAGACCAATCAAAGGCGTCGGCACTGGTTAAGAGTGGAAAGAAAGCGCGAGTTGAGAAGTGGTTCTGCAAACAAGGGTTGGTGTTAACCCTGCCGTTACGCTTCCGGGAGGCTGACGACCCTTATGTGGCCAGAGACGTCAGGGAGATCAAAGGGCCGCCGATCAGCGCCTCTGGTGAAATCAGCCTTTTCGGGACGAAAAGGATTGAGAAGGGGGCAGTGAAGCGATGCAGAAAAGTAGAAGAGAAGAAGTGGGAAGGCCAAGGGAGGCAAGGCACGCCCGCGCGAGCACGCCGGCGCGAGGCGAAGAAAAGAAGAGTTTGGAACGGCTTCGGTGGAAAGATGGCGTCGGAACGGGGACTCGCTATCGTGGTGTGACGCATTCCATTTCAGGAAGTGGGCTCCGGGACCCTGTGGATTAACAAGTGGAGGACGAGGAGAAACCTACCACGGGCATTGAAGGCAAGTGTTTATCTCCCCTGTATAGTTCTTAATATCCCTTTTAAAGTTGCTGTGATAATAAATCTATAGCACTAAGCTGTATCCTAAACGAACTCACATTGTCTTCTCAGTAAACCTTGCACGCAAACATCGACGGCTGAGAAGCGTCGTAACAATATAAAATATTTTATTTTTTACTTTTTAGTACATTTTTTAAAAAAGCTTGTGTTTTAAAAATGTATTTTATTTATTAAATATTTTGTTAGTTTTTAGTCATGAATTTACAAAACTTGGAATCAAAAGTTCACTGGGGATTAAATAGACAGAAGCCTGCTCGCGGCGGATTGGTCAATTCCTTGTTAGGGGCGTCACATAAAACTTGAAGAGAAATTTGTTCATTCCTGGCCACTCCGACCACCCAGAAGTCTGAAAATTGTACACTTGCATTGTTAATCGAACTGAGAGAGTGTTAAAAGTTTCATACTTCTATATGATCTGGAAACATTAAATTAAATATAAAATTTTGAGAGGCAAATTGAAAATCTGGTCATTCTGACAACCGCAAATTCTGAAAATTTGTCAACTTTCATTGTTATCAGGTTCTAATAATTGTACAAAGTTTGAGATTTCTACGTGCTCTAGAAGTATACCAAAAATCGATTACAAGATTTGTGGACAGACAGATATTGGGTCAAGTTAAATAAAAGCTTTTAAAATATAACACATTGAATATCTATATATATATAAATAAATGTATGTGTGTGTGTGTGTGACAATTAAAAATATTTATTGTCATCTTAGACAATATTACATTTTCCAATCAAAGAGAGGGAAAAGAAATAATATTACAAAAAAAGTTGACATCTCGGGGATCGAACCCGGGCCAGTCCGCGTCACAGGCAGATGTATGAACCATCACGCCACGAAAGCATTATAGAGAAAGAAAGAAAAATATATACATATATGTCATAATTTGTATATAATTGTATGCACCTCCGACCCACTATGCATGTACAATGTATGATTTTCAAAGATTTAATAAAGAATAAGGTAACTGGAGGAAAGAAAGTAGCAACAAAACATAGGAAATAGGTTTAAAGCGGGCACAATTATAAATAACTTGTACAGTCAATACTTCCTGACAGAAGGCCGGACGTATTTGGTGACTGCAGAAGTTATATTAGTCGAGAAGCACTCAATACTTCCTGGCAAAGCAGGTCGTATCTGGTGACCAGAAGTTATAAAAGTAGAGAGACACCCCATACTTCCGGACCAAGACCGGACGTATTTGATAACGCGGAAGTAAATAGAGTCGAAATAACACCCGATACTTCCTGACAAGATCGGCGGTATCTTTCACCAAAGAACGCCGCAGAACCAATCAGAAAGTATTCCCTAAACAGGTCAACCAATAGGAAAACGGGCACGTTCCATCCTTCGACCAATGGGAAGGAAGACAACTCGTGGTGTTAAATCGAAAAGCAAGAATAGTTAGTTGCTCCTTCGCTTCCAAGAAGGTAACATCTGCTCTAGACCTCTCTCCCTCTGCTCATCCCACAGCTAAGTTCAATCACCGCCATGTGATCAGATAGGAACAATCAAAACCCGCTCCGCTCTTCTCAAGCTTTCTTCCCTCCAACCCAGTTGCCTTTTATTTCCAAACCCCATCACGTGTCCTGATTATTCCTAACTGTATGCTTTCACTTCCACTCAAACGACTGCGTTTCAACCAATCCTCACCATTCAAATCGAACAACAAGAAATTCCGCAACGATATTGTCACATATATGACACATATATTACGTGATGGTAATTGGAGATGGAGGAAAGAAACCTCGGCGCTGGAGGGTCCCGGACCAGGCGATGAGCGGGTCCTCCACCGCTTCTCCGAGCCCAACCTGGACAAAGTAGCGAAAAATTCGCAACTTTGCCGACGCCAGGATGGAAAGGGCGTCGTCCTCAAGGCCGGACCCGCCGAAGATCCAAGCCTGCAGGTCAGGGGGCCGCCCTATGATGTTGAAAGCCTCTCTGATGAGAGGCCTGATGGAGGGACAGCACCAGTAACGGTTGCTGAGGGAGCGGTCGATGAACCCGCAGGCAGGACAGGAGGGGCTGACCGAGGCAGGATGGGGCAGGGCGTAGAGGGCCAACTTGAGGGCCGCGTCGGCCTCGTGGCCCGAGTAGGCGCAGCGCCGCAGCGAGGCCCAGTCGATCCTGGATGGTGGTGGACCGATGGTTGGCGACCATCTCGAGGTGAGCCTTGAGATGGGCGTTGCGGCGAGGCGCGGGCGATCCAGGGCCCGGCGGGCCGAGCGGGTCGTGAGGCCGTTGAGGAACGGCGTAGCCGTCCATCGCAGCACCACGGCCGCAGATAAGGAGCTAGATGAAGGCGAAGACTCCGCCCCGAAGCCCACGGCGTTCTCGGAGGTCAGCCTCTGACAGAAGGTGCCCAGGGCCGCGGCGTCAGCCAGGGCCGAGCGCGTAGGGCGGGCGATGAGGTTTTCTTCCACGATGAGGTCCCGGACTCGGGCTCCGCGCCAGCGGGCGGGGGCCAGGAGGTCGGGAGGGCGGAGGAACCGGCA
Organism: Cordylochernes scorpioides; assembly: GCA_030710605.1. NCBI lineage: Eukaryota > Metazoa > Arthropoda > Arachnida > Pseudoscorpiones > Chernetidae > Cordylochernes > Cordylochernes scorpioides. The sequence continues at coordinate 26,233,197 of CP092863.1, forward strand.
GCCGCCGATGATGGGGAGGTCCAGCAGCTGAGCCGTGGGGACCGCCCGGTGGTTGAGGCCCAGGATGTTGGAAGCCTCCTCCCAGAGCTTCAGCAGCCGGAGACGGCGGGGCTGGAGACGGGTGCCGTCCGGTGGAGGGTGGATCCAGGCCTCACCGCTTTTTACCAGCCAGCTGAAGGCATTTATGCCCCCGCGGAGCGCGACCTGCACCTCCTTGAGGCAGGCGAGCTGGAGCTGGGTCGCGAGGTCGAGAAGGCCGAGGCCTCCAATGGCAACTGGCCTCGTCATGACAACGGCGGGAAGCCACGCCGTGTGGTCCTGTCCCCAGACGAACCTCGCCAGTCGGGCCTGCAGCTTGGCGATGGTCGGGGGTGATAGTAGATTGCCATGCAGGTGGTGCTGGATGACAGAGCCCACCAGCGTGTTCGCCGCTCTTGCTCGCCCGACGAGGGAGAGGCCGCGGGTGAAGGGCGTCCATCTGCGGCACGCAGTCTCCAGGAGGGCCAGGAGATGCTGCTCCCGGTGGGCGACGGTGCTCCTGGGGGCGATGTCGAGCCCGAGGATCCTGATGGAGGTGGTCGACCAGGAGGCGCCGAGAGGGGAGTCGCCGCGGTTGCGCCAGGCGCCGCACCAGAGGCCAGCGCTCTTCCGGAGGTTCACGCCAACTCCGGAGGCCTGCCTATAGTCTTCGAAGACGGTCGCCACCCGCTCGAAGTCCTCGTCGCGATGGAATAGGAGGACGATGTCGTCGGCGTAGGCGGTGACGTTGCCCACACCGAGGGTCAACTCCAGGCGACGTAGCAGCGGCCCCGTGGCGATGCTAAAAAGTGCGGCGCTCACGGCGCAACCCTGCCTTAGGCCGTTGAGGAGGGGGAAGGCGGCGGTGTAGAATCCTCCGGCCCGGATCGTGGCGTACGCCCCGGCGTAGAGGATATTGATCCAGGCCCTGAAGGCCGGCGGAGGGACGTCAGCAGGGACTCCAGGAAGCCGCGGTCCAATGAGTCAAAGGCGGACTCCAGGTCTACGCCCATGACGGCCAGCGGCGAGCCCAGGGCGGTGGCCTCCTCGACGGCGTCCGTCACCATGGCGATGTTCCATGACGGGGGCCTCCCGGGGACGGCGTAGGACTGGCATTCCGGCACAAGGGTCCGCAGGTGAGGCCTAAGGCGCCGGTGAAGGATGGCGGCCAGGACCCTATAGTCGGCCGAGGGCAGCGCGACGGGCCTGTAGCCATCAAGGCCGCGTCCTCCGCGGGCCTTGGGCACGAGGCAGATGGAGCTGCGCCGCGTCGACGGAGGCAGGGCACCGCGGAGCCGTGATGCCGCGAACACCCGGGCCAGAGCTTCCGCGAAGAAGTCCTCGTTAAAGGCGAAGAGGAGCTCACACGGCAAGCCGTCCCAGCCGGGGGCCTTTCCGCGAGGGAGGGGCTCGATGGCGTTGGCGATCTCGCTGGGGCTGATGTCCGGCCAGTGGAGAGGGTCCTCCTCGCTCAGCTCGCTGGTGGTGGTGAGCGCGCTGCTGACGATGAAGGCGGCTCCCGCAGCTGGATCGCTGGTGGGACGGGCGAAGCGGGGCTGGAAGGTCGCGTACGCCCTCCGCCGAAGCTCGGGGCCCTCGATGATGTTATCCTGCTCGTCCCTGATGACGCTGACCAGGCGTCGGAGGCGGATGGCGCGTGCAAGGTCCGGCAGCGACGGGTAGTCGGTCCGGATGGAGGAGGCCTCGAGCTGCGCCGCGATATAGCGCCTTGCCCTGTAGATGTAGATGTCGCTGGCAGCGTGGCGCGGATCGTGCAGGGATCTGGCCTCCGCCAGCAGTCCCGCCTTGATGGTGGTCCACCTGTCCCATAGGATCCCGTCGTCGTCATCCTGCGCCGTGTCTTCCTCGAGCTCCCGGATGTAGCCAGCCAGATGATCGAGAACGAGGCCCGAGCGGAGCATCGCGGCCAAGCGAGGCTGGGTGGGGGAGGAGACGTTGGTGGTGGGCGGGCTCACCTGGAGCAGCACAAGGCGGGGGTCCGAGAGGTGGTAGTGGCTGGTCGCGTAGATGGACACGCGATCCAGGACTCCAGCAGGGACGAGGATCCGGTCCAGGCGGCTGGATTCGACTTGGTCGCCGTGCCTGGCGACTCTGGTGGGCAGGTGGGCAGCGTCGAACTGGGTGGCCACGTCGACCAGCGCGGCCAGGTCCAGAAGAGCGGCGAGGGCATCTGACGATGATGATGATGAGGGGCCCCGATCCCTGATATTGAAATCTCCGATTATCCAGCAGTCCCCCTCCTCCTCCTGTGCCGCTGTCGCCGCCAGGAGCTCCAATTGTAGGTTTCTCTCTCGGGGTTCATGCGCCAGATGAACGTCGATGACGGTCATCTCCTCGCCGTGGACATCTATGGTTGCCAAGGCGATGTGGCCCGGCCACAGGATGCGCTGTTGTAGCACGGCTACGCCTGGTCCGAAGACGCAGGCGAGTCCGGATCCCGAGATGGCTACGGGATGGGCCAATACAACAGCGCTGTAGCCGAGGCAGAGGTCTTGGCCGCTGCCCAGATGAAATGCGTTGGTCTCCTGGACAAACGCGATGTCCACGTGATGTTGCCTGAGGAGATGACAAAGGGCAAGGCTCCTCCCCCGAGTGGCGAGCCCTCGCGCGTTGGTGGCGACGCGGTGGTTCATTGGTGCTGTAGGTCACGCAGCACCTTTCTGGTCTTCTGGAGGGTCTTGCGGATGGAGGAGTTGGAGTCTGGGCACGAGGCCTTGAAGGTTTCGTGCAACTTGTCGAGGGTGGCGACCTGTTCCTCTGTCAGCGTGGGCGCTAGCCTCTTCGTGGTGGTTTCAGAGGTGAGGAGCTGCTGTGCTTCCTTGCAGTTCAGGCCGGGCAGCTTGTCCCAGTCGATGGAAAGGGTGGGGTTCTCCTCGATGTGCTTCAGCAGCTGTTTAAGTACGGATATTCCCCGGGCAGGCGTGGAGGGAGGTGAGGTCAGTTTCTCCACAGACGTCCCGTGGTCGAGCGAAGCGATGCCAGGCTCGAGGGGCCGCGGGGCAGCCAGGGGAGCAGGGAGGGCGGCAGGGGCGGGCTGGGCGAGATCCATCGGTTCGGCAGGATGGGGCGCCGAGGGGATCGCCGGAGCCTCGGTTGTTGTCTTCGCCGGTTGAACAGGGGACGCCGGTGTTGCGGGCGCAGGTGCCGGCTTCCTTGGCTGCTGAGGAGGAGGAGGAGGAGGGGGGGGAGTCCTTGCGTCGGTGGGAGACGCTGCTTGCCTGGGGTTGCCGTTCCCTTGCCTGGCGAGCGCTGGGCAGTTGGCTCTGCGGTGGCCCTGTTTTCCGCATTTTGAGCACTTGATTCCAAAGGAGAGGAAGGCCGACAGGGTGTCTCCCTTGGACTGGATGGTCAGTCGGGTGGGCAGCGTCTCCAGCCTTACACCCTCGCGGAGCAGGATGAACGCCTCCCGGCGGCCGTCGGTGAAGGTGAACTCCCCCATTTTGACCAGGATGGGGGCGATGGAGGTGACCTTCCCGAATTGGCCCAGGGTGTTCACTATGGTGCTGTCCTCCACAAACCCGGGCAGGTTGGCGACGACGATTCGCTCGGCCCTCTTGCGGAAGGGGAAGACCTTGAGGGTCGTTCCCACGATCTCCAGGCCGTCCGTGACCAGACGGTTCGCAAGGTCCTTGCTCTCGAGGCCCACGATGTAGTGTCCGTTCATTCTATTGAACTGCGTGATGCTTCTTGGCCCCCCAAATAGCGCGCTCATTGCCCGGAGGTAGGAGTAGTCCGGGATGTCAGGGCACAGCTCCACGAAGACGTAGTTTTCGTGGCTGGTAGTGTTCTGCCTCGCCTTGGCTTCGGCGATGTTCGCGCGTGTTGCCTTGATCTCCTTAGGCGGCACTGTTCTCGGCCCTGTTGGCCGCTTCAGCTGCTGGGAGCTGGGCTTTTCAGCAGGCCTGCCAGGCTGCTTAGCGGCGCGCTCCGGCGTTGAAGTACGGCGCCTTTTCTTGCTCTTCACAACGGTGTAGCCGTCGTTGGCGTCCACCTCCGCCATCTCGCTGTCGGCCCAGTTGAGCGAGGCCGGGCTGGCTGTTGTAGCGCTGGTCGTAGCAGCAGTCGGCGGCACCGTGACGTCATCACTCGCGGCGGCCGGATTAGCATGCGTCTTGCCTGCCGGCGGATTTGCATGCTTTGGATTTTCTAGAGATTCTTCAGAATTTTTGTTCTTGAATCCAATTTTCGGTGATTTCTCCTCACCTGCTTGGAGTTTTGAGCTGTGCCTTTCAGGCATGGATTCAGCTCCTCCTGGGCATCCTGCGAGTGTCAAACTTGGCGCACTTTTTGCCATTTACACACACGCCAGAGGCGAAAAACGGCGGAGCTCGAAAAAGCGTGGCCGCTCGCTCGCGTGTGTGTCCTTTATGCCTGACCAAACCACTCATTGGAACGCCATGAAACTTTGGGAAGTTATTTAGTATAGTACTGGGAAGGTTTCTAGCAAATAAAATTTTTGAAATAACTTTTCGCCTAAAAATAATCAAGATAAATATTCTAATTTATCTGTTATAATTCAACAATCTGCTCTAAATATTATCATGATTATTTATTTATTATCATTTACAAAGCACGCGATATCCGTCTTGGATATTTGCATGAATACACAAGTTTGGGAGCTTATTTACAGTAATTATTAATATGATTTTAGTTATTACAATAGAAATTATTAACATATTTGTCAGTTAGTTAACGATTTAATTACCCTATAATGAATATTAGTGAACATCACAGATAAGAACAGAAATTTAGAGCTATTTACAGCATATAACTATATACCAGTTATTACAGCCCAGGCTATCTATTACTAAAAAACATTCTACAAAATCTATTAAAATTTATATACATATATCTATTATTAACTATTTGATTTAGACAATTTATATTTATTTGATTTTTGACTCTCAAGTCCTCTACAAGTCGACAGTCCGTTAGAATATGTACAGGATTTTCTTCTTCTGCACCACATGAGCATTTAGGCGAATCCGTCTTTCTGACTTTGTACAAATATGATCTAAAGTTACCGTGTCCAGTAAAAAATTGGACACTGTAAAAATTTGGCTTGACATATTTGGGTATTTGGGAGTCAGTGAAGAAGGACTTGAAAATGGTATTAGTCTTCTCATAGTATTTCTGCAATTTTTTCCCTTATATAACACAGGTCTACGAAAAAAACTTTTTTTTTTTGCACAAGAGAACCTGATGGTGTTTCTAGTGTAACTTTTCATGCTGAACTCAAAAATATAATCAGAAATTTCCCATCACCCATGGTTTTTGCCTGACGATCTTTTTTTAGTATTGGGATAAATACATGCATCCAACATGAAAGAGACTTACGAAAACATGAAACTGCTTTTGAAAAAGATAGAATATGAAAGATACGGTTGGAAAATATGCAGCGATTTGAAAGTCGTTGCTCTCTTGCGTGGATTACAGCTTGGATATACAAAATTTTGTTGTTTTCTGTGTGAGTGGGATAGCAGAGATAGGGAAAGGCATTACATTGAAAAAATCTGGCCAAACCGTAAAATCTTTACTCCAGGATATAAAAATATTGCAAATCTACCCCTGATCGATTCAGAAAATATTTACTTACCACCATTAAATATTAAACTGGGATTAATGAAGAACTTTGTCAAGGCAATGGATCGAAATGCCAGTGGATTTGCCTACCTAAAACAAAAATTTTCTAGTATAAGTGAAGCGAAGATTAAAGAAGGCATTTTCGTTGGACCTCAGATTCGAGAATTGCAGCAGGATGGAAATTTTCAAAATAGTTTGAATGAAGTTGAAGCAGCAGCATGGAATTCCTTTAGAAACGTTTGCAAAAACTTCTTAGGAAGTGTCAAGGTTGAAAATTACCGAGACATAGTTAATGATCTGTTGCTTTCCTACAAGGCACTGGGATGTAACATGTCCCTCAAGATCCATTTCCTGCATTCACATCTATATTTCTTTCCAGACAATCTTGGCGCAGTTAGCGATGAGCATGGTGAGAGGTTTCATCAAGCTATATCAAGCATGGAGAAGCGGTACCAAGGTAAATGGAGTCCCGCTATGCTTGCCGACGACTGCTGGGCACTCAAGAGGGATCTACCACAAGCAAAGTATAGAAGAAAATCCACTGTCACTGCTTTTCAATAATAAATATGTTTCGTTCATATATGCCTATATATTAACAATATTTCCAAATTCAAGTAGGTGTATCTCAGAAATATTGTGTAATAGAAAAAAACTAATGGTATATTTGGATTCAGGACATGTAGATAAGATGCTATTTCTTTGTGGACAAAGAAAAATATTTTTTGATAAACCAGTTACGTGACATTGTTTGCAATTTTTAGTGTATTTATCCCAATACTAAAAAAAGACCGTCACGCAAAAACCATAGGTGATGGGAAATTTCTGATTAGATTTTTGAGTTCAGCATGAAAAGTTACACTAGAAACATAATCAGGTTCTCTTGTGCAAAAATCTTGTTGACCAGTAATTATAATTAGAAATTATATTCCTACTTGAAGAGTCAAATCGGTTGTAATTTATTTCGGTTTTCAACATGTGTTGGCTTCCGTAGGCGTTTCTTACTGGGAAAAAGAAAGAGAGGATCCAATGAAATAATTTAGTAGCGTTTATTAAAACAAAATCATAATAATGAACAACACATATAACAGAGAGTACCGTCGTCTTCCGGGTATTCCTTCTACTGGGGAGCTCGGATTCTATATTCTGTGCGTTTATAATCTGTTTATCTGTGGCTCTCTGGTCGGGATGGCGCCTACATTCGGCCATTCCTGGATTTCAATCGTCCTCGATTGAACCTTGCGTTGCAGGAACGTCGTGGGTTGCGTCGGGGGGTATCTTCTACTTCTGGCTCCTCGTCCGGACTTTCTTCTGTAGCTGAATCATCTTCTTCACTGTGCCAAGACTTCAGTTGACTGATGTGGGCCGTTGTCGTGTAGAACCGTCCACTGGTTCTTTCGATTAACTGAGTCACTCTATACGTGTCGCTTGGCAGAACCTCGGTAATTATCAAAGGTCCTCGATATTTGGGTTGTGCCTTGGTTGGTTCACCCGTCATTTTGGGTACATGCCTCATCACTACAATTTCTCCTACTTCGAATTGGATTGTACGGCACTTCTTCTTATCGTAGTATGTCTTCATAATTTCTTGTTTATTCTCAATTTGGGTTCTCACACTCTCTTGAATTCTATCCGGCTCGGTCCATGGGTCCACGTCTTCGTCGGCTAATCTTCTAAGTATCCCATCGTGGAATCGAGGGGAATAGCCGTGGAGTGTTTCGAACGGTGTTTTATTCGTCGTCTTGTTCACCGCATTGTTCAGGTCTCGCTCTACCTCCTTGATCTTCAGGTCCCAATCCTTCCGTCGCGGATCCTCGATACTGGTTGCTATAGAGGACAATACTGTTCCGTTCACTCTTTCGACCATCCCGTTCCCTTGCGGATGTTTCGTAGAGTTCAGAGTATGATGTATTCCATTTCCTCGACAGAATTCTTCAAATTGCCTTGAGGTAAAACATGACCCTCTGTCGCTGATGATCTTGTCGGGTAGTCCGAAATCATTCACAAAACTTTTCATTACCTTCAGGACGTTCTGCGTCGATGTATTTCTTACAGGGCTTAATCGGACAAATCTTGTCAGATTATCGACAATCACTAAAAGTTCCTGGTTACCTTTTGTACTTCTCACGAAGGGGCCTACGTGGTCCATGTGTACGATGAAAAACGGTCTCTTGCCTGACTTAATGGGATGTAGGAAGCCTTGTTGTTTTCCACCGGGAACTTTGTTAAATAGACACTCGAGACACATAGCCACATGGCGTCGAACGTACCTCTTCATTGAAGGAAACCAGTACAATTCCTTAATTTTGTTGACAGTCCTATCAGTCGCAAAATGTCCCATTAGATCATGGAATTTGACAACTAAGCTTTTCCTCATACTTTTGGGTATAACATACAGGGCTCGTTCCTCTTCTCCATTTTTCACCATGAGGAAAAGTCTGCCTCCTTTGTAGCTGTAGTCGTTAATTCTATTTTGTTCTCCTACTGTCCTATCACACGGGTCCTTTCGAAAGATCTGGATCAGGTCTCTCAATTCAGGGTCGGAATGCTGAATCATCAAGATTTGTTCTTCCAGTGTGATTGTGAGGCACACTTCAAGGTTTTTCTCCACGATTTCCTCCATCGTGTTTCTAGGGTCGTCGACTGGAGCTCTACTCATTCCGTCTACGTGGGCCATCTTCTCCCCTGGTTTATGTCGAATTTCGAAATCGTATTCCTGAATCAGATTGTACCATCGCGCTATCTGAGGATTTGTAGTCTTCTTCGCGTTCATGTAGACCAGTGCTTGGCAATCTGTAACCACTGTAAACTTGATTCCTACGAGGAACTGACGTAGTCGATCCAAGGTCCACACTATCGCCATCAGCTCCAATTTGCTTGAGTGGTACATCTTCTCGGCCTCTGTTGTCTTCTTGCTCACACAGTAGACCAAGCGCCATTTGCCGTCTTCGTCCATCTGTAGCACCATTCCTGCTAATCCCTCAGCACTCGCATCGCAATGTACTTCTGTCTTGAGTTCAGGGTTGTAATGAGCTAGTACCGGATATTCGACCAGATCCTTTCGTAGTCCTCCAAATGACCTTCGCTGTTCTTCCTTCCATTCAAATTGTGAACCTTTCTTCGTAAGTCTGCTTAGCGGTTCTGCTTTCCTCGCGAAGTCCTTTACAAATCGTCTGAAGAAGTTCGTCAGTCCCAGAAAGCGTCGTATGTCGTGGACATTCTTGGGTTCTTGAAATTCTTCTATCGCCTTGATCTTTCTTGGGCCTGGCTTAAGTCCGCCTGTACTGATGACATACCCTAAGAACTCAACTTCCCTCCTTCCGAACTCACATTTAGAGGGTTTCAGTGTCAACTTCGCTGAACTTATTCTTTCGAGGACTTCCCTCAACCTTTCGATCATCTCCCGCCAATCCTTTGCCGGGATAATCACGTCGTCGAGATAGCAGAATGCCTTCTTGTTCAGCAGCGGACCTAGGACAGTGTGCATCAGTCTTTGGAATTCAGCTGGTGCGTTGGCGAGTCCAAAAATCATCCTTTCGAATTGACCTGTATCATCTGGGGTGATGAATGCTGTCTTTAATTTTGCCTTATCGGTCAGTGGTATCTGCAGATATACATGCGCCAGATCCAGAGTGGTGAAGAATTTCGCATTCCTTAGGCCTTCCAGAAGGTCGTCTATCCTTGGTAATGGGAACTTGTCCTTAACTGTTTGAGTGTTGAGTCTCCTATAATCTACCACCAGACGATGATCTCCAGTTTTCTTCCTCACAAGTAGGACGGGACTAGCGTAGGGTGATCTAGTTTCCGTGACTATTCCAATGTCCTTCCACTCTCTGACAATCTCCCTGATTGCTTCGCGTTCACTTGCAGTCGTCTTATACGGTCTCAGACAGACTGGCTTGCTACCATCAACCTCCTTAATGTCCATCTTGGTGACATCGGTGCACCCTAATTCCTCCATGCCAAGAGCGAAACAGTCTCTATACTCGTTTACTACATCTAGGATTTCTTGTCTCTCTTTCGAAGTCAGAGAATGATTGACGTTGATGTCCTCAGGCAGTATGGGGCGCTTACGTTTCATTTGGTCTTGTCCTTCCCTCTTCTCTTCATTTTTAGTCTGAAACGAATCCTCTGCGACGTCCAGGTTAACAACAATATCATCAAGGTTCAGTAGTTCAACTCGCCCTACACATTGGTTCTTCCTTACTCTCAACTTGCCCTTGCCAGCTGAGATGATGGGTACGGTCGTCTTTCCATCGACCACTTCCAATAGGGAATCGACACAGGCGTCATCTACTCCTGTGAACAATACATATCCGTCCTTTACCTCGTCTGTGATTGCACTTGTAAAGTTAATGGAGTGGCTCTCCAACTGAACAGTTTCGGTTGCTCTCAGTTCGATGCGACGCGACTTGATTTCTTCTTGCAGATTAGCAAACGGAAATTCGGATGAATAGCCAATATGCAAGTTTTTACCAATTCTGGCGAAGGATACGTAGGGCAGATCTGTCCATGTTCTTCCAATTAATAGGTCATAGGGTTGGGCATCATCGTTGACAATGAATACAGTGATTTCCCTTCCGACGATGCCATCAATCTCCAGGTCGACTGTCGTCTTCCCAACGGTCCTGGCAGCTGGTGCAGTCTGGTTACCGATGCCGTACAGACTAGTCGAGTCTGGTTCGATGTCGACGCTGATCCTCCTTGCGACCGATTCTCTCATTAGACAACTGCTGCTCCCGGTGTCTATCATTGCCTTCACGGTTTCCTTGTTGTCGATCTTGACATCCTTCAAATATACATCTGGCGGGACAGTCTCCAGTCCTTCGACTTCCAGGTTGGCTACTTTTAGTCCTTCTTTGGGTCTTGTGCAATTCCTTTCCTTGTGTCCCGTTTGACCGCATCCTCGGCATGTCAACGTAGTCCTGGGTGCTGGGCAGTCTCTGGCAATGTGTCCAAACTGATTGCAGTTGAAGCACTTCGGTTCTCCCATGTCGTTTCTGATCGTACGGTTGACCATTCTCCTCAAGGTGTTAGGGTACGTTTCACTGATTTCGTTCCTTGCAGCGTCTTGACCCGAAACATTCGTTCCTTGTTTAGTCTCTTTAACTTCGCTTTGGTTGGGGAATCTCGCAGATTTCTGCTGAAACGACGGTGGTATGAGGTGTTTCGCATTCCAATGCGGAGGTCCCATCTCGGTGCGAACATTTTCGTACTCGTCCAGTTTATCCGCCAACTCATCTGGGTTGTTTAACTTGGTCCAATCGTCAATGAGATGATTACGCAGCACATTTGGAACTTTTTTCTTTAGCTGGTTAGTGACGGACAAATCCTTTAGGGCGTCGAAATTTTCCACGTTCATTCCTTCGATCCATTCGTTGAAATATCCTCGCAATTCGAAAGCGAAGTCTCTCCAGGAACTCTTTTGAGATCTCTCGTGCTTCTCGAATTTTTGTCTGAATTGTTCGGGGCTCAACTTGTACCGTTTTAGGAGCAACCTTTTCACGAACCTATAATCGCCGCTTTGTTCTTCTGTCTCCCGAGCGATTAATTGAGTCATTTCGTAAGGTAGCAATCCTAGGAGGCTGAACGCCCATTGGTCTTCATCCAATCCTAGTCGCTTTGCCTGTCTTTCGAAAAGAATTAGGTAAAAACTCAAATCATTGTCCTTCGACTCGTACTTGGGCATCAGTTTACGTATCTCGTAATGTGCGTCATTGCTGGTACTTCGAGACGTATCGTTGTTTCCGCGTGTAGTCTGGATGCGCAGCTTCTCAAGCTCGAATTCCATTACCATTTGTTCTTTTCGTTCCCGTTCGATTCGTTCCCGATCCTCGATTCGTTTCCGATCCTCGATTCGTTCCCGCTCCTCGATTCGTTCCCGATCCTCGATCAGAGTCTCCAACAGTTGCTTTGCGAACTCTTCTTCGTAAGATTGGCTATTCAAAATAAGGTGTTTTAAGTCGACGATCCTGCTCTCTGGCGGTACTACCTCGCCGAGTTCATACGCCAACTTGCTCAAATCGCATTTCCTTACTTTCGCTAAATAAGTCATGTTTTTCAAAAGGAAAAATAAACAAAGCAAAAAATTTTAAAATAAACAAATAAAACTGACTAAACCAGATACGTACTGTTTCAATTATTTCTTTAAACGAAATCAACTTTTCTTTAGTAATTTTGAGACAATACTTTTTTTTTCTTTTTACCGCGATACTTTGCGATAATACTTTTTATAGAGATGATTTTGCAATAATACTTTTACCGCGATACTTTGCGATAATACTTTTATCGAGATGACTTGCAATAATACTTTTACCGCGATACTTTGCGATAATACTTTTGTCGAGGTGACTTGTAATAATACTTTTACCGCGATACTTTGCGATAATACTTTTGTCGAGGTGACTTGTAATAATACTTTTACCGCGATACTTTGCGATAATACTTTTAGGAATAGGTAATTAAATTTCGTACATACCATGCAACTCCTCTTACGTTGATCGGTCACCGCGCCACGTCCTTCTCGTTTCCAAATTATTCCAGTGAATCTTCAATTTTCTTCAGGACTATCCCACTTCTGAATTTCTGTTGGCTTCCGTAGGCGTTTCTTACTGGGAAAAAGAAAGAGAGGATCCAATGAAATAATTTAGTAGCGTTTATTAAAACAAAATCATAATAGTGAACAACACATATAACAGAGAGTACCGTCGTCTTCCGGGTATTCCTTCTACTGGGGAGCTCGGATTCTATATTCTGTGCGTTTATAATCTGTTTATCTGTGGCTCTCTGGTCGGGATGGCGCCTACACATGTTAGATTCAATATAATCAGTAAGTTTGGGGACTTGTGCAAGTATGTGTGTACAGTCCGATGATGTTGTACTGTAGGCCTGTATACAATGTTTTAATATTTTATATTGAAGAGAATTTAGTTTGTCCTTAGACTATTTGTTTATGAATGGATACCATATTGGATAACCATAAGTAATTGTACTTCGATATAATGTCTTATACAATATCAGTCTTCGTCTAAAGTCTAGACCCCATGCTTTCTTTGTCAGGCCAAATAGGTATCCACTAGCTCTAGTTACTTTTATGATCATTTCATTAACGTGAGGCGTAAAGTCCAGTTTGCTTCTGACTCGGTGATTTTTAATAGTCACTCCTAGGATCTTAAGTTCTTCAACCGGTTTAATTAACTTGCTACCTGAGACTATTATATCGCTATTGCATTTATATAAATATAATATTTTTGTTTTTTCATCTGACAATTTTAATTTACGACTTTCACACCACTTATTGATTTTTCTTAATACATTATCTATTGTCTTTCTTAGTTGTTCAGGAGTTTTATTCCAACATATTAACGTAATATCATCTGCATATCCTATTGTTTCACAATTATCATCCAGACTATTATTCAGTATCTCATTAATAAGAATATTCCATAATGTGGGAGACAGTGGTCCTCCCTGTGGACATCCTTTACTTAGTTTCTTATTAATTTCAGTTGAGGAATATCTAAATCTTATTCTTCTATTATCAAAGTATGATTGTAGAAGTTTTATCGTTGAGGCCTGCACACCATCTTCATCTAGTCTTTTCATCAAGGCCGGCCACCATGCATTATCAAACGCTGCACTAATATCCACTGCAATTATTGCTGCATATTCTCTTGTTTTATGTTCTAACGCAATTTTTATTATTTCAGTTAGTGCAGTAATAGTAGATTTCGATCTTCTAAAGCCATGTTGTCGATCACTTAGTAAATTAAAATCTTCATAATATTTTATTATTCTATTATTAATTATTTTTCAAATATTTTAGAAATGTTGGAATTAAGACATAAAGGTCTATAATTTTTATAGTTATTAAAATCTGTTTTTCCAGGTTTCGGAATAATTATTGCCTCTGCTCTTTTCCATTCAGCAGGATAGTATTGTAGGTCTAAACATTTTTGAAATAGTTTCACCAATATAGGAGCTATAAATTGTTTAGTGTGCCTTATCATATTGTTAAAGATGTTGTCTATTCCGGGAGATTTCTTTGGATTTAATTTGTCAATTAAGTCGTTAACTTCAGTAATCATAACCATCGGTTTTTCTTTATTGATTAGTTTTAAATTATAATTTCTTTTATACTTTTATGGATGTTTGTATCTTCTTCACATTTATCATCTGGAAATAAGTTATTCAATAATTCCTCACCCTTCTGCAAACATTCCATATCAGTATTACCCTCCAAAATTTGCATATTTCTCTTCCGATTAGATCCACTTTTGATGTTTTTATACACCTTATATAAGTTTCCATAAGGGTTGTTCGATTTGTTTTCCTCCAGAAAAATTCTCCAGGATGCTTTCCTAGCTTTTTCTATTTCCCGTAAATACTTATTTCGTATGCTTTTATAGTATTGTTTAATATGATTAGGGCAATTTTTGTTTCTATAGTAACAGTTCCTAAGATAATGACAGTGATCCTTTAGAAGCTGTAAATTCGTATTCCACCACTTATTACTAATATTATTTTTTGTTGTCATATTATTATTTACTTTGAGTGAATTATGTGCTGCCTCAATCAGTATGTTCGTAAGTTATTTTACCGTTTGATCAATCATTTCTGGTGTATCCACTATGTCTAGTAAGTTTTCAATTTTTTCTCGTTCAGTACTGTTAATTCTCTGACTAAAACTTAACCAGTTCGCATTTTTCTCATTAAATTTCCAAGTGTAATAATATTTTTCTGAACTATATTGTTCGTTTGTATATATTTCAAAAGTTATAGCTACATGATCTGAAATTTGCGATATCTGCTGTGTCCTCCAATTTCTGATCGCCGCAATTGCCTGTTTATTTGTTAGTGTGAGATCAATCACACTTGCATCACGACACGTGAAAGTTTTATTATTATGGATAATTAAGTTTATTTTATCTATGATAGGGATCAGTCTATGTTCATTATAATTTTTCCTGATATCATACCATAACGGAGCTCTGGCATTGAAATCGCCGCAAATTATCACCGGTATATGTAAATTTGTATTAATTAACTTCTTCATAAATTCCTCGTGCTCACTTTTCATTGAATTCGGATGTATATAAATGTTGGAAAGATATATTTTCTTACTTTTTGTTTGTATGGTTATAGTTGTAGCGAATGAGTTAGTGAATTCTGTACTTAATTGAATTTTTAAGGTGCTATTTCTTACAATTATTGCCGTATTTATATTGGGACTGTTCATCGATTGATATTTTGTACAAGGTCCTGGAAATATTACCTCCTCTTTGATTATATAAGGTTTTTGTATCATTACTATATCTGCATTTCTAATTTCATCAGATGCACAAAGCTCATTTATGCAATTTTTGCTTTTTCTAGTATTTTGTTGAATAATTTTGATTTTGTCAATATATAGTTTTCGGCCCATCATTCTGGAATTTTATTATTGGCCCGCATCTTCTATATGTGTAGAATAGTCTGTTCTTTGTATTATAATTTGCATCTCTTTTTTATAGATTGGGCAGTCTTGACTATTCGGTTTATGCTCCAAATCTCTATTTCTAAAATGTGGATGTTTGACGCAGTTGCAGCATTTAATTGTAGTCGAGCATTCGTGTTCTCCCTCTTTTTCACATTTAATACATTTTTGGGATTGGGACAGTTATTCCTCTTGTGATTAGGATTAAATAGAAAACAGTTCTGACATTGATTCACTAAAATTTTATCTTTAATATCGCATCGTTGAATATCCGTGTAAATTTTTCCATTTCTCTTCATAATTTGGTAGACTCTAGGTGAAACCCTCAGTACTACATCTTGCTCTGCTCTATTGGTTTTCATTGGAAATAGCACTTTGATCTCTTCACTGAGTTGAGAAAGTTCAAGGTTCATCTCACATAACGTTGTCGATAAATTAGCTAAGTTGGTCATCTTATTGACTGATTTTATGATTATGTTTGGATCTCTTAGTTTTGGCTTGTATATTTTACTGCATTGGTTTAGATCATCTTGCTTAGTAAAACTTTCTATCATTCGATCTATATCTTGATCTTTAGGCAATTTTATTACAGTACCTTTCCTAGTATTAAATACCTTGTTAAATCTGATTTTATTTCCCTCCTGTCGTAAAAATTTTATACTATCATTCACCTTTTGTTGTACCTGTGAGATGTTTTGACCTTCATTGGCAGTTATTATGATAGTTTGTTCCTCAGTAATTTGCTTATCTTTTTGAATAAATTTATCTTCCCCATATTTTACCACCTCTGCATACGAGTCCTTGTTTCTGCTTTGGGATTTTGGGATAAATCGTTTCTAATGTCGGTATAATTTTTCTGCATACATTCCCCAATTCCATTTAAACTCTGTTCTAGTTTCACTAATTCTATTACACTATCCTTTAGCTGTTTTGTTGTACTTTTTACATATCCAATATCTTGTTTGTTCAACGTTTTTTTATTGTTATCAAATTTGTCTACAAAATATTTACATAATTCATCCAACCTGTCTAATATTAATGCATTCATTGTTTTGCATATCTATTGACAGCGTAAAATTTTAATGAATTGTTAGCGTTATTTAAAGTTTTTAATTTGATCCAAAAGATTTAGCAATATCAACATATATAGTCACGACCGTCTGTCGACCTCATGTCACGGATGCGCGCGCATCATCATTATGATCATTATATCATTATCTAATGATAATAATAATAATTATTATTATTATATTATTATTATTATTATTATTAATCAACATATATAGTCACGACCGTCTGTCGACCTCATGTCACGGATGCGCGCGCATCATCATTATGATCATTATCTTCTATAGAAGCTTCTATCTTTATAATTATGTATATTTACAAAAAGACAATTCGCTCGCGCCTCTAGCGGTGAAAATGAGGGGTAATACCAGCTGACCTAATGTACATGTAAAGTTTGGAGCGGGACGTTTCACAAGAGTGACATCCACGGCTCCAATTTATAATTGTAACAAATAGTATTGGAATAAAAACATTCAATCGGGTAAAACACGGGCGTTGCCCGGGTCATTCGTCTAGTTAATATATATTTTTCAAAATTTAATATGTTTAAAAATAAACTGAATTTAAATTATTTCAAAATATATAATATACATCATGATGGTACGATGATTTTGTAATGTAGAAAATTAGGAAAGGCAAAATTCAGGATGACACGGCAATTTATTTGAGACAAGAATAATGATACAATTCCAAGGCAAGATACTATTCCTTTAACTTCCAATTACCGAGGGAACCAATTAATATTGATTTTATTCAACTTATCAAGTATTTTTCAAGGGACGGGAAAAAATGTTCACTTTATCGAGAGATCCGTTAGACAAACCTTTACTCGGTAAAACCCGGGCGAAGCCTGGTACATCCTCTAGTATGTATATACATAAATATACTAATATATGTATAAAAATAAATATAAAATAATTAATCAAAAAATAAAAATAGTTTTAGAAATTTATACTTTTAAAATATATTAAAAAGGAGAAAATAAATATTTTAGCTTCTCCACAATTGAACAATTATACGAGTCAAAATAAAATCAACGGGGAATGAACATCGTATATTGAGGGAAGAGAAAAAATATTGAGTGAAACATAAAAACACTTGTTAATCAGTTGCTTTATATTAAATCATGTTAAGTTCGAAATTCTTGATGACCGTCTCCGGCCGCAAAGAGCCGCATGTGGCTCGCTCGCCGCAGTTTGCCGAACCCTGGTGTAATGATATTTGCCACAGTAGTTTAGCAACTTGTCTATAAACAGATAGGCAAATATTTAGTTTTATAATAGCGATGAGAGGATCCCTTCCCCGTGAGACCGTAATCTCAAATCGTTACTGAACTCCCCACTAGTTTGTCTCTGATCAGGAATTCTGTCATGTCAGAGGCCAAGTCATGAGGAGTCACAGATAAGAGCCCACCTCCAGGATAGATTAGGTTTAGCCATGGTTTTAGGTTATGTCTCTCGTGGAAGTCTCTATTGTACGTCACAATGAGGGGCAGCCTCTCGTGTGTCGACTCATCAGATAAGAGACAAAGTTTGAAAAATCAAAAAACGACTTAACCTCGCCATTCAATACACACTAGATGAAAAAAAGACTAAAAAATGGACACGTTCTTTTTTTTCGTGTCGATTATTTTCAATTAAATAAAAAGAAATAAACGATATCGTTTGATATAAACTTGAAATAATTTTAATTTTCATCAAATATTTTATTACACAAAAAATATGTATTACGAAGCAGTATATAAACAAAAATCTGGAGGGATGCAGTAGTAAAAATTTCCTCAGTTCAAACATAATGTTAAATATATACAAGCTGCAGAACCTCAGAAATGATCCCTTGAAGTGAAGTCATTGACTCGCTGTATCTCTCTGTGCGATAGATTTACAAAACTATGGGTTGTTGCCAGTCACCTAGGCCTAGAGCGTCGTGTTCGTTTACCATATGGACTTGGAATTCCTGCATGTTAGCTGTCTGGAAGAAACACAAATTGCACTTGCGCGTGAAGTGTGACTTCTCGTGTTTTATCACGGCTCTCTCTAAGGAAGAGAAGAAGTTACAATAATTGCACACGAACTTCTTGATATGTGTATGGGACTTGAAGTGCTTTTTGAGATCCGAATTGGTGCCGGCACTGTATTCACACTGGGGACACTGCACCCTACTTGAGCTATGCGTTTTCTCGTGTCGACCAATGTCAATTGGAATATAGCTGTAGTAAGCACAGCCTTGGTATTGACAGCAGTATCGTATTGCTTCTGGGTGATTAATACTGATGTGGTTCCTGAGAGTGGTGCGCTCTAGACTCCTATACTTGCAATAAAAACATTGGTTGGGCTTCTCTTTATTGTGAGATCTTTTGTGACGGATCATGTTGTGTTTCTTGGTGGTAGTGTACTTGTTACATACGTCACATCGCAGTACCATGTGGGTTTTGAGGTGCTTAAGAAAGCGCTCCTGGTTTGAACTTTCCCACTCGCCGCAATGACACGAATATAACTTGCCGTTCTCCTTTTCATCATGTTTTTTCAGGTGCTCTATAATAGTTTCTTCTTTTTTACTGCGTTTACCACACTTGGGGCATTGATACATGTGTCTGGCTTGATGAAATTCCATGTGATGATAATATTTTTCTTCAAGAACCATATTGAGGCATAGAGGACACTGTTTGTGGACGCCAGAGTTATGAGTGTTTACTTTGTGACTGCCAAGACCAGCCGCGGAGGAAGATGTAAAGGTGCAAAATTCACATTTAAATGATCCTTTCCTTTCAAAATTATGAATAGTTTTATGCTTGTTCAGCCCGGTCGAAGTCTTGAAGCCACATTTGCACACATCACATATGTATGGCCTTACTCCAGAGTGAATGCGCTGATGAACATGTAAGTTGGATATGTTTTTGCTTTTGTAATCACAAATATTGCATTCATAAGGCTTTTCGTCGGTATGGATGCGCATGTGCTTCAAGAGATCGGGTTTCAGTCGAGCTCTGTATTCGCAGTGGTCGCACGAGAATGGCTTCTCACCAGTATGGATCCTCACGTGACCGTCAAGGATGGATTTGGAGACTGCCCAGTATCCGCACTCGGGGCACTCATGCTTCCTCTCGATATCTAAGGACTCCATAGTAGCTTTCTGGGTGAAGCCTTCTAGGCCGGGGATCATTGTGTTGTATTCCATCTCTCCCAGTGGATTATTAAAAACGGGGAAATACTGCTCCCCAAACCCTTCTTGGTGAGCCTCCATTCCTTCCGAAGGGCCATACATCTTCTTATGGAATTAGTAAGCTGAAAGGAACACCAAGATCAATTTTTAAAGATATATTTTGTATAGAAATCTCTCTCAATTTAAACATTAATATTGTGGCGAAGAAATATTTTAAAGATGATTTCACAAATACAGAGTGATATTTTTTATAATCTGTTGTATATATTCATTGAATAATATTAAATAATTTCTTCGCCACAATATTGTAGGTCAATAGAGATAATTACTAAATAATCCAAAGCAAGTCTACTGTAAAACCATCAACAACGGTTACTCTCATAAGCAGCTCCTTTTTAGGTGCAGACATTTTAAAACCATTTTGACCGAATTTTTGCCAAACATGTTTAACCAATGTTAGTCTTTTGGATTATATTATTAACGCTGGTGAAGTCTCCCATGAGAGATCGCCGAAAAACATGACTACACCCACATTGGAGAATCGATCATGTTAGGCTCTAAGTTATTTCAACTCAAACTTAGTAGTTTTTTCCGTTAAAACGTTTATGTTAGCTACATAAATAACATCAATGAGCAAAAATTTCATTCTTAAATATATTAGTTGTGAACAAATGATCTGTACTATATCTGGCATTTTTCTCTCCAGGTATTCAATAGATGGGTAGTTATGGCGTTGTGTGTTCTAGAAATTTAGGTCAATCAATCCTACGACTCTCTTTTAAATCAATTCGTAATGTATCTCTTTAAAATTCTGGCGGAGATTATATTTATAACTATAACAATATATAATACAATATAATGCGGCCTACGATTGTAGAACGACATTTGAAAATTATCCCGCATGTGTTTCTTTTAAACGAAAAGGAGAAATAACGATTATTTCTTACCTTAGGGATGAAGTATGTAAGGATGAATTGTGAAGAGTATATAATAAGCTTTTATTTTTCCGTTTATGATTACTCTTCACAATTCATCCTTTCATACTTCATCCCTAAGGTTAGAAATAATCGTTATTTCTCCTTAAAATAGATTTCGATTTTTCTTTCAAAAGAAACACATGCGGGATAATTTTCAAATGTCGTCTATAATAATATATATAACTTTTATACGGTGTGAAATAAAAATTCAAATTACTGTTATGCGAGTAAATTATTAAAAAGTAGTGTAGCCATCTTAAATATAGATATTGCTATAAAGATTAAATATTACAAATACAGTAGAACCCCTCCCCTGTAAATGACACCTAATTGCAGAGCCAAACTGTCCTTTAGGGAGAGGTGTTCTCTTACCGGAGAGTTTCTAAATTGTAAAAATGATGATTTTTCAAATGAAAACTGTCCTTTATAGATAGTTATCCGCTAAAGGGAGGTTCGAATGTATTATTAAATAAAAAATTTTGCAGCATTTTTTTTTTATTTAAACTGTGCTTGTTCAATTGCAATATTTACGAAAATAATATTTTTAGAAAGAACTACCTTCCCCCCCTATAGGCTGCCTTTCATAATCTATAAAATAAAAACTAAACATCTTTAATCAAACGGGCCGTCGTTCTATAGTTTAAAAATGACCTAATAAAAAAGATGAGATTCAAATAATTGCATTATCATTGCGAGTAAGCAAGTGGAAAAGTGAAATTATTGCAAATATCTTGAATCACAGAAGATACAATATTTTACTTTTTCATTTTTAGTGCATTTAAATAAAGCTTTTTTTTATGTTTTTATTTTTTTAATTACAAGGTATGTCCCATAATTTCCCGGACTGGGTCCATAAAAAAAATAAATAAATGAAAAATGTAAATAAATTTGACTGTTTATTATAGAAAAAATATCTGGCAACACGGTGGTACCAATATCGAGGCGGTACGTGCGCGCGTGCCAAGGTCATTCTAATTTATTTAAAGGTTACACCTAGCGCTGCGGCGATTTTACGATGGAACAAAAATTTGAGCAGAAGATTTGAATAGAATTTTGTGTGAAACTTCAAATATCAGCAACCGAAACTTTTGAAATGCTTAATAAAGCATTCCCCAATGGCGCCCCAAAGAGAACAACTGTTTTTGAATGGCATTCTAGATTTAAAGCTGGCAGAATTTCCATTGAAGATGATCCTCTTCAAGGACGCCCAAAATTTCAAAGGACTGATGAAAATGTGCAAAAAATCACCGATTTAATAAAAGAAAATCCTCGAACCACTTTGCTGGAGCTAGAGCAAGACACAGGCATCTCTAAAACAACGATTGGAAGGATCGTAACCGAAGATTTGAAGCTCAAAAAGACTCCTGCAAAATTCATCCCAAGATTACTAACTAATGAGCAAAAACTGTGTCGGCTTGCAACCTGTGAGGACATGTTGGAAATGACAAGAACGGATCCGGAATGGAAAGACAAGATAATCACAGGCGACGAGACATGGGTCTATGGCTATGACCCTGAAACCAAGCGTCAATCTGCCGAGTGGAAAGGTCAGGGTGAGCCTAGACCCAAAAAAATCCAGGATATTGAAATCCAGAAACAAGGTGTTTCTGGTCGCTTTTTTTGGATAACAAGGGCATTGTTCATCACGAGTATCTTCCTGCAGGCCAAACAGTTATTGAGGAAAGGTATTTGGGCATTTTTCGCCGTCTAAGAGAAGCGATTCGAAAAAAAAAAAGACCAGAAAAATGGACTAATGGTGACTGGATCCTACACAATGCCCGCCCTCACACAGCGCACTTGGTGACAAGTTTTTTGGCGAAAAACGGGACACAAATCCTACCTCAACCACCCTATTCCCCAGACATCGCACCAAATGACTTTTTCCTGTTCCCCAAACTTAAAGCAGTTCTAAAAGGAAGACATTTTGACACCAGGGATGACATAATAGAAAAATCGCTGTTGGCATTGAAGAGCATTCCAAAAGAGGCCTATAAAAACTGTTTCGACAATTGGGAGAAACGATGGCGCTGGTGCGTTGAAGCAAGGAGGGATTACCTTGAAAAGTTTTTATATATTTTTTTTTTTAATATCTTACCTTCTTTTTATGGACCCAGTCCGGGAACTTATGGGACATACCTTGTATTTAGTTAGTTTTTAGCCATGAATTTACAAAACTTAGAATCAAAAGTTCACTGGGGATTAGGCCTTAAATAGACGGAAGCCTGCTCGCGGTGGATTGGTCAATTCTTTGTAAGGGGTGTAACCCAAGACTTAAAAAGAAATATAGATATTTGTTCGTTCCTGGCCATTCTGACCACTCAGAAGTTTGAAAATTTGTACACTTGCATTGTTCATTGGACTGAGTAAGTGTTAAAGGTTTCATACTTCTATTTGATCTAGAAGTATATCAAAATTAATTTACAAATTTTGAAAGGCAATTTGGAAATTTGTACATTTCCAGCCACCCTGAAAACCCTGAAGTCTGAAAATTTGTCAACTTGCATTGTCATCGGGTTCTGAAAAGTGTACCAAATTTCAGATTCCTATGTACTCTAAATAATATTAAAAATCGATTCCAAGATTTGTGGACAGACCAACGGACATGGAGGCAAGTTAAATAAAAGCTTGTAATATAGCAGCAAATAAATATAGTTGAAAAACATAGGAGTTTAATTTTTTTGTTTTTAAAAAAAACTCCCTGCATTTTTTTTTTTCAAATTTGTTTATCAAGTATTTATTATATATACAGTTAAACCTGTCTGTAGCGCCCCCTCTTGGGACTCACCAAAATAGGGTGCTATAGAGAGGGGGTGCTATAGACAGGTCACTTTTAATGTAAATCGCATCGTACTACGTATTTAAAATCGGGCGCTATAGACAGGTTTAACTGTATTATGAAAATAGAATTGGGGTAAAAGAATTATAATAACTTGTTAGTCAGTTTCTGCATTAATTCATATTAGGTAGAGCCAAATAATTTATAAATTATAAAAACGTAATTTCACAAATACTTTATAATTTGACTTCTCTCATTAAAGTAAAATTTTAAAATGGTTTAAGAGAGACTGGCTATCGTTGAAGACCCGTTCGTTGAATACAAGTGTAAAATATAAATGATTATATTTGAAGCACATTAATAAAATAAACAGATATTATGTATGTTTAATTTTTTAAACAATTTTGAATTGTAATTCCAAGAAGATTTAAGATTTATATAAAGAGAGAGATAAACCTGTTTTTTTTTTAAATGTCTTCTTCTTTGAGATTACAAACAACCGCGCTCCAATAATAAAACATCAACTTCCAATTGTTTCCTAGCTGAAATCGTGCACACAGAAAGACATTGCATTTATGTATAAAAATATGTTATATATATACAGTAAAACCTCTTCGTGAGAGGACACCTCTCTACAAAGAACATTTTTCATCATAAAATTTGCCATTTTTACAACTTAGCAATTCTCCTACTTTGGCCCTGCAACTAGGTGGTAACCTGTACAGAGAGGTTCTACTGAACATTCCAGAAACCTGGGTTGATAAAGATAGAAGTTATATTGATGATTATGAAAAATTGGAGTTTGTGTGTGTGTTTAGTATCTGTTTTAAATACCCTCTCTTGAAAATAGAACAGAACACCTTTAGCTCATTCCATCTGTGATAAGTATCTGTTTTAAATACTCTCTCTTGAAAATAGAACAGAACACCTTTAGCTCATGCCATCTGTGTTTAGTATCTGTTTGAAATACCCTCTCTTGAAAACAGAACACCTTTAGCTCATGCCATCCGTGTTTAGTATCTGTTTGAAATACCCTCTCTTGAAAATAGAACGGAACGCCTATAGCTCACGCCGCACCACATCGGTTGCGGAGGACTGCAATAGACTTAAACCTGTAAATATGTAAAACCTTATAGAGGTTTTGTGAATTTTTTAATCCAAAGTTGCACAAACACTCTCTACAGAAAGTTTTGCCGGCCGCAACTAAAAGGTTCTGTTCCAAAAATTGTAAACTATCCTTGATTTTATCTTTACATAACTCTTACTTCTAACAATACTTCTAAAACTTTTTTGTTATAAAATATATTAGGCAAAAATTTTGAATTCAAGTCTTTCTTACCTTGATTTATTTTAAATTATTTATTTGGTTAACCTGGGTTTCTTGAGAGTACCAATGTAGTCAAATATATATATTTTTTAATTTTGCTTTCAATATAAAATTCATTTTCAAAAAATAACTCAAGAATAGATGTGAAATTAATTTCGAATGCTGATTTTAAAACACAGAATTTATAATATTCATTTTTTCTTAAATTTATTTTTAAATAAAAATATTATAAATAAATTTTAATAAATGCATTTTAAAAACATTTTATTTAAAGGCACTAAAAAATAATATATGTTTTATCTTCTGTAATTGAGCAATTAGATGTATATGAGTGAAAATAAAAGCGGGGGGGGGGGGGGGGCGATCATCATGAATTTCGAACCTAATGTGATAGGGGGGACATGCTCTCTAAATCGAAATAAACGATATTTATATGTGTTTACTAAATATTTACCTCTTCTCTAAATTTGAAATATCACTAAAATTTTTATTTCTATGTTCTCTAGAAGTATACTAAAAATCGATTACAAGATTTGTGGACAGACTGACATGGAAGCAAGTTGAATAAAAGCTTTTAAAAACGCGACGCTCTAAAATATTTTTTTATTATTTAAAACAAAAATTGATAACATTAAAGCACGAATGTTTCTTTTACACATGAAACAAACTTATACTGTCCTTAATGCCATGAAAAATATTGGGAGTGCTTGACTCATCAGTGGTGTACCATTCAAGCGATTTCGCCAATTTAATCTACCCGACCGCTTTTTAGAGCTCTTATTATGTATTGGACAATTCTACTTATATATGCTACACTGAAAAAAGGGGGAATCCTAGAAATGGCACTATGCAAGCAAACTATGTACATAAGCTACTATGGACAGTAGAATTACGTATAAAAATTTGCATCGAGCAATACTCTTCCGTAAACAATAAGGACAAAGCCAATTAGGCATAAATTAGTTATAAAACAATAACGCGCCATTCTCGCTTTCATGTCTTGTATATAGAGGGCGCGTTATTGCCCTATAAAACAAAAATTGTTACGAATTTACTATCTGATGAGGAAAAACTTGAATAAAGTAAGCGTACACCCTGGGAACCTGGTTCAATTCCAGATGCAGGAAGACATCAAACAATTATGCAAATAGTCTCTTTAAAAAGGCGTGTATTAGATCACCTAATTAAGAATCCTTAGAGGATATACCGATTTGATCTTTCCGAAACTTTGGTCAGACTACATGTAGGGAGGATCACACACAGTCGCCATTCTTCCTTCTAACCCTACCGCAGGATTTAAGTAAACAAACAACCATTATTCTTTTTTAACTATTAATTCTCTCAAAATCATTCCAGACTCACAGCGCTTTGAATTGCTTGGCATTTCACTCTAACGTTCGTTATGATCAGGGCGCCAACAAAAATTGTGTGAATTCGCGGAATCGAGGATCGTCAAGTTTTATCTCGTTTGACAACAATCCTAGCAGGTAGACATTGCTGAATTCAAGATCCCAGATAAGGAACAGGAAAATTCTCAAGGAATCGTTAGCTGCCAATACATACCTCACCGTGTAATAAAACGTGGCATGTTCCTAGAATTCTGGGCTATTTACTATAACTGGTACTATAGATGGCGTCTGGTTTTAGACGTCTATTTTGACGGGAGAGGCGACCCTTGTCTCTTTAGATAACTGGTTTCGTTATGCATGATAATGCCTCATTTTCTGAACAATCCCAGATTTCCAATCCTAAGATCTCAGATGTTGTAGTTCATTGCTCTATAGAAAAGACATTATCGGTGCATTGTCGGATAATTTTAAAGATCTTTATTTTCACGTTACAGTGGTGGCGTTGCATGCTGAATAAGAACTCTAATTACAATGTATTGAAAAGGATTAAATTCCATCGGTGGAAAAACACACGTCGAGCCACTAACTAGCTAGTGTAGTGTGTTGGCCTTCTATCCTTAATCTCGGAGTTTAAGACCTGTCCTGTACTTAAAATTGTTTATTAGTTCATTCTTACATTAATTTTCCAAATTAAACAACCTATTATTTGCCTCTGAGAATTTATACGTGAGTAATTCTCATAGAACGTTCAGAAAAAAAAAACACTTAATAAGACTGACTGAAATTGTAGGCGGTAGCCAATTTCTTCTGTTCTCTATTATTCCTGGGTCATAGGACTCTCTTGGTTTAGGATTCAGTTTCCTCTATTGTTATATTATACATTCATTGAAAGAGAGACAAATTAAGGAAGTTTCGTATTTTAAGCATAAACCACTTCTTTTTTGCTTATATAACGTCGTATCTCCCATACATGTAAATTTGAACGTTCTCCTTTAAAAAAAATACATATAATAAGGTGATTAGTGTTGAATACGTGTCGCACTCGAAAAGAAGGTTTAACGTGCTGAAATTAGAGCGCGCTTGTAGTGGATTATTCTATTTCTATTTGATACCTTACCAAGATAAAGCGATCAATGGCTACAAAGCATTTTCTGGATGACATATCACGAGGAAGAGCGATCGGAAGGATCGAAATGGAGAAACCACAGCGGGAAGTCTCCAAGTTGTTCAACGCAACTGACAGCGTGATATCCCGTCTATGGAACCAATTCCATACTACTGGGACTTGTCGCCGAAGGAAAACTGGCTGCCCCAAGGTGACGACCAATACCTGGCTTTAACAGCCAAGCGTTCACCGAAGATGTCAGCATGCCAACTCTCCCTGGATCTTTCCATGGCCACTAGCAGAATTGTATCCCGTAAAACAGTCTTACGAAGGCTTAAAATGCAAGACCTTTACGATAGAAAACCTGCGATATGCGTTCCTTTGACCCAACTCCAGAAGAGACGTAGCCTTGCCTGGTGCAGAGAACACGTCAACTGAGACCATGACCAATGGAGTCGGGTTCTGTTCTCAGACGAATCCAGGTTCAGCCTGAATAATGATTCCCGACGCTCCTATATTTGGAGAGAAAGGGGCACACGCTACCACCCATCACACATGGTAAAAAAGGATGCCTGTGGAGGAAGAGGTGTAATGGTCTGGGCAGGGATGATGACAAATGGCCGCACGCCCCTCCATGTGTTCGACGGCGGGACTCTGAATGCTCAGCGATACCGGCACGAGATCCTAGAGCCCCATGTCCGGCTTTTCCGGGATGCTGTTGGCCCGGATTTCGTATTTATGGATGACAACGCGCCACCACACAGAGCCGGTCTGATTAATGAATATCTGAAATCCGAAGACATCTACAGATGGAATGACCAGCGAAGTCCCCCGACCTCAATCCCATAGAACATGCTTGGGATAATTAGGGGAGGAGGGTATCGGCACGGATATCCCCGCCAAGAACCACCCAGGATCTGAAAACTGCTCTTGAACAGGAATGGGCTTTAATCCCGAATGAACTCTTGGACACTCTTATTTCCAGCATGAGACGACGGTGCAAGTGTTGCTTGGCAGTGGGGGGCGGTCACATCCCCTATTAGTCCAGCTGGCATATGGGGCTTTTTTTATTTTTTAAGAAGATAGAAGCAAGTTTGTTCACACTTTGTTATCTTGTGTGTCTTCAATAAAGGTTACTGTAATATCTTTCAGAGTTATTGTCTGAATCCCGATTTACATGCTAAAAGGTACAACTTCCTTAAGTTTTGTCCATGAGTGAAAGTTACTTACCGTTTGTAGATTGCAAGCTCTCGAGCGATCAGGCCTGACGACGATCTAACGCTGGAAAACTCGCCACTTTAGCTTCATAAAAAAAAACTTTGCATATTGTCTAATTGAAGTAATGTATCTTTAACTTATCTTTTTATATAGTTGTTGATTTTGAATATCCAAGAGACATGTATATTCCAACAATCTTCTTTGCTTAGATTCCTTCTAGAATACTTCTAAAAAAATTAGTTTGCTGTACTAGGATATGCATTTTTTCAATGTTGGTTACATTTTGCATATTTTTATTTTGTATGCGTGAATATTCATTTTTAAAATATCTTTTACAATACGTTAGAATTCAAAGAAATATACGGTGGATGTCTTGAGATACTGTATGGGTTCATAGCTTGGAGGATTCATTGCTTTCGCTATATTTGCCTTGAAATTCCTACAAAATATGGAACGCGTCATAGTCTCGGTCGGATGTTGTAGCCGCCCTATGGGTGCAAGGTAAAGATTTCTGTTTATTTTTCTTGCAACGATATTGTACAGCGTCATTCTACGTGATGGCAGCATTTCGAAAATAGAAATTTGTTTGTAAATATAGAGTTAAACCTGTCTATAGCGCCCCCTCTAAATAGCGCCTTCCTCTCTATAGCGCCCTATTTTAAATACGTAGTATGATGCGATATACATTAAAATTGACCTGTCTATAGCACCCTATTTTGGTGAGTCCCAAGAGGGGGCGTTATAGACAGGTTTAACTGTATTGTAGTTAAGTCTCTCATAAGCGACCACTTGCTTGAGAGACCACCTTTGTAAAATCAAAAATGACGATCTGGTGAAACGAAACCTCTAAAGAGAGACCGCCTACAGGACATGTTTTATGACTGTCTATCATAGGAATCTTCTATTGTGTTTTGAAGTCACTGCCATTACTTCATTTTTCGCCCCCATCTAGAAGAGATTCATTATTTGATGGTGCACGCTTTTAGTGTTTTTATTTTCTTTTTGTTTTTATCTCTCTCGGCCTTTTCTCTCTCTTATATTATTATTTATTTAAGTAACCCAGGTTCCTGGAGCGTACAGAAGTCTCTCTCTTATACTTTAATAGATTTATATATGAAATCTCCCCGCGGAGCGCGCGCTAATTATGCCCATTTTACAAGAAGCATTTATATAAATAGGTGTATTATATACTCGAAATATCTCTTTCTCGCTTTCGCGTATCATCTTTATCTAGATATTTTTGAAGTTAATTGGTAATTATGTAAACGGGAATTATTATGATTATGTAATAAATTGGTAAAATTAGGTAAATATAATGTTATGCCTCCGTCGAAGAATTCTTTTTGCACGAAAGCTTGCTTTATTATGGCATGTGTTTATATAGAAGTTACAGTGTACCTTTTTCACACATATAGTTGGCAAAATTAGGTCTTCCTTTAAGAACAACGCCCCATACTACCGTGTCAGTCACGCTTCCGTAGATCTACACCCGTTAGTTCTTAATGCGTAGATGTAAAAATCTACATTAATACAATAGATGGCAACTGATTGCCACAATAAGGTTTCAACCCTATCTATTTGGGTCATGCAAAAATAATGGAAGATGCTTTAACGTAAACTTTCAAACACAAAATATGTCACTTCAAACATAACTATTAATAGAAATCAGTAGTTTCTATGCCTTTTTTATTAGGAATACAATGTCATTTTAAATTAATATTATGCTAATTTTAAGGCGTATATTATATATTATTTTATCAAAAATAACAACATTAAATGATAGAATAAAGGCTCAAAAATGATATATAATATGAATTTATTTAAGCACTAGAAAATATGCAAATACAGTTAGTGACCTGTCTATAGCGCCCCCTCTTGGGACTCACCAAAATAGGGTGCTATAGAGAGGGAGGGCTATAGACAGGTCACTTTTAATATAAATCGCATCGTACTATGTATTTAAAATCGGGCGCTATAAAGAGGAAGGCGCTATTTAGAGGAGGCGCTATAGACAGGTTTAACTGTATCAAAGTTTGCATATCGGCAATAGAAATTACTTTTCAGGTCGTGAAATAAAAAAAATCATGTAGAGATTTCAACATTGAAATACTTCAAACATCCTTAAGATGGGAGAAAACAACTCATCTTTTAACAATCTAAATATGTAATTGGCGTCATACAGCGACTCCTTTATACGAATTTTTGACGCGTATGGTTATTTTTTAAATAAAACAATATTCTACTGCTCTTACTGCAATGATAAAATAATGGGAGGTCTGGTTCACCACTGATGAGCCAGGCCTTCCCATTATTTTATCATTGCAGTATAAAAATGTTTCAATCTCCATTCTGTCACCCCGGAAGCCCTGAACTGGCTGAAGGCCTTGCCTCTCAGACTTTAATGACCGATATGTCCTCACTTCTTTTTTCTAGATTTAATTCATTTTGTCTCCTCTCTAATTGTAAATACGCTGCTGTATCACCTCATAAGCATAAATAAATAATAAAAAAAAAGAATCATACGCATCAAAATTAGTTTCAATTTCTTATAACAGAGAATCCTTTATGAAAAAGGCATCTCCTTATCGTGCAACTGAAAGTTGCTGATGGCTTGCACCATCTATCGGAATAAATATCAACTATTCTCGTTGATTTTTAATTATTCCAGAATTGGCCAAATACCCATTCTTAATTAATCAAGAAAAGCTAGCCACGGACGCGTTTCGGGCGTTGATTAATCCAGAATGGGTATTTGGCCAATTGTGGAATAATTAAAAATCAACGAAAATAGTTTATATTTATTCCGATTGATGGCGCAAGCCATCAGCAACTTTCAGTTTCACGATAAGGAGATGCCTTTTTCATAATTTATGCACCTTATCCCAGTACAATATTACATTTGTACTATTTTTTTCACAGAGAATCCTTTGTTTAAAAAAAAAAAAGTTACCGATCTTGAAGAAATGCAGGAAAGTATTCCACACCCACATTATCGAACACATCTTTTCAAATTTATAAATATTTTTTTTAATTAGGCGAATGCTTTTTTTATTAAAAATTGGACTAAAAATGAGGATATTATTCTTTCAGCTACCGCCATTACACAAGTAGATTTTTATGATTAAAATAAAATCTGTAGGGATTGCTCATCATAAATTGAGTGAATGTGTAAGCATTTTATATAAACTTGCTCACAGCGGTTGCTTTACTTTATTTAAAATTCGAAATTCACGATGAGCGTCTTCCGACGCTTTTACTTTTAGTCATATAAGAGTAAATCCAATTGTTTAATGGTAGTAGCTGATTTATTTTCTTCTTTATAGTATACATTTTTTAATAAAATCACTTTTCAACTGTTTTATCAATTATTATATTTTATATTTCCATTCAATATACTTCCCGATCACGTAGAAGTCTGAAATTATGTTCATTTACAATGTCATCGGGATTGAGCAAATGTGCATATTTTCGGGCTTCAAGGTGATTTGGAAATATATTTAAGTTTGGTCATGAGAATTCTGGACAAGCATGAAAATAAATTGAATAAAATATATTGCATAATAAAAATAACATTACATAATCCATCCTTCAAAGAACGACAACCTCCAGGAGAGACCAGGAGTATGCATAGTTGCAGTGTAGTAGTATGAAGTCTTTCATAGCAGTTCTACAGTGTATCACATCAGAGTCCGTGAAGAAATCTTTTTTTTTTCACCCCGAGCAGTAAGCCTACTAACAGGCCATGTGGTATCAACGTAGCAGCATTGGTAAAAACAAGCTATTTCTTTTTGAAGTTCGCCTGTACTGGGTAACCATAGAGCTTCGATCTTATTTGAGCACGAAAGGACATTCATGGTCATGAGATATCAAGTTTTACCAATTACAGAAAGAGCAATACCCCATTCACAATGGGGGACAGGTCCGGGTAATGGCCAGGCCATGGAAGAGCCTGAACTTCACAACAAGGGACACCTTTTAGTATGCTACCGTGAGTTATCCTCCTGGAAATTCGATCCCCAGAAGTTCCAAATAGAATATCACGAGATTGTAGGACGCCATTCGCATTTTTCTGCTATCGTAGGAATAGCACCCCAAATCATGATGCCTGAAGTGCGACGTTCGATGGCGAAGGTGAAATTGTGTCGATTACCTGGGGGTCCCCAAGTCCAGATACAGTGATCATTTGACAAAGCAGGATTCACGACCAAACACCACTGAATGATATACTGTGACGTTCTAGGAATATTAGGCGGCGCCATCTTTGCACAGGGGCCATGCTAATCTTCTCTGCATCGTTTTTAGTATGCATACCATCGAAAGAGGCAGTACAAAGGAAGAGCCTAGAGCACCCGGTGTTTCCAAGTGGTCACCCTCCCAAGTATTAACTGGGTCCGACTTCGCTTAACTTTTGTGGTCAGATGATCTGGAAATACACGACTGCAAACGAAGAGGCCAGTTTTGGGGATCTGATGGCAAACACTCAAAAGACGTTGAGATCGCAGATTCGCTTCCACAAATCGTCTTAATTTGGTTCTTGAACACAATGGAACCCCAACATATCGTGGACCGGGTCACAGTGGCTGGTCAAGAACGATTGATGCAATGGATTACACGGCAATTTGACAACCCTGCTATTTTTTAAGCCAAATTGATGCCTCAGGTCACCGCGGTCACCCATCAAGTACATGAGCAAATCGATCTTGTCCGCCTCCTCTTTTTTCTTCATTCCTCTGACCACGAGGTATCGTTCGAATCTCTTTCTCCATTTGGGCCATTCGTTGGGAGTCGAGAAGTCGAAAGTTTCTGGAGGTTGAATATGAGCCATGTTGAATTATCTTCCAAGGTACACAAAAATCGATATTTTGCAATATACGGGTTCGTATTTTATCCAGTTACCGCTGCCAGCATGTTTTAATGTCCATCCATACAAAGTTCAAAACAACAACTACTCACCCGTGCAGGCCCGGTCACGCTCCGCCGCGGCACGTGGGAAAACATACCTGTACAATGTTTCCAGCACAATTTCAAGTCAAACCAGAAGAGGAAACTGAAGGAGGACTTCTTCACACACTGATGGTACCGGTGAGATCATCAATGCCAACATGCTCCGTGAAGATGTTAGGTGCTTGTCTCGTCTCAAAACGGGACTCACTAGGCAAATCAAATTTGAGGGCAGAGTGAGAATCCTCCCAACCTGTACCATCCACAATAGGGAGAAGGCAGCCCCAGTTCACCTTCTCTTGTGCATGAGAGAGGGCCAGTAGGTAAGATAACTCTCAGATAATATTTTATTTTTTTTAAAAACATATTTTTCATTTTCATTCATTGACTGTTCTATAATTTTTGACCATAGCTTTAGAAGATAACACTTTAATTATTGTTGTAAATATGTATAGTTAACCCTACCTATTTTTTAAAATCACGATTATAGAATGCATTCTATAAATTCTATATTGCTGTGATAAATAATTTTATGTGTAAATTTACTTCAAGTAATTCAAAATAAAAAATACTTGAAAGGTAAATAATTATCTTTACTTTTTCACGACTGCACCTCTTTTTCAACAACAAAATAAAAAATAACCATAACATATATATATTCTTCTATATATATAAAAATGAATGTTTGTATGTTTGTATGTCCGGTATACAAATTCGCAGTAGTTCACTAATTCAAACCAAAATTTCCATACATAGGTAAAAAAAAATACGGGGAAGACGATAGGCGATTTTAAAAAATATATAAATCAATTATTAAAACTATATATTCAAATTATTCTACTTAGCTCACGAACTTAGCCCTCTATCAAATATTAGATTAAATTATGCTGATGCAAACAAATAGATAATGCTAATAACAAACAATTATAAAAAAATCTTATCTAAATATATATCACTCGGGTAGATATGCACACGGGTCAATCCCGGGGCGAAGCCCGGGTCACCCGTCTAGTATACTATGAAAATTATAAACTATTTTAGACGCGTAAGATTCTTTTTGGAATTAAACAATTTCTACTGCCCTTACTGCAATGGAAAAATTAATAGGAGGGCCTGGCTTATCAGTGGTGAACCCTCCCAGCGGTTTCGCCAGTTTAATTTTTGCATAGCAGTAAAGGCAGTAGAAATTGTTAAATTTCGAAAAGAATCTTACTCATCTAAAAGTTTCTAATTTTCATAACAGATGGCGCGCTAGTGCATCGTAATATATACTATACTGTGTTTCAAATACAAGAAATGTATTTGTATAATATGTGTGTGGTATTAATACTTTAAAAAATAATTTTAGATAGATAAACAATGTTTCACTTTTTTTTAGAATATCCAATACATTTACTTCGAAAACTGTGCACCCAAAATTTCGCTCTTTTAATTATATTCATGAACAAATATTCAGTTAGTCTTAATTTTATTTATTTAATTTGTGAAATATATAAATCACCAAGAACAGCACCTTTCAAATTTAACTTTATTCTGGTTTTGAAAATATTCTTGTCATGAGCGGGCGCTTATATATTAATTTAAAAACAACTATTTTTTATAAAATGTACTAGCGGACGTACCCGGCTTCGCCCGGGTTTTACCCGAGTAAAGGTTTGTCTAACGAATCTCTCGATAAAGTGAACATTTTTTCCCGGTCCCTTGAAAAATACTCGATAAGTTGAATAAAATCAATATTAATTGGTTCCCTCGGTAATTGGAAGTTAAAGGAATAGTATCTTGCCTTGGAATTGTATCATTATTCTTGTCTCAAATAAATTGCCGTGTCATCCTGAATTTTGTCTTTCCTAATTTTCTACATTACAAAATCATCGTATCATCATAATAATATTTAGAGCAGATTTTTGAATTATAACAGATAAATTAGAATATTTATCTTGATTATTTTTAGGCGAAAAGTTATTTCAAAAATTTTATTTGCTAGCAACCTTCCCAGTACTATACTAAATAACTTCCCAAAGTTTCATGGCGTTCCAATGAGTGGTTTGGTCAGGCATAAAGGACAGACAGACACACATACATTCATTTATATATATATAGATAATTAATTTTATTCATTAAATTAAAATATTCATTATTTGAATTATATTTCACTACAATTCACTTGCTTTCTCTTTCTATCTTCAAATATTGTTTAGTTATAAGTTTAAAAAATAATTTTAATTAATCTAAAAATAAAATGGATAAAATCGACATGTCATTGGACGAGATTATTCTCCAGGAGCGTTACGCCATGTCTGAACACCGTGGCTCCAAGAATCACCAAAATAAAAGGTTTAGAAAAGTTCCAAATCAATACAGAAGACAACAGTATGCTGGACAATGGTACAATAAGAACCAACAGCAGTTTAAAAGCCAACAACAGTACAACAAGTACAACAACACCCAAGAAAACAACATGAGCCAACAACAGCGCAACAAAGTCCAACAATACAACAAAGGCAAACTAATCCTGTCCAATCTTCACTACAAGGTCACTAACCAAGACATCTTTGACCTGTTCCGCTTGTACGGAAAGATCCTCAGTTACAACATACATTACAATGCTTCAGGGAAATCCCTCGGAATGGCTGAAGTTGTATTTGAGCGCAAGGACGCAGCAATTCAAGCTCTCCAGAGATACAACGGAGAGTTTCTGGATGGACGAAAGATGCATATCAAGCTTGAAGATGCTACGCCGAAGACAAGCAGCATCAAGGACAGGCTAGGTCCATTCCCTCAGAAGAGGAAGCATGTCCAAGATCAGAGAGGTCCTCAGAACAAGAGGATCAGATTACAAGAGCAAGAATTTCGCACAGAGAAATTTCCAAAAAAAGAAATTGTTCACGTGAAGTTAGCAGATGATCTCCAGAAAACAAATACCATCAAAAACCGGATGGATTCATTCCCTCAGAAGAGGAAAGAACTCCAGTATCAGAATAATCCTCAGAAAAGGATTATCCGTCTAAAAGAAAAACAAATGTCCACAAAGGAATCCGCACAAAAAGAAGTTGTTCACTTGAAGCTTGAAGATAATCCACAGAAGAAAATCATTATCAAAGAACAGTTGGGTCCTTCACCTCAGGAGAATAAACAAGTACAGGAACAGAATGGTCAACAGAACAAGATAATCACCCTACAAGAACAACAAATACCCACAAAAGAATCCACCAAAAAAGATGTTGATAAAATTGAACTTGAAGATATAGATGAGGGCTTCAAGGATTTATTAGAGGACACGGACCTGGAGGACGATTCCGATTTCGAAGAGAATATGGAATGGGAAGAATTGCTTCTTTGAAAGATATAATCCAGAATTTTTTATAAAATGTAACCAAATACTTATATATATTCCAAAAGTCTATAATATATATTGGTATATATTTAGTGTAAAACTACTAATGAAATTCTAACACACATAAATACTGTATGTATATTTGATTTGTTCAACATATAAATACATGTTTATGGGGGGAGGGGTTCTCACTTTTTAAAAATAAAAATATTTAAATTTTTACAATATTTGACTCTATTAATTGATTTAGCCTTACAAAAGTACTTATCAACTGAGAGAATGACAGGTCCTGGATTATACACTATCATTAAAATTTGATAGTTTTTAGTGAATATATATGTATAATATACACCTGACCCACTTATCTTTTATTTTTTTCTATTGTTTTTTCATGTGTTAAGCGTCTTTACGCAAATTTGGCCTTAAATACCCATTTCTTGATTTTTCGGGAAGCCATTGGGGCCAAAAATCTTTTTGGTCGCAGTGGTTACAGCCTTCTCCACGCTGACGAGCGCGAAACGCGTTCGTGGATGGCTTTTCTTGATTTATCAAGAAATTGGGTTGGCCAAATATCTCGGAGCAAGCTAAATAAACGTTTAGTTTATTTTTGCTCCACTAGATGGCGCTCTGCCATCTAAAAAGCACATGTGCTCATGGTCAGGAGATGCCTTCTTTATTTTTAATATGTATAATAATTAATATATACAGTTATCAGAGTCATC
Source organism: Cordylochernes scorpioides (assembly GCA_030710605.1). NCBI lineage: Eukaryota > Metazoa > Arthropoda > Arachnida > Pseudoscorpiones > Chernetidae > Cordylochernes > Cordylochernes scorpioides. The sequence continues at coordinate 26,270,270 of CP092863.1, forward strand.
AATCAACAATTCTGTCATCGTTTGCTTTTGTGAATGGAATAAATACCCAAATATGGCCATTTTTTATAAGCATCGGTGGTTCAGTGGTAGAATGCTCGCCTGCCACGCGGGCTCCCCGGGTTCGATTCCCGGCCGATGCATTTTTTTTTTTTACAATTTTTAAAACTCATTTATATTATTAAAATATATATCCAAGGATAAGGCACAATTTGGTTTATCTATATATATATATATATATATATAAATGAATGTATGTGTGTGTGTGTCTGTGCTTTATGCCTGACCAAACTACTCATTGGAACGCCATGAAACTTTGGGAAGTTATTTTGTATAGTACTGGCAAGGTTTCTAAAAAATAATGTCTTGAATATCCTTAGAGTTATTTGTAGATTTAACTCGCAAGCAGCGCCCCATTGCGACGATGATAACAAATTTTTTTATCTCTAAGTTTTATTATCACTAAGTTTATTATCTTAAAGATTATTTATCAAAAGTAAGATTTTCTACCTATTAATTGCGCACAAGTCAAAGTTAGTTATCGAGTATTTTTCAAGGCACCGGGAAAAAATGTTCACTAGATAAAACGATGATTTTGTAATGTAGAAAATTAGGAAAGACAAAATTCAGGATGGCACAGCAATTTATTTGAGACAAGAATAATGATACAATTCCAAGGCAAGATACTATTCCTTTAACTTCCAATTACCGAGGGAACCAATTAATATTGATTTTATTCAACTTATCGAGTATTTTTCAAGGGACCGGGAAAAAATATTCACTTTTTATCGAGAGATTCAAATTTACGAGTTTCAAATTATCAAAATATATCTATTATTTTTTAAAATAAGTTTATAGAGAATTGTTTTAACAAATGTTCGTTAGACAAACCTTTACTCGGGTAAAACCCGTGCGAAGCCGGGTACATCCTATAGTGTATATATATGGTAATTTAAGCCAACAAACCCATATTGTATATAACTTATAACAAGTTTTTATTGTTGTATAATAGAAACACATCTGTAAATGATTATACGCATTATTGACATGGGTCTTTACATCATCATATGTAATGCAATTTGTATAAACTGAGGATAAATAAATAAAAATCTGTAATATATTAAGAGTTGAGCTAAGCAAGAGATAGAAGTCATAACGTCAAAATCGAGATAGTTTTAGAATTCCCACAACAAGGTCTAAAAATGGACCAGACCACCCACACTCTTCACATCTGGTGGAATGCAAAGCCCCCTCTCACATCTGGTGACATGAAAAGCCCCCTTTCTCAGAAAGGATGTCGCTGTCGCATAAGGCCTCCCGTCTTAACCTATAAATACAGTCACTTTACAGTCACTTGACAGTTAGTGCAGCATCTGTGCGAGCCCACGTCAGTCGTACCTCAGATCCTCCTCATCCATCATGTAGACTAGTAAGAAACTTCTATCTCCCCATCTTTCGCTCCTAGCTCAACTTTTATCTGTTTACGGAACTTTCTTAGTGCAACTGTGTCTTCGTTTTTTGTGTGGACATTCCCAAGCTTTCCACTCTGCCTCGACCACGACTGCCTGTACTCTGTGAGAACTTTTAAAGGACTTACAAGGTGCAGAGAGGTACTGGAAAACTCCCCATCCTGACTGTTCCTCTCGGTCAACACAGTATAGCGAGAGTCAACAGTAACTCAACTTATTTCATATATATATATTTCACATCAAGGTTTGCTAGAAGCCTTTCCGATCATTTAATTAGAATTGTAATCCAAAGGTGAAAGGAAAGAATGTTAAAAACAATCATAAAAAGTCGTGGTTTATTCACGCCTCTAGCAATGCTGGAATTTGAGCCGTTGGTAAGATAAAAAGGGCATTGAGATCTTGATGTTTAAGGTGTCTTGACCTGAGGTGGCATTGGACAGGATAGGATGCCTCTACAATAATAACTATAAGTAAATATCAATTTTATTTTCAATATTGGAAGAAGACAGCCTTCCTTGCCAATGCCACCTTTCTTGATGTTGATTTTTTATAGCTCAAGACGAATGATCTTGAAGAGGTTTGAATTGAAAATTAAATTTTAAAAAATCACACGCAGAGGTCCTCTCAAACGCGAACGATAAAGAAATTCCAGGTTGTTGAACTCAAACTATAAAATAATCCCAGGTTTTTGAACGCGGGCGATGAAGAAATCTCAGGTCCTCAATGCTACGAGAGAATGAAGTAAATGATAAATGATCTCATATCACTAGAATCATTGGGATCTTGACAGAATGATTTCTGAACTTGGTGAGGTTTTGATGGCAGTTGATTCTCCATGACGCATGCTTTTTCATTCAACAAAATAGCGAAGGCCATTAATGAAGTAATTAGAATTAAGACTCAACCGGACCCGATCTTAACTTTAAATGGATGGCAGCAAAATATTTTTTGGATTCAATCCATTGTTGCCCGAATGATTTCTTAGCGAGGCGAACTGCTAGAAGTTTTGACCAAAACCATTGATTGAGACATCCTAGTAGACGTCTTTAAAAAGAAAAAGTGCTATAGATAAGAGAGAGAGACAGTTATAAGAGAAAAATAACACCTCAAGTACACTACATTGAAATTTAATACATTGATGTGCACAAAATTAGTTGCAAAAGTCCTAATTTCAAATATGTAAGAAATATATTTAAAAGGCAATTATATATACCGATAGTACTCAGTTAATATATTCAAAATAGATTCACGGAAAATGAAATATTTTCACCAAAGAGGAGTGCTACAAAGCCAAACTATGTGAATATGTAGGATAAAGACAGATATGTAAATGATCGCAGTTTGGGCGAATGCACATGACTGAACACTCGGGAAAGGCGCAGAAAATAGGATGATGAAAAGGTCAATCAGGTGAAGTTAAACTCGAAGAAACAATCACCGAAACAACAACAGCAGCCTTCGAGGAAGAAGGAGAAGTCAGCCAAAACAAGATCACGATGTCAAAAATGCGGAGGTTTCACCCACAGGGAAGGACAGGCTTGCCGTGCTGAAGGACAAAGATGTAACCTATGTTCAAAAACTGGCCATTTTGCAAATTGCTGCCCAGATAAGCAGGCGAAGACTGCGGAAGTCAAAGCTGTTTCTGAACTTGATGAAGAAATTGGTTTTCTCCTGGAGGTCGCAGCTGTGGAGGATTCATCTAATCTCGATGATGATGAAGGCGAGTGCAGGAGGCGATGGACAGCAGAAATCCAAGTGAACGGGAAACAGGTGAAGTTCAAGCTCGACTCCCAGGCGGATGTTACATGTGTTCCTCTGTGTCTCTTTAAGAAGATAATGGGACAGCAACGACTAGTGGAAAGTGATATCAACTTTAGAGCTGCTGAATTTTCCGAACTTCAGACTGTGGGTATGTTTATATCAACGCTGCGAAATGGCAATTATGAAATCAAGGAGAAGATTTATGTCATTCGTCGTTTGAGTGAACCTCTTCTGAGTCGCCGAGCATGTGAGCTCTTGAACCTGGCGAGGCGGATTGAAGTGGTTGCGACGAGAATTAACCCAATCAAGGAATTCCCTGAAGTATTTGAAGGACTGGGACAGATCGGAAACCCTTACGAAATCAAATTGAAACCTGGAGCAAAACCATATGCTGTGCATACTCCTCGACGGGTACCAATACCTTTGATGGAAAAGCTCAAAACACGATTGGAAGAGCTCGAGAAGGCGGGAATCATAGCACAAGTTAACGTTGCGACTGAATGGTGTGCACCGACTGTGATTGCTGGTAAACCGAATGGCGACATACCACTCTGTGTGGATCTCTCAAGGCTGAACGAACATGTACAGCGCGAAGTGCATCCCATGCCAGTGGTGGAGCACATGCTGGGGCAACTGGGGGAAGCAAGATTATTTTCGAAACTGGACGCGAACAGTGGCTTTCACCAGATTCCGTTGAGCCCGGACTGCCAGCATTTAACGACCTTCATCACTCCTTTTGGGAGATATAAATTCTGCAGGATGCCATTTGGAATATCACTCGCCCCAGAGTATTTTCAGAAAGTTATGTCAATAATCTTGCAAGGCATGGACGGTTAATGTGTTACCTGGACGATATCCTGATATTTGCCTCCGACTCCAAGACTCACGATCGAATTCTTCGTTTAGTGCTCCGAAAACTGAAAGAGGCGAAATTACACTAAACAAGGCCAAGTGTGTCTTCGGCGTGCCAAGAATTAATTTTCTTGGGCACATACTGGATGAAGACGGTATTCGACCAGATCCAGAGAAAATCGAAGCAGTGGCGAAGATGCCTGCTCCGACCGATGTTCATGGCGTAAGAAGATTTCTTGGCGTGGTGAACCATGTGGGACGCTTTGTGGAAAATTTATCTGAAATTGTGGCTCCACTGAACCAGTTGTAGGTGAAAGGTCAAGACTTCGTTTGGGATTGCAGCCAGGTGCGAGCATTCCGAAAGTTGAAAGAATTGCTCACGACTCAACCCATCTTGGCAGCATACGACGTCAGGAAACCAACTATGGTGTCATCCGACGCATCTTCATACGGCTTGGGAGCGGTACTGAAGCAAGAAGGTAAGAATGGAATCTGGCGACCTGTTGCTTATTCTTCTAGAACTATGACACCTACCGAAAAACGATATGCTCAGATCGAAAAAGAGGCTCTCGCAATTACATGGGCTTGCGAACGTTTTCAAAATTTCCTGCTTGGAAAGTGTTTCTGAATTGAGACCGACCATAAGCCTCTCATTCCTCTATTTTCGACGAAAGAATTGAGTTCGCTGACCCCAAGACTGCAACGTTTCCGAATGCGTATGATGAGGTTTGGATTCGAAATAGTGCATATCCCTGGAAAGAAGATGCTCGACGCCGATGCATTATCCAGACAACCACTTCTTACAACCAAGGGAGGTAAAAACGAAAGGCCAACCTCAGCGCATATAAATGCAGTTCTCTCGTGTATAACCCACAAAGACTAGATGTTGACGAAGATTTTTGAAGCTCAACAAGAAGATACGACCCTGAAAGCAGTAGTCAACTACCTTGAGCAAGGCTGGCCAGATAAGAAGAAGATGTCACAGGCTCTGCTCTCTTATTGGCATGTCAAGGATGAACTCGGCGTTCAAAATGGACTACTGATGCGTAGCTGTCGTCTTGTTATTCCAGCAAGTATGAAACTGGAGATCCTAGATAAGTTGCACGCTGGGCACTTCGGGATTACAAAAACAAGACTTCGCGCACGTGAGACGGTATGGTGGCCTGGAATTTCGGAAGAGATCGCGGAAACGGTCAGAAAGTGCAGTGTCTGTATCCAGGAAGCCGTCTCAAAACATGAACCTTTGATACCAACCAACTTTCCTACACGACCGTGGCAAAAGATTGGAATGGATTTGTTCAAGTTCGAGAATAAGTGGTATCTAGTCATCATTGACTATTATTCTCGCTTTCCTGAAATGATTCAGCTGGATCGGATCACAGCCAATGTGGTTGTGCGTAGTTGCAAATCCATATTTGCCCGACATGGAATACCAGAAACTGTTGTAAGCGATAATGGGACGCAATTTGGAGCTGCTCGTGAATTTGCAAATTTCGCAAGGCAGTACGGATTCACAAATGTCACTTCAAGTCCTCGATTCCCGCAGAGCAATGGGATGGCAGAAGAAGGTGTGAAAATTGCTAAGTTGATCCTCAAGAAAAATCAAGACCCATCGCTTGGACTCCTGGAGTATCGATCGACCCCTTTGGAGAACGGTTACAGCCCTGCTGAGCTTCTCATGGGACGTAAACTCCGAACGTCCTTGCCAATTGCACCAGATAATCTTAATCCAAGGTTGGTGGACTCTCAGACCCTGAAAAGAAAGGAGAGGAGAAGGAGAAAGGATATGAAATCCAGATATGATCGACGCTGCGGAGCTACGGACATGGAGGAGCTATCCGAAGGTGACACGGTTTGGATTACAGATATGCGAATCTGGGGGATTGTAAAGCAGAAAGCATCGACACCAAGGTCATATATGGTTGATACTCCAGTTGGGACTACGTCGAAACAGGTTCCATCTACGAAAAGGAGATACAGTGCAATATCCAGCCGACCCATCGACGCCGACCTTTTCGGGGGAGGAACTGGTTGAAAATGAAAAACCCCAGTTGTGGATTATCCCTCTAACGACCCAGAAGACGGCCAGATAAGAACCCGGAGTGGACGAATTGTTAAACCCGTGAATCGCCTTCATTATTAATTATATTATGCATTTAAAGTTTGTAATGTATATATATTTCAAATCTTAAAAAGGGGGATGTGCTGGGAACATTGTATGTTTTCCCACGTGCCGCGGCGGAGCGTGACCGGGCCTGCACGGGTGAGTAGTTGTTGTTTGGAGCTTTGTATGGATGGACATTAAAACATAAATGGTCAAAGACCAAACTGTCGCTGGGCAGCTGCCTTTGCCAGGGAATCTGAATTATCATTTCCTTTCAGTCCAATGGGTGAGGGGATCTGTTGGAATGTTATGGTCGAATCGAAGTGTATCTTTTATCCATTTTAGTGGAAATATCTCTCATGATCCATTTTGAACTTGTGTAGCAGTTGGTGAGCGTCTGGATGACCCCCGACATAGCATCTATGAAGAAGACAGTCTTCCGCTGTCGACCCATCCATATGAGTCAAAGCTAGGTTAATAGCCAGCTGCTCGGCGTTGAGTATCCTCTTGGATTGGTAACGTTCTAAGAGTTGTCCATTTTCATGTAGGCGGCACTCCCAGAATTTCCCTCTTCAACTTTGGAAAAGTCTACAGAGATTTTTATATATTCCGGACTGTATTCGTGGATTTTTTAAAAGAGCGAGGATTTTTAAAAGGTAGGGATTTTCCCATTTTGCTTATATTTCCTATAATTATATTGTTGGTGAATTTATTATCTTATGGTATGGTGGCAATTTGGGGTTATGAAGGCGTTTATTTAGAGAGAGTAGTGGGATATTGGTATTGAAAAAATTAAAGTGATGACGTAAAATAGTAAAATATACAAAAAATGTTTGGAGGTTGGATTCATAGTTTTATTAAATAAAATAGTAGCGTCACTCTCTATAATTATTTGACACCTTCTTTAAATTTTGAAACATTCTCAATTTCATCCTATCAGGTTCAAGACCAAATCTCATTCAAGACAGATTTTCCCCTCAGGAATCCCAATTAGGACTAGTCGCATTCGAGTCCGAATTGAATTTTGAACATTTTTGAATTGCTTATCTTTATAAAAATATAAAAAATGTTTTATTTAGATACCCACACAAAAGCCTTTATTGTGAGACATATAGTTTTATACTAAAAATAAAGAAGGCATCTCCTGACCATGAGCACATGTGCTTTTTAGATGGCAGAGCGCCATCTAGTGGAGCAAAAATAAACTAAACGTTTATTTAGCTTGCTCCGTGATCTTTTATTTTTTTCTATTGTTTTTCATAGTTTTATACATGAAAATTCGCCACTCTGTCTGCAAAGAGAAAGAGAGACAATGACAATTAACATACTTTAATGACATCTTATAATAAAAGGTTAAAGTGCAAAATCCGCACAAATCAGGAATTTTTTTTTAACATCGTTTGGTTATCATAGATTCTATTAAGAGTCTTTGGTATTTACTATGGATATTGTCATAATACACTATGGGTTGAGATAAGTTAAATGTATGGCCTGTTTCTTTTATGTGTGTTGAACTATTAAAGATCTTGGGTCCATACCCAAAATCCTTCATTCTACGACATTTGCATCAGACTGCAGAAAATACCAAATCAATAACTCAAAAAGCAGAAATTTATAGAACACTAGCCGAATGACTCGGGCAACGCCCAGGTTTTACCCGATTAAATGTTTTTATTCAAATACTATTCGTTACAATTATAAATTGGCACCGTGGATGTCACTTTTGTGAAACGTCCCGCTCCAAACTTTGTGTGTTTTTAAAATATAAAAATAAAAATGTAAATTTTCACAACGATATTTGAAAATAATATTATTTTGATTTTCAAATACTATTCGTGACAATTATAAATTGGCGCCGTGGATGTCACTCTTGTGAAACGTCCCGCTCCAAACTTTGTGTCTGAAAAGCGATATTTTTATAGAAAGATGATCTGGCTTTTGTTTTCTTTTCGAATAAATGTTTTTCTGTTAGAATTTTGTTTCTGCGTACAAAAAAATGAACTGGTTTCACCCGTGGTCTCTGCTTTTTGGAATTTTTCCCGATATAATTTTGTATCTGATAATCAAACATGATACAGCAATATTGTCATTATCATTTTCTGACTAAAAAAACAACTGTTTTTGCCCAGAACCTGTCAATTTTATTTTTTATTGGCTAAAAATCCGATAAATATCTTTTCCAGATTTTTCTCTATGTCCTGTCAAAACACGTTTTACATGTACATTAGGTCAGCTGATATTACCTCCCATCTTCACCGCTAGAGGCGCTGCTTGCGAGCGAAAAGGCAAATTTGCAACGCAATTTGCAAATAACTCGAAGAATATTCGGGATAGAGACCTGAAATTTTCACTATAAGTTTTTCCAGATTCTACTCTCTATACTGTTAAAATTTCAGTCAGATTAGTTACGTATTGTGGACGTGTATAGCCGACATAGATGTGGCAGAGCTGGAAGGTCTCGAAGGGGTCTGCCTAGTGGTGTCAGGACCCATTGCAGTCTATGTAGGCGTTGCGGAATTTTGCGAGGAAGTGGGCTAGGAGGATGTAAATGTCAACAGCGGTCCACTCTGGTTGTCCTGAAGATGGGCAGGACGACTCCGGGGGGTTCCCAGTTAAGTGACTCACCGATGTCCCTGGCGGTGACATTTGCTACACCTTACACCGTAGGTGATGTAGGCGGGTGTTAATTCTCCTTTGGAGATAATCACCAGTTTGGCAGGGAGCTGGTGGAGTTTCCGTCCTTCGTTCAGAAGGACGAAGGCTTCCCTACCGCCCGTGGTCCAGGAGTAACCTTCGCAGGTTACTACTTCGTAGGCCTTCGAGGCCACTTTGCACATTTACGGCGATAGGAAGGTTGCCTATAATGATCTTCTCGGCCCTCTTCCTGTAAGGAAAGGCTCTCATGAGTGTGCTGCCGATGGTGAGGCCCTCCTCGATTAGGCATTCGACCTTCTCAGCGCTTGAAAGTTCTACCAGAACATGGCTGTACATCTTCATAAGCTGGTAAACTAAATATTTCTACAGAATCTGCTCCAGCGCCTTCATGTACTGGACTGGGTGGAAGTCCGGGCTCCATTCGATGAAGCAACATTGGTCGAATGTTGCCGCTGCCGACCTCGCTTTGGCTAGATCTTGTTGCTGTCTGCTACTTATTAATGCGTGACAGCATATTTTATTTTCCGCCTCGGTTGTAGTGATGGCCTGGCTGCGATGGCTTCAGCCTTTGCCACTTATGTTGGCTGGGTCGGAGATTCCCGGCCTTTTCTTTTGTTGGATTTGGGAATTTTCCAATCCGATTCCGACTCCAAAGTCGATTCCTTTTCCGAAGCTTCCATTATTTCTGCCCAATTTACATAGGCTTGTTTTTTTTTTTTTTTTTTTCAAGCGGCCTGATTTACATTGTCGTTGTTTGTTTGGTTGATTGATATTGTATTTTTCAAATCAGTCTTGGAAATTTCTTCCGACGACTTCTCGGCAATGGTAGGTTTTTGATGGGATGGGTGGGAGTACCACCATCATGCTTGTCATCATCCTGGCGCACCGCCAATGCCCCAAAGGGGTTAGAAAATACCATCATATGTATTCAATCAGAAAAATAATTAAAATTCATTCTTTTTAGGGTTAAAAAAAGAATGATAAACAACACACCAGGCCGGCGGGGCGAGCGGGAGCGCGGGCTGACGGCTCACTCAAGGAGATATCTGCTCGATGAAGCGGGTCACTGTCCTCCAGGGTTATGCTCCACGTAGCTCCTTGCAGAAACCCAGTGATGGCCTCCGGGCTGCAGGCAGAGCTGTCGAACGGAAAACAGATCCTATTTGAGATTTTAAAAAGAAGACAGCTCACATAGAAAGCGTGGACAGACCTTTAAGTTGAAGATCTTTCAACCAGAACTACAACGAGATGTGCTGCCACTCCAAGACTACTGTTCTCCATGCTATCAATCATCAAGCAAGAATCCACCTCAACAAAAATTCTAACTGCGCGTAGTTAGATCCAGGCAGGCTCTGCAAAAGTATTGAAAGATGACCCAATTTTCCTCATTACCGAAACGAGGACCAAACCGTCAACTCTCTCTCTCTCTCTCTACCCAGCCTTCCAAATCTAAAGATTCGAGATGGCCATCTTTCTAAAAATCACCCATCTAAGCCTAGGGGTGCTGGATATTTTTCCAATAAGTAAAACAGAAAGATGGTCCCCAGTTTAGTCTTCACTGTGGCAACGGGAACTAATTGAGTCCTCTTTAAATGGCTTTGCGTAGTCTACCTGAATTGTCACGTTGCACAGTCAGAATTTCTTTTGAGGTGAATCCATTCTTGATTATTGGCAATTGGAGATCAATAGCCTCGGAGTGGCAGCAAATATCCTTAGATTTCTAGTTAAATGGTCTTCAACGTAAAATTCTGTCCTCTTTTTCTTTTTTTTTTTTACTGTGCGAGCTGGCTTCTTTTATCTAACACAGGGTTCATTTTGTCTCTTTCTTCATATTTATTTAAGTCTCAATCCAGTAGAATATATGTGTGTGTGCTGTTTCCACAAAAAAAAATATGATATATCTATGAAAAATCACCTTCTAGATTCATTTTTAGAAAATAATTTTATGAGATTGTAAAAGATTAGGAATGGATATCATATGCGAGAAAATAATTGCTCAAATATGGTTAGAAAAATGATGAAAATATAGCTTTATATATATATAAACTGCTATAAATCTCTAAATTATGATTAATTTAATCAAATATATAATATATATTCCAATAAAAATATATATTCCGGGTAGTTGGCATTCTGCGCTCCACGAACCTGGGTTATAAATATCTATATTTTGTTGAATTCGAAAAAGTTTTAATGAATTTTTAAAAGTTTTATTAAAGTTTAAAAGTATATATTGAGAAGAGTTTTAAGTGTTATATATTTTAAACTTTATATATAAAATTATTATTTAATTTAAAAGAGACTTTGTATTTCTCTCTCTCTCTTTCTTAAAACTTGAAATACCATAAATTTGTTCTTGTGTGTAATTTTAAAGATGTATCAATTTAAATTATCTATATTTCAGAATTTTTGTTTCTTATAGTTCATGGAAAATTATCGTAATTTGAGGTTTAAATTTTTTAACTCAGGTTCCCGGAATTTTTACATATAGAGAAAGATAACCCAGGTTCCTGGAGCCCAGTTGGATTTACATAAGACGCCAACTACCTGACGGTTCAATAACTATTTGTTCACATTTAAAAAAATAATAATACTCGGTTGAGATATGCAAATGGCTGACTGTCTAAAGTAAATGGCTTGTCATCAATTCCATGTCCTCCCCATCTGTCTATCCATTTATCTATCAGTTACTTACAATATCTTCAACCTCTAAGACCAGTACACAATGGCAGCTGCTAACCCTATCTACAGTCCTTTGTTCGGAGGCCTCGGTGCAGTGGCCGCTATTGCCCTTACTTGTAAGTTTCTTTTTAATTTCTTTCTCTTTCATTAAAATTTTCTTTCATAACGATGCATATTATAATTTTTTTTTATCTTTTATATATACAGAATATAGGACTTTTAAATATTCAATCGACTCTTCCGCAAAAGGTTTTCTTTTCCAAATTTATTATAATTAGCAAACTTTAAAACTCTTCAACGGGCATTTCATCCAAATATTTTTAAAATATTTCCTACGATTTCCAACACGATAAAATATATGACTTTCACCAATACGACCTTCATTGTATTTATTTTTGGCTAAGAATTTGTTTCTATATATGCTTCTTTTTTATCGTGTTTATCCTCAATTTCATAAAAGAAGAGGAGGAATGTTTAAAAAATAGGTAAAGAGGAAGGTTATGTTCTGAATGCTCTTTATCAACAGTGTATTAATCTTTCAGAAAATATGGTGGAACTGGTGTGATGGAATTCTACATTTTTGTAAGGTAATGTAGACAATTGGTGTATGTAGATAGGCAAGGCCATGGGCCTCTAAGTAGTATATATACATCCAGTAGTATATAATTAGAAAATTTCATGCTATACATTTATTTATTCATAATACAATTTTAGTAAATTAAATTTAATTGCCATCTATCGTTAAAATTTTACACAAATAAATTTACTGGCAATGTGTTTCTTTTAAATATCATCAAATATTTGATGATATTTAAAAGAAACACATTGCCGGTAAATTTATTTGTGTAAAATTTTAATAATACAATTTTGCCTGTAATTTTTATTACTTAATTTTACAAAAAAATTTTTATATATACAATAGATAATTATTTTAATCTATCCAGTAATGTCGAAAAATGCTTTGTGTAAGTTTTTTTTTTTAATATCGCCTTTTTTGTAGGTATTGAAATGGGGTGTATAATTTTCTATAGCAACTCTTTTTTTAATATTATCTTTTGTGTTCTGATTCACTTTCTCCTTTATAAAAAAAGAGTATTTAGATAATAAAAAGGCATATATTGGATTGAAGAAAAGATTTATTTTCCAATATTTCGGTTGGCTGAACGCCAACCTTTGACAAAGCATTACATTTTTGTATAAACAAACTCAGCGCCGCATAGTTTTATGAACTTTTTTTTTTTTGCACTTACAAATGTACCAGAGCCCCGCTTGGTTACTTGCACTCGCTGGTGGGATTGGACTTTTGCAAGAATCGGGGGCCATTGGAGCATTTTTTTTTTTTTCTTAAACAGAAAAAAGTGTCCAATGCAGGAATCGAACCCGGGTCGTAGTGGTCGAAAACCAAACGGTTTAACCAGCCTTCCACTATGCGACGTTGAGTTTGTTTATACAAATATGTACTACCTTGACAAAGGTTGGCGTTCAGCCAACCGAAATATTGGCAAATAAATATTTTATTCAATCCAATATATGCCTTTTTATTACCTAAAGATTTAAATATGGATTACTCTATTTTCAGAAAAAAAAAGCATGTAACTGGTGAGTGGTGTAGCGAATACACAACCACATTATTGTAGGTTGGGTTAGGCTTAATTGGAGGAGGCTCCTCCATCTTCATACAGTCTTTTGTATAATGTTTTGGCCACCCACTGTCTTCAAGGTAGAAAGTTTTAAACGGAGTTTGACTTTTGTCGATCTAGTAAGTTTTTAGACATTTTGTAAGGTAATGTAGACCCATCAGAATATTGTATCATCGTCTTTGATATTACACATTTATTTAAAACGTTAAAAAACGCTTAGAATTGTTCTATAATAAAGAATAAATATTTGCACACAATTTTTTAAGCATAGAGAATGTTGATGCAACATTAGTTACAGAAATACATGTCGGCATATATTCAGTATTTCCTTTGTCATTGTGAATTCAGCAATTTTATCGAAAACAGTTCTCGTTCAGTTGAGACGTTTAAAACCAAGATATTGGGGCTAGCTCAGCTAGCGGATAATATCGTAGGCCCATTCCAACGTTGGCTCCAACCTTGCAGAAGTGTCAAATACACAATTCCAAGTAACATATTGAAGATTCGAGTTGCGAATTGACATAACATTTCGGTAAACAGGATAAACTTTAATATAACTTGTACTGGTTGTCCCAATGGTACGTTTTTGCATAACATAATTCTAACCCAAGCTCCTGGAGCATATCCGTGCATCACCAACTGCCTCCGTGTTTGCATATACTCACTTAGCTTATGTGTATATAAACGTGATATAAAAACAGCGCAAAAATTTACTATGAGAAACTCAGTATAAAAATCTTGTATATGTGAGCAAAATGCGCGCATATAAGACACTTGGTATCATAATACCGTAACATAGCTGATATATTAACGGCTTCTTTTATTTTTTACTTTCTATGGAAACAATTAACAATAAATTTAGTTTACACAATCGATTGTTGATATATTTACTTAATTATTATGTATGTATTTGCTATAGAAACACCTCTCTATCCCAATAGATATGTATTTCATATGATCCCATTTTTCGGTTATATAAAAGAATGCTAAATAATGTTTATTTCAGACCCACAAGCATGTTGAGCAAAAGGTTTTTGTCCGAATTCTGAGCCCCAGAAACCCGAGTTCTCTTGGCGTCTTTGTTCAGTCAATATGTACGATCAGATTTGCTTCATTTTTTAAATGTTTTGCCATCTTCCGACAGACAGGGCAGCACGTTTCAGTAACCTGCGTTAATCAAAAAAAATAAATTAGGTAAATTAACGTATTATTATGGCCTATATCGATTGTTAATGTGGCTTGGCCGTTAATGAGACGGCAATTAACAATTTAATTACGTTCATAGACAAAAATTAAGGAATTGTACCTTTTAGCATGCATATCGGGATTCAAACAATAACTCTGAAAGATATTTGATACACAGTGAGCTTTATTGAAGACACACGAGATAACCAAGTGTGAACAAAATTGCCTCCGTCTCCTTCAAAAAATAGACGATTGGCGAATAAGTTTTGTCCATGAGTGTATAATCAGCACATAATTTACAATATTCATTATTTCACAATCACGCCTTTTATTAAACAAAGTTTAAAATTGGTAAAAATGAAAAAGCGCCTCATCTATATTTGAAATAAGAAACTATTTAGGGTTATAATTTTTTTTTTTTTTTTCATATAAGACCATTTCTACTGTCCTTACTGCAATGATAAAATAATGGGAAGGCGTGGTTTATCAGTGGTGAACTCTTATATTGGAGAAACCTCTGAGAGAGAAAACAATAACAAGGATACCCTTCATCAGCTTGAGATACAGTGTAGTGACATTAATAGGTTAATTAATTTAGCTACATTTTACATCAAGCTGATGAAAGGCCTATCCGAAATCTTACACTTTTATGCTGTAGATGTATCAATTTTAATGTTCGCCAATCAGATTTAAGGCTGGGTCTCTATTTAAGGTGTGGTCGTTAAAGAGACGTAGTCTCCAAAAGTGTTTCACAGTGTATCAGTATTGATCCATGTTAAATATAGGAGTTTTTGTTTAAGTGTAAATATGTGGGTGGCCGCGCTCCGTCTTCAAACCATTCCTTGAAATATTCGAATCGAATAGTTTCAAATGAAACTATTTTCCAATAAAAAAATGCTTTATATTTATAGTTATTTTAGAAGTTGGGTGGCCGCGCTCCGTCTTCAAACCATTCCTTGAAATATTCGAATCGAATAGTTTCAAATGAAACTATTTTCCAATAAAAAAATGCTTTATATTTATAGTTATTTTAGAAGTTGAATATATTTCAAACTATATATAGGAATAAATGACCGGCCTCGACGGATATACGGAACAAATAAAATATTCAAATTGCCTGTTTTTGGACAAATTTGCATATCAAATTCATTTGCATATACTACGGTTGAAACTATGATGCCGATTTCTTCTGTACTTAAACTATATCTTGTGGCATAGTTTCATTAGAATATGTCAAAGATTATGTAAGGGTATATGCAAATCATCCTCTTATCGGACAAATTTGCGTATTCTAGGCCATGAAATTGTGACAGTGACTCCTTCTGACTTAACACTAAATAGTGCTCAAGTTTCATACGGATAGTTCAAATATGGTGCAAATATATGCGGGACAAACAGAATATGCAAATGAGCCCGTTATCGTATTATTTTTTATAACAAGATTGAAACTTTAGGAGTAATTCCTTGGTGTTAAAGTTAGGCCAAATATTGGGGAAACCTATTTTGAACAAATACACACCCACAAACTTTATTTATTTTATATATATAGTAATACTTAAAATATCCCAAGTTTACCTAAGACTTCATAAACCAAAGAGTTAAATTTGTAACAAACAAATTTACTGGCAATGTGTTTCTTTTCAATAATATCATCAAATATTATCACTACAGATGATATTATAATTATTTGATGATATTATTGAAAAGAAACACATTGCCAGTAAATTTATTTGTTTCAAATTTAACGATAGATTGCAATTGAATATATAAATTTAAACCAAAGAGTGCTATATGAAATGTTCTACGACATCCTCGCTGAAGAGCGAACAAGTGTGCCATCTCCAGAAGTTGTCTTAAGCAGCATGGCGTGTGCTGCAGCTCTGGGCGCCGCCATCGGCACGGCCAAGTCCGGCATGGGCATCGCCGCCATGGGAGTGACCAAGCCCCAGTTGGTGATGAAGTCCCTAATCCCCGTGGTCATGGCTGGTATCGTGGCCATTTACGGCCTGGTCATCTCCGTCCTCATCGTTAACGGCATCGAGAGCCCTGAAAAGGGCTACACTCTTTACAGGTGAGTTCTCACTTTGCCTCTACGCTCACAGCCTTTTTTTTAACGAGTATATACACTTAAAAGTTTAAAATGTTGCTGTTTCTGTCACTTTTATTCCCACTCTACGATGACTTATCAGACCATGATTTAAGATAAAATTGTGAAAGGCGTTTAAAAACTACAACGATTTCTCACAATGATTTTTCTTTATAATAATAAAAGAAAACGCATTTTAAGAAACCATTGATTTTTTTATTATCAGACAATGTTCATAAGTTTTTTTATGTCTCAGAAGCTTGTTGATTTCACCTGGAGGTCCTGTTTTGTGTGGCCTTTATAAAATCAAGGAAATGTTGGGCACTAGAGCTATCAGTTTTGCAGTAGATGAATGTTGGAAATGTCTTTTTTATCAATCAATCAATAAATATCTTCATTAAGAAATTTATAGTCTCATAGACATTAGGTATATACGACCATTTTGTATGACCATCTTCGTATTTTGTTTTTGAAGTATTAGGCATTTGTTTGTTTGTTGCTTGTAATATTGAAAACTGGAATGCGATTGCTCTATTATTTTGAAGAGAATGCTTAAGAAAGGTCTATAATTCCATTTTGTTTAGCTTTCATGTCTTTAAAAAACTATTTAGCGTCTATAATATAATTGCATTGTATATATGTTATATTTATTTGAAATTCAACGAAACAATATTTCCAAGGGGACTATATGTTCATACCCATCCATCCCTTATATTAGTCTAACCCGGAATAAATTCTAGGTCCCTTCTCCACCTCAGCGGCGGGCTCTCCGTGGGTCTCAGCGGCTGGGCAGCCGGCTATGCCATCGGGGTGGTAGGCGACCACGGAGTGCGAGGTACCGGACAGCAGCCCAAACTCTACGTAGGCATGATCCTTGTTCTCATCTTCGCCGAGGTGCTGGGTCTCTACGGCCTCATCGTCGGCCTCATGCTCACCACCAAGTCTTAAACCCCTCCTTCTATTGCAATAAACTTTATATATATGCTGATTTTATGCAAATATATATTTTATATCATTCTATAACTAACAATATTTTTTGATGAAAAGTATCTCTTGCAGAGACACAATTGGCATAATTCCCCCCGTTTGATTCTTGTACGATTGCCTAGTATATAGTTTCAAAAGGTCATCTGTTTCAAATATCATCTTGCATATATTAATGTTCATTATATCTCTATTTATATCAATGTATGAATATATATATATATAGGTCACTTTTAAAAAAGCTTAGAACTGGTGTTCGTTCTAGATCCATCCATAGAACGGGCTAATGTTCAATGTAAATATATTTAATAAAGTTGCCTTATTGAATTTGAACCTGAAGCACGATATATGATACTAAAAATCAGCGATTTGACTGAGCCCTGATGCCAATGTTGCTGATGGCCTCTAAGTATAATTCTAAGTTTATACTGAAGCGTGTAGAAGAATTAGAGCTATGGCTTGCTTACACAATCTGTCATGATCATAGAGATACGCACGCACACAATTATATGTATTTATTATAATATGACAATATATAGAAATGTTTAAAAATAAATAAAAATCAGAATACTGTCAGATGTTTCCTTTTGTGAACCATGTTATCTATATAAGAGAAATGATAATTAGATTATTGCTTAAGCAGAAAACAGGTAGTTTTTGTAACATGAATCTGTAGAATGAGACCTAATCCCCAGAAATACCATCCATGGAAGAACCAATGCTACCTAGGCCTGTATGCTGATTCTAGTAGATAGAGCCTATGGGTGAGAAGCGCTATCTGAACCACCCAAGCTTGTGTACCATATCAGATGGACAGCACAGCAATTACCCCGCTGATAAAGCATATCAGAGGGACGAATTCCTCCCCCATTCTTAATTCTTCCTGGGTACATTTTAGGCTTCCAGTGTCCCAACCCTTGGTGCTATGCTGTCATCAGGCATTCAAAATGTCTTCAGTATTTATTTCAGCATATAGGACAGTATGTCCTATGTCATACCACCTACAAATGATGTTGATCCTTCTGCCACAAGAAGCCAGAACACACCTCGTCATTATAGTAATGAAAATATCCTTCCTACTTTCAAATATTCTCCATCAATTTATTTAATATAAAAATGAGTTATAAAAACATAATATAGCTATATTTCATCCTAACCACCATTTGTTCAAAAAAATAAATTTTAAAAGGACGTGCTTAAATCCATAAATATAGAAATGCACAATGTGCTTAAGGCTCGAAGCAGACCAGTGTGGGAAAGGATATATGGAATTTTGAAGGGATAATTAGAGATGATAAGCTAATGTAAGGAATGATCCAAATATTTATTGGATCTCTTTGGCCTGGATTTACCTACATTCAGTCAAGTTTACAAGGTATGAAGCCAACATTTAAAACTGGTTGTCACAATGCTTACATAGTACAACATATCATGACGTCAAGGTTTTGCATTAAATAAGCTAAAAATTGTTCCAACTAATAATTTATTTGGCATATTTCACTTACAAAATTTAATATATTGAGGAAAATAATCAAATTGATTATATATGTTCAAATACAATAAACTAAAATAATATATAAGGTATTGTAAAAATGAAAATTTTGAAGATAATTGTTGTGGGCCAAAATAAACTTAAGAAGAAAAAAAAAAAGAATTACTGTAAAGGTGTTAAAATCGGGAGATTTTATACTTTTACGTTGTTGTTCCTTTTTAAAATAACTATTTCCAGATCTCTACATGTCCACATATTCGGGCGCCAGTGGCTGCAGAAAAGCAGACCACAAATGTATTCATCTATGGCACATGTAAACACCAAAAGCCGTGCTGGCTAGCAATAGATGTTAAAGGGGGAATTAACCAATACTTTCTGGTTAAACATATTTTATTTATTCTAATAAAATAAATTTTCAATGTACAACAAATATTTGAAAAAAATGAAGAAAGGATAATTAAATATGATATCGCATGTATAAGATTAAAAAAAGATTAAAAACTATATATATAAGGTTAAAAGGGAGGAGTTTAAAGGTATATAAATAAACTTTAAAAAAAAAGGCCTATCATGCAAAAGTCCCAGATTATCCCCAACCTAACTCGACATCCAGCCACCCAAGTCCACGATTCGAAAAGGGGCGGCTAAAGGCCGCAGCCAGCGGCCTGAGCCCTCCGCAACTCCAAGTCTTTTGCTTCTCAGGAAGGAATCAAACTATTGCTAAGAAAAAAAATATGTAAATATCAAAATGTAAATATCCCGCTTCCTTGCCCCCAGTGTTGCTGGACTCACCCCCCCCCCCCCCAAGGCTATCATCACCCTTCTTTCTTTGAAAATAAAAAATAAAAAAGGAATCTTAAAAAAAATGATAAAAATATATTAAATATAAAAATTATTAAAGAAATATTCACAAAAAAAATAAACTAAAAAATACGAAATTATCGAATTAAAAAATATATTTAAAAATCTAATTATTATTGTTGATTCTGGGCATCTTGGGTTCAGCTTGGGAAATGTTCAGGGCTCGTGGTGGAGCTGGTGTTCTGCATGAAGATGGTGGAGTCAGGTCAAGCACCATAGGTCGTGGCTTGACTACAGGGAAGGGGCGTCTGAGTCCATCTTGGACTCTGGCTTGTGGTCAAGTCGGCCACCATCGGACATGTGGCTCGACCACCAGGAAGGGGTGTCTGAGTCCATCTCAGACTAGCTTGGTAGGGCCAGGTCATCCACCACAGGTCAGGTGGCTTGACCACAGGAAGGGGGTCTCAGTCTCTGGCTCAGTGCTGCCAAGGCTAAAGGTGGCTTCAGGCTCCATCCCGACACCTCGCAATCACCAGAGGTTTGTGGCTTAGATGGACAAGGTGGGATATGGTTAGGTTAGGTGGGGTTCTGGGTTACTTTGGCATATTATGGTCACGAGGTGTCCCAACAAAGGAAACAAAGCCGCTGACCAATCTAGGTTGCGTGCTCTACCTCTGCTATCCTCTTTCTCTACTGGATGGCAACTGACTCTTTTCAAATTTTTGCGCCCTCTACTGGGTCAAACATGCTGCGCGCCCACTATGAATTCTGATAAATTGTTATGAAAATTTTCTCAATTTTGAAATTCAATATCAAATATATATAATTTTTTTTAATTATATATTTTTAACAAAAAGAGAAAAGGACAATTGCATGTCTGATGCCCTGGAATTTATTTGGTGGATTTCTGGGTTCTCATAATGGTTTATAGACTCATTAGATTGTTGATGGATCCATTATAGTAAAGTCCAGGCTCTTTTACTTTCTGATCATCTTCTCTAGGCTGTAGAGCCTGGCAGGTTCTGAATGGCCTCACACGGGTCTGCCTCCATCACTGTGAGATTCCTGGCGCGGGGTGTATCAAGCAATATGAATGGATAGTCAGCATGAAGGCCTATCTTTATATACTTCATTAGCCACATTTTTTCCAGTTCTCACACCAGGCTTGGTGTAGTCCTTTAACCACACTTCCTGGTCAGTGGTGAACCGCAGCATGCCATCTCCTTAAAGATTTCCATGGGATTCTGGGCCAGGTGTAGTATTTCCCTGGTTTGTATTCTCCATATGCATGCTATAACAATCTGTTGGCTGTCAGAATCAGGCCTCAGTTAACTGGGTACTTTATGATAGCCTCCCTGTCACAACACTCTTACAAACAGGTGAGTTATTTTTATTGTTGTTATTTTTCCCCTCTCCAGTAAACATCCCTTTATTCCCAATTAAATTTATTTGGGCCACCAGCTATTTGCAACTAGTTATGTTGACTTATATTTTCCGCATCCTTTAATACTGAGGAGAGGTTGGCCTCAGAAATCTTTCTCTTTGGACCCTGCAGTCTTCAGAAGTGGTTGATTTCATTAAGTAAATTTAAAATAAAGAGAGAAAAAATGCATTATAAATATTAAAAAAAAAAAAAAAAGATAAATCCTTTCGAAATAAGTTTCTTTATTTACTTGAACCGCGAGCTTTTCTCGTGGTTTATAGCGAAAGTATTTATATTTTATATTTCGTACGAAAATTTTCAATTATAAAGGGCAAAAAAATTTAGAAATATTATAAATATTAATAATATATCGGTTGATACCTTTAACAATACTGGTCTTTTGAGCAGATAGTCTTCTTTGGGAGGCTAGGTAGAACGCAGCAGCTGTTTTTATTGTAATAACATTTTTTCAAATAAAATGGATTCATATCTCAATTAAGCATAATTTTTAAATATCAAGGCCTTTCAGAAATACTCAATCTTTAAAATTGAACAGATTTTTAAAGATTGTTAAAATTGAACAATAAAAATATCTGGGTGTGTTAATTAGAAGCAAGTAGTTCATATTTTTTCAAATGGAAATTTGAAAAATTTAATTCGCTGTGCTGAGAATTTTATTATTAGCTTTTAGGCATTTTAAAATAATATATTTGTTTTAAATATTTTTCAATAAAGCCATTGAAAATATTTCGGTTATAATTAAATATTTTAAGATTGAGATTTAATTTAGAGGAGGCATATTTTACTTTTTAAAATTGGAAATAGAAAAAAGGAATATAAATTTTAAATAAAAATAATTTTCTAATTATTTTTTTTTCATCCAAACATTTATATAAAAAGAAATATATATAAAGGTTTTTCATATAAATTTATCGACTGTGCTAAAAAAAATCACATACGGCAATTTTTATTGCTTCAAACCCATCAAATATTTAATTTATTTGCAATGATATTTACCAATCTAATACTGTTTTTATCGAGGATCAATTTAAACGTTTAATGCCTTTTAAATGTGTAGCTTTATTGCCTTGAGCGGAACTAGCGTTTGTGAAACTTAGAATTATGGGATCGCCAGCCATATTTATATAAAGAAATATATAATTTCGTTAATCTCTTTTAATTCATTCATATTGTGTGTGTTACATTTATTTATAAAATTTTATCTATTATTTGTATCGTTTGGTTAGAAAATGTGCCTAATTTAAGGTGTAAAAAAAAAAACAACATGAGGAGTAATAAATATTCAAACATTTCAAATCGTTTAAAAATTAAAAAAAGTTTAATTGGTAAGTTATGATCTTAATTGTTTTTTTTTTATATTTTATTTTAAACATCTTACTAAAATTCATTTATGGTGGATTATTAAAACTAATGTCATGTATGACCCATTTAAATATTAAAAACGTATGAATGAATTACTATTACAGCATACGTGTAAAAATGTAATAGTTAATACTTTTTGCTAAATAATGATAAAATAATACTCTTAATATATAAAATTTAATTTCAAATTTGTTTTTATTTCGCCAACATTTTAAATTTGGCAATTGTCAAGTTCACATAAATACTATGTTATTTTATATCAAATTTCAAACACTGACAATCGAAAATAATGCCAAATATTTGTAAATAGTTACATTTATTTCCTTAAAATATCTATGCCATTATTATTATAGGCAGAAATTAAATAACATGTTAAAAATCATAAAAAATTTAATATGCAATCAAATTTTGAATGACAACCTTCAAGACATTTAATTAAAAAAAGATAACTATATGTGTAAATTAGGATTTTTTTACAAAAACAAAACTAAAACAGATTTTATGAAACAGATAATCAATGTTTACAAACAATGTTTGTCTTGATCATCAAATGCTACAGTTGTTACCACTAGATTTCTAAAAATATTACACTAAAATTACAATTTTTAAATACTCAACCAAATTTTTAACAATGGATCTATATTTTGCTTATTGTAAAAATAAAGATATCAACTATATTTGAAATGTTTAAAAATCACTTTATATTTATATGAAAGCTCACAATTTCAAAATTGTGTACATATTGATTATTATTAACAAAAAATCTTCTATAAATACAAAATTTTCATAACTCGTAGGTTATTAATACTAATGTAAACAAATAGCTGTTTTTTGTTATTTGTTTTATGATTCTTCCAACTCTTTAAATGTTTTGGTTTAAATGTGTCAAAAAAACACACACACAAAGCTTTATTAAGACCACCAGTCTTATACAGATTCATGTGTAAAGAAAACATGTTAGTTGACCAAAAAACTTTGCTATAATACTGCTATTTGTCGAAGGAATTTTTTAGATATCCTACCTATAATTCCAGATGTTTAATGTGTTGAGCCCATCTCATTTTTTACCACAATGTTGTAGCTGTGTTTGCAACTATCCCAACCTAATATTTATTGGAATAGATATAAATAGATTCACATTTATAAGTTTACAATTTGAAGTCAAAATTAAAAGTAACAAAAAATATAAACACAAGATAATAAGACCAAATCTAAATAAACAATGTGTGACGTTTCTGTTAAAGCATTGTTACTGAAACATGTTACATACTATTTATTTATTTAGATTTAGTCTTATTACCATGTGTTTATAATCTATAATCCAAATTGTGCCTTATCAAAATATAAAGTACTGTATATACGTCTTCGAAACAACAGGTATCAAGACTAAATCTAATGAAATTTTGTAATGCTTCCATAATAGCATTGTTGTTAAAACATCACAAACATTTAATTAATTTGGATTTGGTCTTGTTAATTTTTGTTTTTTAATCTATAATCCGAATTGTACCTTGTTAGTCTTAAGTTGTTACTGCATACTAGGGTGTTGGTACAACGGAGCTTCATTTTTTAAAAATGAAAAATGTGTCTTTAGGGTCTCATAATTCTTAATAGATCAAATTTATTTAGCCAAGTATAAGTCAGTGTTAAGTGGTAGACAAAGTGAACAGTTTTCAGTAGGGAAAACTATCTCCAATTTGTCCTACCCAATCATCTTGCATTGCCATGATCCATATGTTGTAGCCAACAACTGAAAAATGTACTTCTTTGAGCATCATATCTCCTATAAAAACTTTCATGAAATCTTCCGGCACAATATTGACCATGATCACACAAATGGAATATCATCAATCTTAAGTTCAAC
Organism: Cordylochernes scorpioides; assembly: GCA_030710605.1. Classification (NCBI taxonomy): domain Eukaryota; kingdom Metazoa; phylum Arthropoda; class Arachnida; order Pseudoscorpiones; family Chernetidae; genus Cordylochernes; species Cordylochernes scorpioides. Next base: position 26,294,648 of record CP092863.1, read on the forward strand.
TTGAACGTGTTTATTGCCATATGTTTATAGATTATAAACACAAAAGTAATAAGACCGTATTTATATTATTATTTTTGTCTGAAGATGGTAACAACGCTGTTACTGTCACGTCACATACTATTTATTTATTTGGATTTGGTCTTATTACCTTGTGAACCTATAGCAAGGTATTAATATACTCAAATTAGATCCATTTCCAGTGTCTATTAGTGCCTATAGTTTGTGGTTAGTAATTTAAATGTCCTTGTGGTTATTAATTTCATTGACCTTGTACAATCTTCCTTTCTGTGTGGCTTCAACCAAGTCATGGTGTCTTATCTTTTGGCTTTGCTTCCACTTACTTTACTCTGGTGTTAGTATTACTTCTAGAAGGATACTGATTTGCTTTGTGGAGAAAAAAGTTACAACTGAAACATTTTCTCTCCAAATCTTTGAATTTACACTCACATGAGAGATACAGTGGACCCTCGGTTTGCGAGCATAATCCGTTCCAGAGCCATGCTCATACTCCAAAACGCTCGTAGTGCGAAACTAATTTCTTATTTTTAATAATTGAAACTCGGGCAATTCTTCTTGCTACGAACAATTGCACAGTTTCCCACATTTTACATATTTCCCAAATCTGATCTGAAGGGAGGGATCCCAGTGAATTTTCATCCATCACGATTACGGGCAACCATCACGAGTTGCTCGTAATGCGAAATTTCACTCGTAATCCGAGGTAAAATTTTTCAAAAAATTTTGCTCGTACTGCGAAAAGCTCGTACTCCAAGGTGCTCGTAAACCGAGGGTCCACTGTACTCGTTTATGTCTCAGTTGAGAGCACTTTGATTCCTTAAGTCAACTGGTTTGAGAATCAATTTGCCTATAGTGCTATTGGTTATGGACTTGGATTTCATCACTTCATAATTCTTAAGTTTAATCATGATAAGGCACAATTTGGATTATAGATTATAAACACGAGGTAATAAGACCAAATCCAAAAAAATAGTGTGTGATGTTTCGGTAACAGTGTTGTTACCAAAATATGTCACACACTATTTATTTATTTGGATTTGGTCTTATTACCTTTTGTTTAAGTTCAATCTTAAAACCAGGATAAGATGTGGAGCCATATAAGATAGACTCCTTAAATTCTTTGTCAGGAATTTCACCAAGTCCATAGTAGGTCTCATTTTGTTGGTTTTTTTTTTCTTTGGGTTAGAAGGATATTTCTCCCATCAAATGGGATGTCAAACCTAGATAATTGACTCTTTAAGGTTTGGCAAAGTTAAGATGATTGAGTGTGGCTACCCCAGCTAGCAACTTTTCTGCTACCATCAGGTTGTACAGACCTGCCCAATGGCATTATCATATAGTTACTTTACCACACACACACACACACACATTTATTAAAAATTACAACTGCTGTATCTACTATCAAATACAGGAATTCCATCAATGGCTTCTTTAATGTTTCCACTTTGATGTAACACCATCACCTATTAAAATATTTTGTTTTAAATCTTTCTCAACATTCAGCCTTTACTATTGCCATGTTAATGGTTTCTTGGGTGCAAAACAATTGGGCTTTAAATTTGGCAGTAAAAAATCATGCATACATAATCATTTAATAAACATTTAAAATATACTCCTGTTTATTCTTTTTTAAATAAACATTTTGTTTCCTTCACTGAATATATTTCTTCTTTTTTTTTTTTTAATTTAGCGTGTTGTTCTTTGTATTGGTGTCTTCTTCTTCTTTCTTAGCTCCACTCAATCATATTAAGGTATCAAGCTTGTAAAACTTGAGACTTTTGATGGTGTCTGCCGGAGAAGAGTAGAGCTCATCAATGGATGACTCAATACAGTCAAAATTTGACAACCATCATGATTGGATAAAGTAAAATGTGTCTGCCTTTGTCATCAAGACTGGGAGCACTACTCAGTGGCAGGCCGACTTAGCTCCAAAAGAAATGGCCGCCTCTGACCTGAGGAACAGACGCCATGTGCAGCTGCTTCTAACATGGAGTACAAACGCTGCTCATCCTGTATCCCTGGATCAGGAGCCCTTACAGGGTACTATCAGCCGGGCCAGATGAGCCCAGGTTTTTTAGTGAGCTTGTTACTGCTTCCCCTCCTTTTTTTTCATCCGGGCTTGGGACTGGCAAAGGCGGAGTTGGTGTCATTCTTTTAAGCTTAGCATCATTGTAAAACAAAGTAGAAATCCAAATAGTCTACTCTCAACCCCAGACAAACCCACAAATTTTTTGAGGAATCAGAATAGATATAAATGTGGATAAGTTTACAATTTAAAATGAAAAGAAATAAAAAGCACATTTTTAAGAATCTTTATTGGTTATTGAGCAAAGTTGTTCTGCTCTTCTTCTTATTTCTGTGTTTCCAGCTTCTTCCTAATCAAATCCTACATATAGTTATCATTCAAGAAAATAAGACCTAATCCAAATCATATCCTAAGCACAAGGTAATAAGACCAAATCTTTTTTGTTGACCAAATCGTTCTTGATTTGGTCTTGTTACCTTGTGCTTATAATCTATAATCCAAATTGTGCCTTATCACTTAGTAGCTTCTTGTAGCTATAATTTATAATTTAAATTGTGCTTTATCATATTTATCATTTATAATTTAACTTCTTTTATAACAGCAACTTGGCTGTAATGTCCTAATTCTAAAGTCCCAATTGTTGTGTTTATAGCAGCATAAAATAATTTATCTTGGGGTCTCAAGTGGTGGGTTACAACCATGGTTAAAACCATTGCAACTAAAACTTGGAACCTTAGAATTATGTTGATATAATCAAGTTGTTGTTATAAAAAAGGTGTTACATTGATTATAAACAATTTAACTATAATAATAATGTTAAAATCAGCAGATGTAAATATTGATTGATCAGATTTATATGTTATATTTACTATGTTAGCAAAAAATAATAATGCCCTATCAGTGATATGAGGTGGGTTATCCTCTACCTATATTCCTCAGAATAAAACTTATCTTGAAGCAAAAGGGGGACAAAATTAGCTTGAAAATATGTGTTTATATAATTGTGAATTATAAAACACAATTATCAGAAGTAATGAGATTCAATTTATGTTAAGAATCACAAGACCAAATCCAGTCTAACTTCTTTAATTCAACACCCCAAGAGAGATCACAGCTTTCAGTTGAATTTTTTTTTTATTATCCTTAGTACACATGGTACAGGCCATGATAATCATATTGATTAGAAGTTGGCGACTGCTTTTACTGTAATAAGTGCACCACATGTCTAAACATGTGAAAAGCAGTTCAACTTTGCACTTACAAATGGGACAGAGCCCCGTTTGGTTACTTGCACTCGCTGGTGGGGTTGGACTTTTGCAAGAATTGGGAGTCATTGGAGCATTTTTTTTTTTTTAATTTGAAAAAAGTGCCCAATGCGTGATTCGATCCCGGTTCATAGCAGTCAAAAACCAACTGTTTAGACCACCTTTCCACCAACCCCCTAATTGAATTAAAGTCAGTTACATGACAAACACATCATACATAACATTTACTGCTAGTGGACATTTTTATAAGATAGCAAAATTTTTAAAATTAAGTAATCAATATTTTTAGAAAACACTCTTGTAATATATTTTAGTTAAAAATATGAATTGATACCATTGGTCCTTTTTTAAATTTAATTTCTTTAGAATATTTCATGATTAACTTTTATTAATGGTCAAAATTGCATGAATACACTTTGTAACCTTGTAAAAATCAAATTTTAAATGGAAAGAAAGTGAATAAATTTGGAAAATGAGGAAACAAACTAAACATTTTATTTTTAAAAATTTATGATCTTTTAAAGAAATCCTTTAGTTTTTGGGCTATAACTCTATTCTACAATATAATACACTGCAGCCTGTGATTGTAAAACGACACTTGAAGTTACACCGCATGGGTTTCTTTTCGATGAAAAATCAAAATTTAATTTCAAGGTGAAATATTGACTATTTCTATCCTTTTTGGATGAGGTATGAAAGGGTGAATTATGAAGAGTAATGACGAACGGAAAAATAAAAAGGATGGGAATCCATCCCTGGACACTTTTATTTTTTCGTTCGTCATTACCCTTCATAATTCACCCTTTCATACCTCATCCAAATAATCGATATTTCACCTTGAAATTAAATTTTGATTTTTCATCGAAAAGAAACCCATGCGGTGTAACTTCAAGTGTCGTTTTATAACTCTATTCATTGTGCCTTCTAGCTGATCAATCTCCAAAAGGCCTACATGCCTTTCCTCCTCAGTTATGTTACTTCAAATAGTACATCATTACCTCTCCAAAATACCTGATTTGTATGTCGGTTACTTGCAGCTGCTTAGGTTATTGAAACCAACACGCCTCCATCATCCATGAGAAACTGCTGGTGTCAGCATTTGCACCACCTCCAAGATCACTTTTAGCTACAGTGTGCATGCACTAACTACAGCCGCAGTGCCACTGAATGCCGTAGTACTGCGTATTTAGAGAAAAAGTTGTATTTAAACAACAATTAACTAATGAAATTGACAAAATTTAATTTAAGAAATGGTCAAATTATCAATGGTGTCAAATTAACATTTGAAGGCTGGATGTTGGGACATGAAAACATGGTCGAATTATCATTGGTCAAATTAACAAGGTTAGATTATACCTCTCAATTATATGTAGTATATCTGTTACAGCATTATTATCATAAAAAAAAATAATAATAAATAAAAAATACTGAATGAGAACCATGAGACCATATGCTGTAATATTCTTCCCATTTAGTACTTTTGTCTTAGCAATGCTGTGTTACTGTCACACCTAGTTGGTCAACTTGTTACAACCACATATAAGTGTCATATATTCTGGTCATTGTATCTGCATGCTACTTTGGAGCATGTTTGGCCATTTCCAGAAAGTCTTTACCAAATTTTCAACATTCTGAAAGGTGAAAGCATGTGTTGACACTGTGTTATAGCTGCATGTGTTGGTAAAAAGTGCTAGTTGTAGCATTGTTTGGACATATTGATGGTTTATTGATTAATTCTGAGATATTCCTAGGAGCAATCAATATGTTTCCAGAAGGAATAGCAAGAAATGGGTCTACCTATGGCTCTAGTATTGTCATGTCTTATTTTTGCATTTATTCAGTGGTTGTGCTCAATATTTGATCTAATGTGCTAAAAACTGGCAACCTAACTTAATAGCTTCAAATTATTATAAAGATGATCCACATTTTATCCAAGGAAGGGGATGGGGAAGTTCATCTTTTTTTTTTTTTTGCACCATGAGAGCATATATTCATGATTGACATCTGTAAATAGGTGAAGAGGTCTAGACCAAAGAAGAATTGGTTCATGGAATTGGAATGGCCTGGAATTAGAAGATAGAAAGAGAATTACACAGGCTGGGGTGGGATGGGTTCAGTGATGACTGACCTCTGTATCAGAGATGGCTGTACCACATGATGCATGAAGTATAAGTTTGCTACTTGTAACTGAGTGAAAGATTTTACTTCTGGTCAGTCAGCATTGGACAACCAACCAAGGTGTGGTGCACTAGCGATTGCCATTCTACAGAGGAAACTGTTTTGTCAGGCTCTAACCGGAAGGTAAACATCCAACAAATTGCCTTTAAAACTAACCGTATCTAGTAGCTACAGGGTGGTTCAACCTATTGTATAAACACTATTGAAGCTGAAGAAATCTGCTGTCGTTATTGAATTATCTGAACACAAGCAACAACTTTGGCAAATAACATTTATAGTGCTTTTTTTTTGGGATGCTAAGTTTCTGAACCAGGTAGTCTCACTTTGATACAAATGGGTAATCTGTGAATGGTGAACAGCTAACAAACCACTGCACACTACATCAGAAATTTGTAACTTTTTTTTTTTGTCAATATGTTTTTTATGAAACGAAATATTGTGTGCATCTCACCCTTAGGAAGGTCCTGGGTGTTCTTTGATATAATGAAGGGCCACTTCTATACAATAAATCAACTCCGGATGATATTATGATCCTACACATTATGCCATCAAGTCAAAACTGGTATCATTATTCTTCATTACAACTAGAGACTATATGCCTCCTACTGCCCAAATATGTCTCATTGTGTTCGGAAGACCTAAAAGCTCCTCAAAAGGTGTAGAGTTTACATAAGACAAACATTTGCATAACAACGTCATGGGTTGGTTCAAATCTTTTTACTATGGAGTTTTTTAGGAAGGCTTTCCTGGATCTTCCAAGACCATGGGAGGAGGCCTATAACAATAGCTACAAGAAAATAAGACCTAATTCAAATAAATTAATAGTGTGTGACGTTTCAGTAACAGCATTGTTACCATCACCAGACAAAAGAAAAAAAAAAGTGGTAACAACGCTGTTACCAAAATGTCCCACACTATTAATTTATTTGGATTAGGTCTTATTTTCTTGTAGCTATAATCTTTAATCCAAATTGTGCTTTTATCAATGCTGGTGGTAATTTATGTAATAATACATTCATTCTCTAATTGTGAAGTAGTTTGTGGAAATGTCAGAGTCACTCCATAGATAAATTGACCTGCCACAATTGTGAAGAAAGGTGCGAGGAGGAGAGTTGTGGTTGGTGGGGTATGTAGGTCAGTGTACAGATGTTTATTTTAGATTTGGTGGGGTGTCTACAATAGAGGGTTAAGCCTTCTTGCATTGCTGGCCTGTGGTTGTTGAGGTGTCACAGAATGGGTTACTGTTTGTCTGGTGGAGTAGTAATAGGTACCTATAGAGTTGTAGAGCATAGAGGTTGTGACAATAACTGCTCATGTTGTGCTCTCTCATTGGCTTGCAGGTGCTACCTTTTGTAACTGAATGTTACTGATGGCTTACTGCTGTCTATTGGAAAATATAAAAAGTGTGATGAAGCTCTCCATGGTGACCCTTCAGCACACAACTTGCAGCCTGAAACACCTACATATTTTTTTCCTTGATATTTCAAGAATGGGATATAGGCTAGGTCTGGAATTTTTTTTTTTTAAATCGACATATGTGGATTTCATCCCCTCATGTAACTCCTTAATCAATGGTGGGGTTTAATAATATTTTTTGGTATCGTCAAAACAATAATAATAAATAATTACTATACATGTGTATTGCAAAACCATTTCCGTATTGTTATTCAATTGAGCATTTTCCATTACAATTTAAGACCTTTTGTGCTGATTTGATATTTTTGGAATATTTAAACTCAATATTTTATATATCTTTTAAAATGTTGGAAATTTGCAGTGCTCTTGTCTTACATTTCATTCGCGATTTGACAAACTCTTTCCATTTTTTTTTTCCATTTGAATAACTTTAAATCAATCTTTAACAGTATTTAAACAGAAGTTTTAATAAAGAATAAAAATATTTATTTATTAAGAAGAAAAATTATCTCAAGTATTTACTCATTAATTTGATACTTGCAATAATTTGACCACGTTTTCATGTTCCGACCTGCAGTCTATCAAATAATATGAAAGTTATTCTAACAAATGATAATTCGACACTATCGATAATTTGACCGATTTTTTAAATGAAATTTTGACACATTAGATAATTTTTGTTCAAATACAAATTTATTGCTGGAAATACAATACTTTGGCATGGCAGAACAGTGGCCATAGCTAGTGTATGCGCACCAGGCTTAAAAGTCTTAAAATACATCATAAAATCGGTGCCAACGATGGATGACTTAGGTCTAACTTTAGTGGCTGCTAATTTATCAATGTAAACAAATGTCTTGGAGCCTTTTCCTTTAGGCTTTTTCTTTATTTTCTAAATTTATTCGATTTTTCTTACCATTGCATTTATTTACTTATATTAAAATAATATTTGTAATTTTTCCTTTGTTTATCAATGTACAATGATACCTCGACATACGAGCGCCCCAACATACGAGTTTTTCGAGATACGAGCCGACGAGCAAGTGATTTTTTGCTTTTAGTTACGAGCGAAATTCGAGATACGAGTTCGGTTCGGTAGTAACACGCAGTCGCGCCATCACGCGCACACCCAGGAACTGACGACTGAGGAGATACAAGAGTCACAGTCACAGCAGCATACTGAGGTTATGCAAGTAATTGGTTTTGAGGAGTCAGAGGAGGAGGTTATTTCTACAAGTGAGATAAAGGAGATCTTTGGAATGTGGGAGAGAGTTTCACAGTTTGTGGAAAAAAAACACCCAGAAAAAGTTTCAACAGGTCGTGCATCTAACCTTTTTAATGACACTTGCCTAACTCATTTCTGGAACATTCTGAGAGGGAGGAAGAAACAAACCTCCTTGGACATGTTTTTTTCTAAACGGCCTACAGGTGAAAGCGAGAAAAATGTAGCGAAAAAGGCAAAGACCAGTGAGGATATCTAATTTATTTCTTTACATTCTCTTTTTTGTTTTGTGCAATAAATATTTGATATTTATAAATAAGTTTTTATTATTTAAAACCACGTAACAAAAATAACTGGGGTAACATTTTGGAGGTTGGAACGGATTAATGGTAGTTCAATTGTTTTGTATGGGGAAATTTGCTTCGAGATACGAGCAAGGTTGCGGAACGAATTAAACTCGTATGTCGAGGTACCACTGTAAGTTTATCCATCACTTAAAGGTAATCATGTAAACATTCTGAAAAAAATAAAAAGTCCCAATATGGTATCAAATTCACATTAATAATCAAAGTATATTACACAATAGCATTTTCTAATATTATTATTTTAATTATTTATTTGATTGTCCTAGAGAGAGAGAAAAACATCCACAAACATTGAATGTGGTGATGAAATCATCTACCAAACTTTAATTCAACAACTACCTTAATTCAACCGAAAGCTCTGATCCCTTGGGCTGTTGAATTGAAGAGGTTAGACTGTATAGACAAAATAAGCGATGGTATTAACTAAACAGAGGATACAGTATTTATTATCTTTATTAACTTAAAAATATGTTATTTTTAATATAGGTATTTTTAATAAACTTTAATTTTTACTTTTAATATTTTTTTGTCTGCGCTAGTGGAAATATTTATTATATAGAAAATCAATAAATAAATGCATTGGGAAAGCATCCATTGTTTGGTGGTGTCTGTTGGGGGGGGGGGGGGGGGGGGGGGGATGTAATCAATGGAAGGGCAATTTTGACGATAAAAACTGTCCATGTGTCCACTAAGGAAGGTTTTACTGTTTTATGTCTACATATAAAAACTACTGAAGCCGAGAAAAAGTGAGAGGACCTGATTTCTAATTGTTTAGCCAGTTTCATCTTTCTGACCACTTCATCTTTTGTTCTGTGGCTATTAAACCACATAGTTGGCACTTGTAGATTCTGGTTGACAGCTTAGATGATATCTATTGTTGTGTGGGAGCCTGGAAGTCACAGGGCCGTACTAAGGGATGTAACTTTTTATTGGTGCCAGGGTTTAGGCTGGTCTGGGGATGCATCTTGTCTGTAGCTTCTTGGCACTCGGGTCGGTCCTCTGTAGGGTCGGTCGGTGCGGGTCGGGCCGTCTTCATTTTGCGTTGATCCAAAAATGGAACTTAACTCCAACAATAAATAAAGAGAGCAAGCAAGAAAGTTGGTTCGTGGTCAAAGTGCAATTTCGCCGAACTCTGTTGTTCGATGACTCACAGAAAAAGATTAAAATAAAAAAAAAAATTAATTAAAACTTTTTTTTAAATTTCAAAATCGTGAGCCTTGCTAGTTAATATAGCGGGCGTGTGTTAGTCGCGCCCACGTGTCCGGCGTTCAAGGTCGCGCCGTGGTTACACAACACTATATCTGCTAAGGAGCGATGTCCATACCTTTCTGTGTGATTTTTGAAAGTGTTGGGAGATCTTTTTTAGGAAGTAATTGTTGTGACCTAAAGGGAGGCTAAAATCCAAATTTCTGGTTTTTACCCCAAACTGCTATAGAGTTAACAAATTTGAGCAGCTTAATATCTAGAGAATGGGTATTTTTATTAATTTGTTTTCAATATCTTCAGCCCTCTATATTTATCTCACATTTATTCTAATTATAAAATTGAAAATTGCTCTTGGCAGCACCTCATAAATTGGACCTCCACCTGCCTCAAATAAAATAATGAGGACTCAGGAGGGAAGGATGGTATTTGGCAACATTATATTTATTCCAGGAACCTAGGTAGAGGACAACTCTCAACAAAGGACAGATTTCATTGCCTAAATTACCATATTTTTACTAATTAACAACTCTTTGGCAAGAGACATTTTGCTCTGCAACTAGGTGTCCTTTACAGAGAGGTTTTACTGTAATTGTAAATTAATTTAACATTCTTCTTAAATAATTATTTATGTTAATTGAAATTATTTCTATTCATACATTTCATTAAATTTTACAAGAGGCCAGCTTACTTTCAAAATATGTTGGTTGAACCACCTACTAGATTTCCAGAAGGCCTTTTATTTATCAAGTAAAAAACCGCAATGGCATGCCGGGAACCTCGGAGGACCAGCCACTGTCATTTTTGTGGTTGTGTGCCTGCTTGAGGGTAAACAGCTTCTTGTCCGTGAAAAGGATGTGCTCCCATCGCTGACCAGTGGCCCGATGCTCGAGTAGGCGACATCTCTCCAGCCATATGTGCTTTTTCTCATCTGTGAGGAGCTGAACTTTTAGAGTTTGTACACCTTGAGGTTTAGTTCCTTTATTGCTATAGATGTACTGACAACTTGCTTATGCCAGTCTCACGCAATTTTTCTCATGGACACCCTCAAATTTTGTTCAAGTTGCTTTTTGATGATCTTACGGTTGGCGAAAGTATTGGCTTGTGCTTTCTTCCTCTTCCGGCACGGTGGCATTCATGGCCAAGCTCATTGAAGCGATGAATGGCCTTGGACACGGTTGAGGCACTTTGAGCAGCCCAACAATTCCACATTGATGTTTTCCTTGACGGAACAGCTCAATAATTGCACTATGTTTGTTTGACATCCTAAAAAACGAAAAAAATAAGTTAGAACAAAGCCAAAACTTAACATAATGGTACATAAAAATATGGAGAATCCGACAAAACATTTTAATTAATTTATTACAGTTCAATACTTTTGTGTTAGGATAAATATTAAATCTTGTTATTTTGGGACACCCAGTATATATTTAAAAAATATGAAAAGTTTGTGTGTATGTGTGTTTGTTCCAAATATGTGTTTCTCTCCACAATACTAGATCTGGAAGGAGTCATCGTCTTAGTTTTGAACTCACTATATATAAATTAGTCCGATAATAGATTAATTTATATGTTTATTTTCAACTAGCGGACGTACCCGGCTTCGCCCGGGTTTTACCCGAGTAAAAGTTTGTCTAACGAATCTCTCGATAAAGTGAACATTTTTTTCCCGGTCCCTTGAAAAATACTCGATAAGTTGAATAAAATCAATATTAATTGGTTCCCTCGGTAATTGGAAGTTAAAGGAATAGTATCTTGCCTTGGAATTGTATCATTATTCTTGTATGGATGTACCCGGCTTCGCCCGGGTTTTACCCGAGTAAAGGTTTGTTTAACGAATCTCTCAATAAAGTGAACATTTTTTCCCGGTCCCTTGAAAAATACTTGATAAGTTGAATAAAATCAATATTAATTGGTTCCCTCGGTAATTGGAAGTTAAAGGAATAGTATCTTGCCTTTGAATTGTATCATTATTCTTGTCTCAAATAAATTGCTGTGTCATCCTGAATTTTGTCTTTCCTAATTTTCTACATTACAAAATCATCGTATCATCATGATAATATTTAGAGCAGATTGTTGAATTATAACAGATAAATTAGAATATTTATCTTGATTATTTCTAGGCGAAAAGTTATTTCAAAAATTTTATTTGCTAGAAACCTTCCCAGTACTATACTAAATAACTTCCCAAAGTTTCATGGCGATCCAATGAGTGGTTTGGTCAGGCATAAAGGACAAACAAACAGACACACACACATACATTCATTTTTATATATATAGATAGAGACAAAAGACAGAACCATTTCTGTACCGTAATTTGGTGGCAAGCTTGCTCAGGCCATCCAGTACACTACAGCAGAAAGAAATTGACAATATGTTTTAAAGCACTTCAATCTATCTTTACCTTTATCAAAAGTAAAAATAATAGCAAAATTTAGCCTAATATGAAATATTTATTCATTTTTTCAGTTATTATCATTTTAAAAATATTATTCAAGAATTTAGTATTAAGTTTTATCACCATATGTTATAAGAAGCTATTGATATTACTATACTGTTAAAAAATAATATATAATATATATTTTGATAGAAATTTTGCAGGGAGGATATACACTCATGGACAAAACTTGAGGAAGTTGTACCTTTAGCATGTACAGTCGAACCTCTTTAATTCAACACCCCAAGGGATCAGAGATTTCGGTTGAATTAAAGTTATTCAGATGACTGGCTAATCATCTAACTCGCTAAAATAATATATTTTTTAAATAGCTTTGTAATATAAATTGATCATATTAATTAAAACCATTGTGTGTGTCCATTTTTTTTGTATTATTTTTTTTTTATTTTCATGATTAACTTTAGTATCAGGGACAAAATGGCAATAATACATATTTTTGAAACATAAATAATTACAAATGATATTTTATTCTAATTGAAGAATATAGCGGTTGAAAGGAAATAAATATGGAAAATAAAAAGAACATTTAAAAATAATCATGAAGATCTTTTTAAAAATTCCTTTATAGATGTCTGTTTTTGCACTGAAATCCTATTCAGGAAGTATTCCAGATGGTCTATTTTAAAAAAACATGCATGTCTTTCTTCCTCTGGGATGTGTTTTAAATAACAAAGAGCTTTTATTGTATTAAAGGCATCCACTGCTGCTGCAGGTGTTATTGATTTTGTGTTTAAATCTTCTATAATAACATGGAAATGGAATATTGAAATAAAATGTTATCATAATCATTGTGGCTACATTTTATGAAGATTTATTTATTTAAAAGGAAACTATTTGTAAATTTTAAAATAACTAAAATATTTCAATGCTGAAAATTAAAAGGAAAATAATATTATTAATTAGCGCACGATTCCTAAATTCCTGCATAAAAAAATAAACAACACTCGCGACATTGCGCAATGGCACTGCAAAGTGAAACTTAAACTAACAGAAACCAAAAGTGTGCAGGCGCAATCCTATCGGCGCCCGCCGATTGTTGCCGCAATACCTGTTTAGCGGTAAAGTTGTATGTAAAAAGACATTCAACTGTCGAAATTTGAATTTTAAAATGGTCAAACTATCGGAACTGCGTATTATCGATACTGTCGAATTACGGTTTGTTATTTGATAGGCCGGAGGTCGGGACATCTGAATATGGAGAATTAAGGTAGAGTGTTGAATTTGCGTGTGTTGAATTAACGAGGTTATACTGTATTTTGGGATTCAGACAATAACTCTGAAAGATATTTGATACACTGTGACCTTTATTGAAGACACATGACATAGCTAAGTGTGAACAAAAACATCTGTCTCCTTAAAAAAAATGATGAATGGCTACATCAGACTTTCCAGTTCCTTAAGTTTTGTCTATGTGAGTGTATATACTTTTTAATCTATAAAAAGAAAGGTTACCCTCACAGTCAAAATAGATGCTAAAACTAAGCGCCATGACCTCTGATGAACATGGTCTCCAGGTGGGCATTCTGAAAATGCCAAAGCTGGCATTGTGGCTTTATCATCGACCCAAGCACGCTTGTTTGTGAAGATGGTTAATAGAAAGTGCTTAGTTTTAACATCTATTTTTAAAGGAAAGGTGGCCATTCTTTTTATAGAAAAAAATATTTTTGTTCATTCATTATTTTTTGGGCAAACCTTCTCACTGGAAGATCAGCCTCTGTCACAGGTGTGAGATGGAGGTTTTTTTTTTTTTTTTAATTTTAATGCAAGATATTGAAATGATTTTCCTTAAATAGAAGAACTGTTTTATGCTTACTTGTTTCATTCTGATTGGCACATGAGTAAATATATTAGAGAAGAGAGGTAAACCCAAAAATCAGGATATCACTTTATTTGAACAGCATCATGGCCCTGCACCATGTGCAGCAACTCAAACATTACTTTTTTTATGTATAAAAAAGAATAAATAAAATCATTGCTCTCATCTACATTTATTAATCATATATGGCCCTTTGTGGCTTTATTCTCTCAAAACCAAAAACTTTGTAGAATAAGACTTGACCAAGCTGTGAGGGCTTACCTACCTATGGACAGTATTTAGAAAACTAATTCCATTGGTGGTGTGGGTGGGTGTCTCCCACAGCCCAGATGTAGGGAAATAAAAAATCTTCCTCTCCTTTGAAGTTTGCTTTGTTTCTGGAGAGATGTGAGTTGGCGGGCTGCCAGTTTTGCAACATGTGGAGTTGCCTCATTGGATGACACAACTCTGAGAAAGTAGCTGTCCCCTTCATTGTCCCACCACAGTACACGTGGTGGTGGTACTCACCCGATCAATCTCTTAAAACTATTCAAGTGACATCTTATATGAGTGGTGAATGTTTATATATACAGTAGAATCTCCATGAGAGGACACTCGCACCAGAGGCCACCTCTCTACAAAGGACAGTTTTCATTTGCAAAATTACCATTTTTACTATTTTGCCACTCTCCGGTAAGAAGACACCTCTCTCTAAAGGACACTTTGGCTCTGCAATTAGGTGTCCTCTACAGGGAGGTTCTACCAAATATTTGGTAATGCATAAAGTTTGGCAGCTTTTTGAAGATGACATCACACATAATTTATAATTATACTTTACAATTTTGGGAACAAAAAAAAAAAGGTCTCGATCATAAAATATTAGTTTTTATATTAGTAATTGTGTGCATGTGATAAATGCAACTCTTCCCATGTTGACCTGCTTCGACTGGCATTGATCAATGAGTCTTTTAGCACCATGTATGAAGGAGGGGTGCTACATAGGGTTCAAATGATCTATATAAATGTGATCAACTGGCACAACTAATGGTGGTGTCCTATACACACTTTATTTATTACTTGCTGGAGTTATACATTTTTATATATTATCTGAGCTCTCTCAAGATATGGAACTCTTACTAAATGCTCTTCTCTGTGTGCAGAGCCAACTTCCCCAAGTAAGAAAATGTAACTTCTCGGTGGGGAGCGAGGCCCATTTGTTGGAAGAAATCTTCCAACCCCACCTGTCTTTCTTGGGTTTGAAATGATTAACGATGGCTACTACCACAAACGAGGTATGAACCCATCGCATCTCACTTCAGCAACTCATCATTCATGCTGCAAACCCAACAACCACCAACCCCCCCGCCTGCCTGCTGATCAACTCCCCATCTCTGCTGGACAGCGCCCTTCAATGACTGGCTCCTCGCTCCAGGAGAAGACTTTCCTGCATTCACCTCATCCTCCTCCTTGTAAAACTAAGGCTCTGTGTGTTCCTGCCAACTGGAAGCGCGTGGTCCATGAAAACAAAGTTGCCTATATCAGGTAGTTTTTTTATTTGTAATATAGGGAGTTTTCTCTCTTCTTCTTTCTTATCTCCACTCAATCACACTAAGGTATCAAGCTTGTAAAGCTTGAGATTGACAACCATCATGATAGGGTAAAGTAAAATGCGTCTGCCTTTGTCATTAAGACTGGGAGCACTACTCAGTGGCAGGCCGACTTAGCTCCAAAAGAAATAGCCGCCTCTGACATGAGGAACAGACACCATGTGCAGCCGCTCCTAACATGGAGTACAAACACTGCTCATCCTGTATCCCTGGATCAGGAGCCCTTACAGGGTATTATCAGCCGGGCCAGCTGAACCCAGTTTTCTCTTAATATCCCCTAATAACACCGACTCTTCAGGCTGAAAATATAACATAAATTTATAAAATACTAAAATTGATCACAATATATAAATACAATCAAATTTTCAAAGGATCTAAATTGTATGGTTGAATTAAAGTTGGTGTTGATTTAGAGTTAGTTGAATTAAAGTAAATAACCTGATTTTGGGATTATCAAAATTATTGAAATAAAGAGGTTATTCTGTATATAAATTATTTACGATAAAGTAGAATTTAGATACAAATTATTAGAATGTGATGTTTCAGCAACAACACTGTTACCGAAATGTCACAAACATTTTATTGATTTGGAATTTGGTGTGTTTGCCTTATGTTTCTTTATTATTCAATAATATTTTGAAATTATTTTTTTAAAAGATAGGTACTATTGAAAGATATGTTTTGGATAGAATGAGTAAAAGGTATCTAAAAGAAAGGAGTGAAGTTAATAATAATATAAAGGAATTGTGATAAAATGTATATATTGATGAGACAAAGGCGGGGATGTGATCCTCAGATAGTTTATTTGGTGCAGTGCTGGGCTCGTGGTCCAGTCCAGGAAGGGCATCAAGTTCAGGGTTTCGCTGAGCCGGTTGTAGGAAGGGTTGGAGCTGTAGCTGGACATTTCTAAATCGCCAGGTCAAGATCCAAACAGGACGAAGATTAATCATTTACTGGCATGTTGTATTTAACACCTTGCCGCGAAACAGTGGTCAATGGTCAAATACAATTTCTACCCTTCATCTCTGTGGTTCGTTTCTCTGGTGAAAATAATTAAATAAAAATTAAACAAAAATTTAAATAATTTTTACCAGTCACACGTACTATCGGTCCTATCGGTTGAATACTTGTTGACACACAATAATATATATAAATATCTCTTGTCACCAAAGCCTATATTATAGATAGGTCCTAAAATTCCCCCTCGTTGGCTGCTACAGCAGTACATCCCACTTCCCCTAAGTCAGGATCTACCTCCACCACATGAGATGAACCTCTCCCTCACATAACTTGTATTTATCCCTTATTTAAATAACTTCTTGGTTTTCACTTTGTTTCGGTGGGAGTATTCCTCACTGATTCAGTTTCTTTCACTATTTCTCCCCAGCAGTGGCTAGACACTGGTTTGTTTCACTCCGACTCAGGTTTTACGTTCCCCAGTTTCACACCATGTTAAGAAGATGTACCTTAGGTATCCTGTCAAATACAAGAGTAGAAGCCATTGAACATAAAGATGTTGATCCATTGTTTATCCTTCAGGAATAAATTGGCAATGAAAAAAAAAAACAATGTAGTAAAAAAAAGTAGTCAGTATTAGCCTTTTTTGTTTATTTTTTATTTTTTGCTTGTCTCAATTTTGCGGAGAGGCTTAACACTCTCCTCAATTCTCTACTGCTGAATTATATAGCTATTTAAAATCTGAATAAAATCATCCCAAGTATACATTGTCTTCCTTTTGTTCTATGCCAAGATTCATAGGCGCAAAACTGGGACAGAATTTTTTTTTTCTTATTTACACATCCCCCTTCATTGTAATAGTTTGAGAGCTTCCTTTTCATGCATTGATCTCTTCAGATAACATTCAGATGGACAAATGGCTAGCAATTGCTAATAAAACTTTATTTTAGGGCACTCGCATCACATCTATGATGGACACCCAAATCTCTCCACACCATTGAAACTTTCTAAAAGCCATTTTAAATGTGGCCTACCATTACTATGAAAGATTAATGATAAAGCACAATTTGGATTACAAATTATAGATACAAGAAAATAAGACTAAATCCAAATAAATTAATAGTGTGTGATGTTTCGGTAACAACGCTTTAGATGATATTTTAAGTTTATTCTTTGCTCTCACATTGTTTTGGAAAGAAAATTTTATAAATCAACAATAAGGCAGATTTATTTGCCTCCGCTACATCTAGTATAAATTTAGTAAAAATGGTGTTATATACACAGTGTAAACTTGTCAATTCAACCCACCATAATTCAACACACTTACTTTAATTCAACCATTTTTCTTAATTCTACAATCTGACTATTTACTTTAACTGACTATAATTCACCACTGATTTTAAAAATAATTTGTGACTTTACACGAGTTAATAAGGCAAATAAATAAATAGTGTGTGATGGTTTGGTAAAAACGTTGTTACAGAAATGTCACACTATTTATTTATTTGAATTTGGTCTTATTACCTTGTGTTTAAAATCTATAATCCAAATTGTGCCTTATCATTAAAACTTGTTACTTTAACATTATGATGTTATATAACCAAATTGCTGTTATAACAAGTTTCCATTCTAATCTATAATCTGAATTGTGCCTTATCAATTTGGGACTTTAAAAAATCTTTCTCTTCAATCCAATTTGGTTTTAAATATGCTGGATCTTATTTCTTATAGTTTTATCATCCCTATCAGAATTGTATTTGGCACCTTAGAAAATATTAGTTATAAATGCTATGTTAGATCTCTAATCCAATAGGTCTTAAATAGGGGTTTAACCATATGTATCAAGAGAAAGTGAAAAACACATGTTTTATAAAGATAACAGCATCAATCGAGACTGTTTTTATATATAACCATGTTGTTACTATAACCATAGTTTAAACAATTGAGACTCGAGACTTGGGACTTAAGAATCCTGATGTTATAACCAAGTTGCTGTTATAACAAGGTGTTCCACTGTATAGTGCCTGGAGCCAATCAACAACCAGGAGTGGTGGGTGTGTGCAGTCCTTCCCAGTGCCAGCTGAACTCCATTGGGGAGGTGGTAGCCTATCTTCAGTCAGAGGGAACCTGCAAGTGTGGCCTAGAGTGCCCCCTGGTGGTGACCCGAGTCTTCAACTTCGACCCCCAGGCCGAGGTCTCCCCCAGTCCCTTGATCCCCTCTTCCTCCTGCTGCTTTCTCAACAAGTCTACCGTCCTCCCCAAGAAAGGTAACATCCTACTTGTTTGTTAATTGGGCTGATGCGGAAATAATGATTCAATTTTTGGCAGACAATATCGAGCATAATATTTTTTCATATCAAACAAATCTTTATGAATCAAAATGTATTTAAAAAATCAATTTTAATGAAAGATAAGTTTATTCATTTTACTTACATAACATTCTTGAGTTCTAGAGGCGAGAATGTTTAAGACATCATCTTGATTTTTGAAGCATTTTGTGCATAGGATGTGGTTGAAGTGGTAATCTGTAGATAAGAGGTTGGGTAGGTGAGTATGGTGAATGATAGTCCAGCTCATGCAACTTTTATAGCATCAGCTGTTGTCACGGAGATGTAATGGCTTTCAACACCCTTTTGGCTTTAGGAAGTGTGTTGAGGCTGCATCATAGCCCCACCATTGCCCTGAATGCCACCAATTGTGATAGAAACCATTTCTCACACATCATAAGTTACAATACATTTGAGAAACTGGGTTATTCTTGTTTGCGCAGTAGTAGTCGCAATATCACTTAAAACCAATGACTTTTCCTTATTTTTAATTTTCATTTAATTTGTGTGCCACCCATTTGTCGAGCTTTTCACCCTTCCAGTATGATTCAGATGGTGGACAATAGTAGACTGGTTGACCTTGAGTTCTTCAGCAGCCTCTTGTGTAGCTTTGGGCTAGTCTGTGCTTCGATTATGACCTTTGATTGATTATTATCTACTTCAAACTGTCATCCACAACCTCTTCATTTTCTAAGCTGGTATCACCAATGTGAAATTTTGAGAACCAACTGCACATAGTGAATCCATGCACAGATATTATTTTGGGTTGTTTCTGTAGCATTGTTTGTCCAAGTTTGAACTCTTCTGTTGGAAGCATTTGCTAATTCAATATAAATCCACACACTATACAGGATCAGAACAAACAAAAGATAACAAGAACAAATCCAAATAAATGGTGTGTGACGTTTCAGTAACAACATTGTTGCCATCAGACAAAAGTACTGACCGAGTCTGAGTACTTAATGTCTGATGGTAACAACGCTGTTACTGAAAAATCACGCACTATTCATTTTGATTTGGTCTTGTTACCTTATGTTTCTAATCTCTAATCCCAATTGTACCATATCAAGATTAGAACAATTTAACAATGAGCAAAAGATGTCTTAGAGTAGAGATCCTTGTTGTAATATTGGCTTCCCCACACATTCTACCCAGCTGCCTGTGCAGTTTCCCTGACCCCCCTTCCTCCCCTCCCCCCATTGCTGCAGGATCTTCCTGGTGGCGGACTTACTACCTTCACTAACACTTGCACTAACCTGGTAAATACTCTTGGTGTGTCCCACCAGGCTGCTGAACTAACAACTTTTGGGATAACAATGAGTTCTATGTGGGAGATATATGATGGTTTACACTACAATTCCCATTAGAAACCATCTAAAAGAACAGGGATTCACCTGGAGGTGGATTTCTCACTATAGGGGATGTCAACAATAATAAGAGCTCTGCTGAGGTGTTCCACCTACTGAGTGACTAGAAATGATCCAAACTCCTCCATCCTGTTAGATTATATGTGAAAGAATCATGTGTTCCTATTGTCTTGGACCCATGTTTATTCCAACCTGATCAATAATAAGGTATTTCCCCTGCATATACCATTCACTCCAATAAAGAGTTGACCTAAAATTATATCCCTGTAACATTCTTCTATGGTTCTTGCAACTTGTAGGTGAGCATTGCCAAGTTAAAATTTCAAGTTCACTATAAGAGAGACTAATATATTTTTATTTGTATTTATTATTTTGGAACTTAAATTAAGTTCATCATATATAGGGGTAGTTCATAATTTTTTAAAGCTTAAAAATTTTGTTATAACAATGGAATTGGGGATTACCTTAGGTCTATTATAAGGGAAGCTTCACTATATCCCCAGTTTATTTTAGCAAGGTTTTACTGTATATGTGTGCTATAGATTGCATTCAATGTATTTTATATAGAGTAAAAGTGAGCCTTTGTGAAATGAAAGTGACCTGATATAACCCAACCTCCACTGAGACACCACCTCCCATTGAGACCAGGAGATTGAATATTTTTGTTTACACTTTCATGGAAAGTTTTACTGTATGAATAAAGTTCAAATAATCATCTTTGCTGTGTTATTTTTCTCTAGTTTTTGTAATCTGCTGAATACAGTAAACCTCCCAGGAGAGACCACCTCCTTTAGCGACCCTATTTTGTAAAATCACTAATGACTTGATCTCAGCTAATCCAAACTCCTGTGTGTGGAGAAACTATGGTTATCTATCATGAAAATACAATTTAAATAAGATTAAAATTCCAATCTGTTTGTTTCAGTGTTTGGGTTTAATTTCAGGTAATAGTTTGAAACTATATATATATATATGTATATTAATAGTAATTGTTTTTATATTTGGAAAATAGAGGAAAAGTAATCTATTAAGAACAACAGATTTTGAATTAATTTTGAGTCAGAACAGCAAGCTAATTCTGTATCAAATAGTATAGCTATGAAAAATTTTATGATTAATAATTATTTTTTTTTAATTTAATTTGAATGTGTGAGGTTTGTTTTTTAATTTTTTTTTGTAATAAATATTTAGTTAGATTATATTTTTAACAAAGAGAAAAAAAAAAAAAAAAGTAACACCAGCAAAGCATCGGCAGTTACGCGTCATAGGCTGGGTGAAAAAAGGATTAAGCGAAGAGAAAGTTTTAAAGAGAAGAGCAAAGACAGAACCATGATAATAATTTTCCAAATATAAAATAAAGCTAATTAGAGAGAGAAAAAAGTATTTTTTGCTCTATTTTCTCTCTTGATGAGAGAAGTTAGATTTTTGTAATTTTTTTTTTTTTGGGAATTTTTTTTTTTTTTTTTATATATATAAGCTTATTTTAAAGACAATCTAGTGTAAAAGTGGAGGACACGATATAAGATAATATATTAATTTAGGAAGGATGAAAACCTTAAGGGTTAGACCAATTGAAAACCATAAAGGTTAGACCAGATGGAAAGAGGATGGTACTCAGGTGGGCCTCTTCAGATGAAGACCTGAGCAGCAGTTTCGGCCCTTACTCCATTACTGCCAAACCATACCTCTTCGACCAATTAGAAAGCAATTTTAGGTTGGAACGGAGATAGGGTAATAGCTGAACCTTAGATATACTACAAAAATCAACTAATGAACTAATACATTGTCATCTTCTGCACTTTCGAACCTAACTCAAAACATGTTTTTTCAGTTCAGAAGTTAAATTGATTCGGTTCCCTGGACTTAATCCGATTGATACATACTTATCCCTTAGTGTTTCATCCTTCCTAAATTAATATATTATCTTATATCGTGTCCTCCACTTTTACACTAGATTGTCTTTAAAATAAGCTTATATATATATTAAAAAAAAAAAATTCCCAAAAAAAAAAAATTACAAAAATCTAACTTCTCTCATTAAGAGAGAAAATAGAGCAAAAAATACTTTTTTCTCTCTCTAATTAGCTTTATTTTATATTTGGAAAATTATTATCATGGTTCTGTCTTTGCTCTTCTCTTTAAAACTTTCTCTTCGCTTATTCCTTTTTTCACCCAGCCTAGGACGCGTAACTGCCGATGCTTTGCTGGTGTTACTTTTTTTTTTTTCTCTTTGTTAAAAATATAATCTAACTAATTATTTATTACAAAAAAAAAATTAAAAAACAAACCTCACACATTCAAATTAAATAAAAAAAAAAAAAATTATTAATCTTAAAATTTTTCATAGCTATACTATATATATGTATATATATATAGCCCCAAAAAAATGTATATGAAGAGTCTCTCTCTCTCTGAATACTTGCAAGACATCAATCATGGTAATTTTAAGGTTGTGTTTCAGATCATCTCCTGACTTGCAAGAGGAAGAGACTCAAGGGCAAGACCCGGAGTCCATTTGATGGAGTACTGGTGTCCCAGCTGCTGGCCCAGCGGGACCGGCTGGGCATGAAAAGGAAGGAGGCCCCACCAGAGGCCCCTCCAGAGACCAAGTACTTCCATCTGGTGGAGGACCCCATCCCCATCTTGTCTCACCCCATCATCCAGAATGTCAACATCATCACTGGCAACACTTCCTACAACTGCCCTCTGCCAGCCCAGCCTGCTGGCCCTGCGGCCATCTTTGCCACCCAGCAAGTCCACATTGGAAGTGTGGAGCCTGTTGACTCTTCAGCCAAACCCTTCATTGGTGCCCCGGGCAGCTCTGCTCTTCAGGCCTCCCAGCTTGTTTCTACTTCCACTTGTTCTTCCACTAGATCTCCCCATCTCTTTCACCAGCAGACTTCCGAGAACTGTACTCCACCTAAACCTGTTTCCTTTGATGCTATGCAATTCACGTCAGTTTCCCCCTTCCATACTTACTCATCTTCCCCCAATATGACTCTGGCCCCATCATTTCCTCAAGGGGTAACAACAGTTCACCCTTCGTCTCCATCACCCAAGATTCTTCAGACTTATGAGACCCCCTGCTCTACCTACCAGAGAGTTGAGTCTTCCCAGTTTGTAGTTCAGAATCACCACCAGTCTCCTGGGTGCATCTCACAGAGCCCCACCTTGTATCCCTGCCACCAGCCCCCACCAGAGAAGCCTCCTGAGGCTGGACGTACCAATGTAGTAGCCGTTCTGCCAAGCGGAGAGCTTATCCTTCCAGAAGACCTTCTCTTATCAGGAGAGGTTCTACTGGATAGGGGCGGAGGTGCAGGAAACAAGGATGAAGAACACCTTCTCAAAATATTTCAGGACCGCAAGTTTACTTGTGATGGCAAAACCCTGGCAGCAGCTAACCCAGCAATTTCATCCGTTAAGTTTAGTAACACTTCAGTGCCTTCTTATTTTTCAGTTGCCCCTACTCCAGTGTTCTCCACTTGTTCATTTACCACAGATTCCTCTAAAAAGGTGCAGTGCCAGTATGTAAATGGACCAGCAGGGCTCATTTCATTGGATGGGAAGCCAGCAGGGACAAGTGTCACCACATCGTTGACCCAGGTTATCCCAACTGTAGGGCTAGCTGCTCCGCCAGTAGTGCAAGTGATCAACACCATTCCGATTAATGCAATGCAAAATACCTTGCTGATTTCAGGGGGTCAGCCTTCAGCACCAGCTGCTCCCGAGGGCAATGTCATCAACATCCTGCCCACCCAGACATATGTGTCAGCTACAGAAGATGCTGCCCAAAGAAGGCGGGGGGCGAGACCACGCAAAGTCAATCAGACTGTTGCCAGCATGCTACAACAAGTGCAACCCGCCACAGCCACAGGCCTGGTGGTTCAACAAGCACAGCAGATCATCCACCCCATGTTGCAAACAGTTGTCCTCCCTTCGTTTCAAGAGGCCTCTGCACAGAGGCCCACTCTGTTCCCTCAGCTGCTGGTGCAGCCCCTGGGTACTACTATTTTCCAGGTGCCAGGCACCTTAGTGGCCGAAGGGCCGCAGGACCTTGTGGCCCTCCAGCCAAGTGCCTTCAGCAATGGTTCTCTGGTTCCTAACACCTTCATGGCTGCTGCCAACCCTATCCCTTTCATTAAGACTGAGATAATCTCTAACCCAGCACTCTCCATGGTCTCTCAGCAACCTGCCCCTGCACGACAGTCCAATCCATATGCCACCACTACTCAAGTCATGTTTCCCATGGCTCAGGATGGCAGCACCTACACCTGGCCTCACAAGGTGGAACCCCAGCAGCCACAGCACCATGCCTATGGCCAGTTCTGCAAGGACGGAGAGGGCCGGAGTATAGGGGTGCAGAGTGTGGAGGATCCCTTCTACTCTGGGGGCCACAAGGCCATGACCAGTTCACTGGTAGTTTCCTCTAGCCAGCCTTCGCCCCCAGAAGCGGAGTATAGCTGGCCCCCGGACCCAGGCAACCTCTCAGCGGCTGTGCGGGCCGTCATCCAGTCAGAAAAGATCTATAAGGATAACCCCTACTACCTGGAGAAATATGCCAGTCCCTCATCTGTGGTGGACAAGCAGCCAGAGGAGGCCTATGGATTGTGCAACAGTACCACAGCCCCCTGTGAGAAGGGTTGGCAAACTAAGTGCGACACAACCACAGCATCCCTGGAACCTGCAGACTCCTCTGGAATGAGGCCAACAGATGTCAGGAGGAAGAGGCACCGCTGGGATGAAGACGGCCTGACACAGGAGCTACAAGGTGAGAGGACACTTCATTCATTCCACTATATTTTCTAATATATAGGTTTGCTATAATATATATATTGCTCTGGGTGGGTTGGACCATTTCAGAAATAGACTCTGGTGGCACAGAAGAGAGGGGTTTATTTGAATGTCGTATCTGAGGAAAAATTATACAATTGAACCCCTCATTATAATGGCAATTTGGTTAGAACATCATAGACTCATGGACAAAACTTAAGGGAGTGGAAAGTCTTTGATGTTGCCGCCAGTCATCTATTTTTTATTTAATTATTTTTTTTTTTTGAAGGAGAAGGAGGCAATTTTGTTCACACTTGGTTATCTTGTGTGTATTCAATAAAGGTCACTGTTTAGCAAATATCTTTGAGAGCTATTTTCTGAATCCCAATAGTTTTTTGTCCATGCGTGTAATTCTTAAGCCCCAAGTTTTTAAGCTCAAATTGTTTTAACCCTGGTTATATCAACCAAAAATCTTAGTCCCAAGTGTATATCAAAAATACATATCTACCATTGTTTAACAATGACCAGGTTTGAAAGGCGCAAACCAAATTTAAGATTTCCTAAGTTTCTAAAATAATTCCAATATTAAAACTAGTGTTATAAAAAGGGCTCTTTTACATTTAAAAACATTTCAAGACAGATTTTAAAGTCCCCAATTCATTTTGGGATTTTAAAATGATTGTATTTGAGGCTAAATTTGTTTTCAAAATTGCCAACAATAAATACAATGTATGATCTTCTAATGTTTAGATACAGTTAGAAAATCCCTGGCACCTCTAAACAACGGACAGCTTTTGTCACCAAAATTGCCTTTCCATTGAAAAAAAAAATTTTTATTAAAATGCACTAAAAAGGAGAAAAATCAATATTTCAGCTTCCGCCATTGAACAATTAGATATATTTGAGTCAAAATAAAAGCGGTGGGGACATCATCAAGAATTTTGACCCTGATTTTATATAAAGTGGCATTATATTTAACCCTTTGAGTGCTGGTGTCATTTTGTTGCTTAGTCTTTTTTTTTCTCTTCCAAAATTTTCTAAAATTGATTTATTTTTTATTTAAATAATGAGTTTATACATCAGTAAAAAATTTATATATGTAATCTTAAATATTGATGATAAATATATTGCAAGTTATTATACATAAATCTGACAATTTTAATGGAGGTTATATATTTATATAAATATATGCATATATTTTTAAATAATAAAAATTATTTTTAATATTCAAATATATAATAATTAAAACTCATACTTAAATTGGACAGTTACAGGATTTTTTAAAATTTTGCTTCATATGATAATCCTTGAAGCTAGGCATGACACACAATGCTGGCATATTGGGGCAATCTGGACAGTAAAATGTTGTTTGCTTTCTTTTACAAACACCTTTTCCTCCTTTTTACATTTACTAGAAAGAATGCTGCATACAATGCAATTAGGTTTGTATTTTTATCTTCAAGTGGATCTCAGGGAAATCTAAGCGACACTCAGTTTGAATAGGCAAGCTTATTTTCCACATACTTGTGGAAGGTTTGCAATTATAATCTTTAAAAGTCTTTAATGACTTCTTTTATAAATTATTTTTAAACTAAAAATAACTTTGCCCCCCCCTCATTTATTCGCACATGTTATTATTATTATTTTTTTAACCTAGATTGAACTAGCTCTAGATATAAAACGCTTCTAAAAGACATGCTTAGACATACGATTTTCTGGCCTCAGGGTGGCCAAAAGCTCCAGACTTTGCCAGAGAGTATGCTAGCTCATTTCCACAAATAACAACATGAGCTGTAAGCCATTGCACTGTGACAGAGCTGTTGGCTGGGAGTTGGTTTACAGATTTAGCGATGCTCTTGAGAAGAGGTTCTTGACTGGAGAATCAGGTTTGAATGGCTGCTCTTGAGTCTGAGTAGATTATTATTTTCACATCAATTGATTTAAATCTCCTGGACCTTAATTAAACATTTAAAAAGGTTTCCATAGAAGAGTTTCTTTTTATTAAACTATTAAAATAGTTTGGCATCAGGTGGTGTTTTATTCATCGTATATCATCTCTTGTGGAAGGGCAGAGATGCCCGAAATCTTGAGACAGTTTTAAAATAAACTCATCTCCGGAAACCTTTTTAATTAGATCATTATTATTTTGCTTGGTGAGTTGAGGTTGATGTTTTAGAGAGCAGTTTCTATTGCAGAGAGTTCTAATATATAAACTGAAATGGGTTTAGAGTGGGAAAGGTAGATTTTTTCAAGGATCTTTGTAAATATAGCAATTCCACTGCCAGACAATCCAGTTTCAAGTTGGTTACCCTCAGTGTAGATTGTGATGTCGAAGAGGGAGCTATTTCCCTTAATGATTTGGAGGCCAAGAGCTTTAAGTAATTCTGGCTGAGTTTTATGTTTGTGGAGATTGACTGGGATATGAGGGATACAGGTAAGTTTATTGCAAGTTCTGTGTGGGGGATAGGAAGTTTTGTGTTTGGGATTGATGGGATGTCTAAAAGATTTGAGTTGTGAGCCATGTTGAGAGGAGTGGGACATTTGAGTCTTTGATTTCAATTCAAATTTCTTCCAATTTCAAATAAAATTTCCTGTAAGGTGTTCTTTGGGAGAGTTATTCTTTTTAAATATGAATTTTGAGGAACAGATTTTTTTCCTGAGGCACAGGGAAAGAAGGTTCGATCAATGTTCAGCAATGTGATTTGGGCAGGATCCTCGAAGCCCGCTGAATGTTGTGATGATGAAATCATCTAACTGACTTAATTCACCAGAAAGCTCTAATCCCTTGGGGTATCAAATTACAGAGGTTAGACCGTACATATATATGTTATTTACACTGACCGCAGGAAGTAATCTTGGTGTGTGTATGTGTTACAGAGGTCCGCAGCTGAGACATCACCGGCTGACCGTAGTTGTTTTGTTTTTAATTTTTTCTTTTATTTTTATTTTGGATATTTAACCTGTTAGTTATCGTTGAAGCCTGTTTTATATTATATATAAATATATATATTGAAATTAATTATATATATATATATACATAAATATATATATATATATATCAAAAAGGAAATATTCTATATTGTAAAGAAGAAGGCGAGACACACACACCGGAATGCAGGAGGACCGACCGACCCGTTGCTTACCACCACCCTCCCATCACCTCACAGTTGATGTCACCACTGCACTGACGACAACCTCTCCCTATTTTATGTAAAGCCTCATCTCTCGGGGGGGAAAGCTCCCTTGTACAGTGTACAAATAATAAAGTGTTACACCTCACTCCCTTTTTAGCTTTCCTATACCAACTCCTCATCTAATGACCCACAGACTGCCTGCCTTTGTGGAAGTTTTTCCAATTTGTGTGGATTATAGAAGAAAACGCAAGGTATTAACACCACAAATCCAAAAAAATGTTGTTATTGTTTCTTATTCCCTTGTCTAAAGATTACACAAATTCGATAAATTCATGCTCCTCAAGCTTGAAAAATACTAATTGTGTTGAGGCGTGAATTGAAGGGCAATTACACTGTATAAATGATAAGGCACAATTTGGATTATAGATTATAAACACAAGGTATTAAGACCAAATCCAAATAAATAAATAATATATGACATTTCGGTAACATCGTTGTTACCATCTTCAAACAGCAACATCAGACCACATTCAATACTTTTGTCTGAAGATGGTAACAACGCTGTTACCGAAACGTCACACACTATTTATTTATTTGGATTTGGTCTTATTACCTTGTGTTTACATTGCAAATATAATGGAACTCTCTCTAAAACCTTCAAATTGTATCAAGGATTACCACAAGGATCAGTCCTTAGCCCAACTCTCTTCACCCTATTTATTGCAGGTATAGAAGAAAAAATTTCACATAAAACCAATATTGGACTTTTCGCTGATGACATTATTCTATGGAACAGTAACACTAACTGGAAAAAAGCTGAAAGGGATTTGAACAAGACTCTTCTCCACCTAGAAAAATTTGCTAATAAACATAAATTAGAATTTAACCCCCAAAAATCTGAAACCTGTCTTTTTACTACCGATAAGAAACTATACAAAATAAGGCCAAAAATTATTCTGAAAGAACAACAATTACAATATAATAAACATCCTAAATATCTTGGCTACACCCTGGATCCAGAAATTAACTCCAGTAAACATATTGAAGAAGTTATTAGAAAAGGAAGAGACCGACTAAAAATCCTGAAATATATTTCAGGAAGAGAGTGGGGAGCCGATGCAACCACACTAAAATTAACTCACACATCTCTAATTAGACCTATCCTGGAATATGGATATCAAATCTATGGTACAGCATCTGAAACAAATCTAAAATCACTGGAAAGGATACAACTAAGTGCAGCTAGAATTATTACAGGCCTTCGAAATACCTGCCCTAACGATATTGTACTTTACGAGGCAGACATTATGCCCTTAAAGGATAGAAGAAGCTACAATCTGCCAAAATATATAAACAAAATCAAGAGTTATGGAAACAAACACAGAACTTCCAATTACATACTTAATTGGGAATCCAATCTAAGACTCAAAAAAGAAGGTCCTCTCCACCTGGCCAAAAGAAATGGATTTTTAAAATATAAAGTAGAAAAAAATTATTTAGCAGAAAAAATTTCTCCATGCGAACCACTACAAAATGTTATTTTTAATGCCTCTTTAAATGAACCCACCAACAAACAATGCCAAAATCCAGAATACTTAAAACAATTATCATTAAAAATAATTAATAACATTCCTAAAAATGCAATAACTATTTATACCGATGGTAGCAGAGACGAGCTAGGACACACTGGCAGTGGCTGTCTCATCAAAACCACAAATGGCATTGAGAAAATGAACAGAAGAAACCCAGATTTTTGCTCAGTCTTCAGATCAGAACTTATAGCCATCTATGAAGCCTTAAAATCCATCAGAAATACTAATTATCAAGATATCTGGATTCTTACTGATAGTAGAAGTGCCATACAACACTTGAGTCACACAGGGGAACTTAGAGACAAAGTAAGCAGGAACATAATTGGCTATCTCCAAAAACTCTCAAAAACCTCAAAAATTAACCTTCAATGGATACCCTCACATGTTGGAATTGAAGGCAATGAAGCTGCTGATGTGCTAGCAAAAAAACGCACAAAAGAACCCTTGCCACAGAAAAATAAACTTACTTTTAAAGAAATAGAAACTGTAGCCAAAACAAAAATAAACAAGAACTGGAGGATCCCACCTAAGCACAGTTGGTACAGTGGAGTGAACCCAGGAGGAGCTCTGAACATCAGAAATAGACAGCATCAAACAACACTAACAAGATTTAGAACAGGCCATCTCAAGCCATTGAAGATAGAAAATAATAACAAAATCTACCCCACTTGCCCAAAATGTAGCTTGGCACCTTCAGCGCCAGAACACATTTTGGCTTGCATTAGATGCACTAACACAGGACCTTTGGGAGAGGCCGCTGCTCATCATAAAACAGCTCGAGGAGCATGAACTCATGGAATTCGTGTAATCTTTAAACAAGGGGATAAGAAACAACAACAACAACATTACAAATATAAAAGTTTTTCCTAAAAATTTCAAATTGATAATTTGTATCTTTAAGCATGAATTCGGAAAGAAATTTCTCCATCCTTGTCATTTATTCAAGTAAATCTCTGTAGCTCAGGCTAGTGTAAGTATAACATACAAATAGGTTAGTAGAGCTAGCAATGAATCATTCGGCCATTTCTTT